>OY723387.1:18651967-18698145 GCA_963210295.1 Ophion ellenae | reverse complement strand
CAGTTATCCATAAATCTATATTCATACTCACAAGCACACACACATATATATATATATACGTCATCATGTCATCTCGCTGCGGCGTATGTAGAAAACCTCCTAACCGACATGACACCATGATAGTATGCTCAGGCGACTGCGGAAAATGCTTTCATGTAGCATGCGTATTATGTTACGATGAACTTGCGATTTGTTGTAATCCACTGGAGTTGTAAATTCCAGCGCGTTTATGATACGACAAAATCAAGTTGACACGTTGGCATCAAAATTAATCAATGACAACTGGTTTCGCGTAAATTCATAAGGATCCAAGACTTTAATGGTAAACTTGAAACTTAATAAATAATACAGTTGTTGGTGTGTAATATAAAAAATGTGAAATGACTTTGCTTTGATGTGTAAATGTAGGATATGGTTGACTCGGCAACTATTCGGGTTTGTTGAGAGTTGTTCGCGTTGAGTTCGAGTGTTGCACTGTCTGTTATTTTTCAGCGATAGACAATTCTTGAAATTGGACCCTCTTTCCAAAGTTTGAACGAGACGCCCACCGAAATAAATCGCGCATCCGCATTGGATCTTTAACTTCCTGGAAGAATTCACCTATTGAGTGGTGGTTCATTTAATGGTTAACACCCTCTACAGTTATTGGCGAGTCGGCCGCGATACGTGGGTTCGCATCTGCCAGCGGAAGAACCGTTAGCGAGAAAAAAAACCGTAATAAAATGTTGGCGAGAAAAACTGACCACTATTAATAACCCTTCGTTGGCGCGACTGGCAGAGAGACTCGTGGATCCTTTCGGATAATAAATCGGCTCCAAATGAGTTTTGTAATTCTAAGGATTAGAAAGCATACGGGTATACTAGATTGTACGATTCTTTGAGGATACGCGATATTTCAAGTAATACAAAAAATAGCTAGACCTTTCTTTTATATGGGTTTGGAAATGTTTGTGTGCCTAAGTGCCTATCGGCTATTGTGTGTGTTTAGTATTTTATTTTGTTATATGTGCTTTAACTAGGCAGCCTCTTATGCGACGCTCCAGACTCCCCCCGTTCAGAGGATTCCGATCAACACTAAATATAGATAAATTAGGTAATATCGCATTAAATGTCTTTTACGCATTGTCTATTTTATCGATCGGTAGAGGAGCCAATCTTCGCACGTTGCGAGTGAACTCATTGCTCGCAGTTTTCACCGTCACCGTTCTTATCACTCCGTGGGTCCCAGAGTAAGTCTTGATGACACGACCGAGAGCCCGTTGCATTGGGGGCAGTTGATCCTCTCGCAACAATACGATTGTACCCTCCTTTATAGGATGTTCGCCGTTGGCCCATTTAGTTTTCGCGTTCAGCCCATTCAGGTACTCCTTGTACCACCTGTTCCAAAAATCTTGGCGTATTTTTTGGACGTGTTGCCACCGTGACAATCGATTGCAAGCTGTAGAGCTGTAGTCTGGGCTAGGCAAACTCGTTAACGAATCACCGGTGAGGAAATGACCGGGAGTGAGCGCTAGGAGATCATTAGGATCGGTTGACAATGGAGTAAGGGGGCGAGAGTTCAGAATGGCCTCGATTTCTATAGCAAACGTATTAAATTCTTCGAACGTAAATAATTCATTGAAAAGCACGCGTTTAAAATGGTGCTTGAACATTTTCACTTCGATTCCCATAAACCCCCGAAATTGGGTGAGAGTGGGGGAATAAAATGCCATTTAATTCCTTGTTCTGCGAGGAAAGACGTCGTGCCAGATTGATGGCCGTCTGAATTGAATAACGCGTAAAGTTCCTTCAATTCGTTGTTTGCTCCGATGAAGTTGGTTCCATTGTCGGAGCAGATAGTGTGTGGTCTTTGTCTTCGCGAGATGAATCTTCGGAGCGCTCCAAGGAAGCCTTCGGTTGTTAGATCGCTCACTACCTCTAAGTGAATAGCCTTTATTACGAGACAAACGAATACTGCGATGTTCACCTTACTTCGATTTCGGTGTTTCCTTTCCCTAATATAAAAAGGTCCGCAGTAGTCCACGCCGACATTGGAGAATGGCCGTGCTTGAGTTACTCGAATACTCGGTAAATTTCCCATGGTATACTCGACTGATGGTGGGTTAGCACGTCAACACTGTATGCAACTCCTGATGATCTTTCGAACTTGATTTCGTCCGTCGATGAGCCAATATTTTCGCCGTATAGCGTATAGTGTCGTTTGTATTCCTGAATGATAATTTAGACAGTGATGATATTCGATGATAAGATTCGTTACGTGATGAGATCGGGGAAGGATGGCTGGATGCTGCTGGGCATACGGAAGTTGCGATTTCATCAGCCGTCCTCCTACTCTGAGTACTCCGTCAGCATCTGTGAATGGATCTAAAGATTTGAGTTTGCTTTTGTTGTCGACTCGCTTGCCTTCGCTGAGTTCTTGTATCTCCTTGGCGAACGTGGTTGCTTGTATTTTCGTGACGATTCTTGTCTGGGCATCGTGTAATTCCTCTGCTGTAGGGACGCCTGTATGCGTATTTGTAACCTTGAAGCGTAAACATATGATGCGTCTCAACTTGCTGAAAGAGGAGTACCTTGCAAAAAGGTCACAGCTCGTACCCGTGACAAGACAGATTGTCTTCCGCCTTTCAGGTATCTCTTCTGGAAATTTAATAGGTGTATTTGGCCATGTCGATTCGACGCCTTCCAGCCATGCTGGTCCATTTTTCCAGAGCGAATTCTGCGTAAACTCGCATGGAAGCTGTCCTCTGGACAGCCAATCTGCGGGATTATCTTCGGATCGGACGTGCCGCCAATCGAGCCGGTTTATTTTTTCCTGGATGTCGGCAACGCGATTTCCAACGAACGTTTTTAGGGTGTGAGGTAGTGTGTTTATCCAATGCAATGCAATCATTGAACCGGTCCATAAAAACGTATCGTTTATTACGATGCCGATGGTCTTTATTATTTGGGCGTATAGCCTTGCCAGTAGTTGAGCAGCGCATAGCTCGAGTCGAGGGAGTGTCAAGACCTTTAAGGGGGCTACGCGTGATTTAGAGCAGAATAGCCTGCATTGAGTGATTCCGCACTGATCACTGGACCGAATATGTATACAGGCTCCGTAACCTTTCTCGCTTGCATCGCAGAACCCTTGTAGCTGGATCTGCTTTGCGTCTGGTATTATGGTTTGTCTTTCAATTGACCAGCTAGTTAACAAGCTCAATTCGTTGCAGTAGGTGGTCCAGTCTGTGTGGATGTTGTGCGGAACTGATTCGTCCCAATTCAACTTCAACAGCCACAACCTCTGCATCAATCGCTTCGCGTAGAGAATGATGGGACCGAGCAAGCCGAGTGGATCGAAGATCTTGGCGATCTCGGATAAAATCTTGCGTTTCGTGATGGTGGCTCCAGTTGTGATCGGCCTTACCGTGTATTTGATGCGATCTTCGCTGGCATTCCAGGATATCCCCAGTGTCTTCAGGGTTTGTTCCTTATTGAGTTGAAGCGTATGATTTAATTCGTCTTCTGGTAAGCCATCAAGTATGTTCATGTCGTTCGACGCCCATTGTCTCATGCGGAGGCCCCCGAGTTTAAGCAACGCGATTATATCATTGCGCAATGCGCGCACTTCCTCAATTGTTTGGGCTCCTGTAAGAAGATCATCAACATATACGTTGTGCTTAAGAGTTCTGGCGGCTGCAGGATACTTGTGTCCCTCGTCGTCTGACAACTGATGAAGACATCGAATTGCCAAATATGGAGCCGGTGCGAGACCAAAGGTGACCGTATTTAGTTCGTACGCCTTGCGGCCATTCGGCCCATCCCATATAATCTTCTGATATTTCCGGTCCCTTTCGCGCACTAAAAATTGGCGGTACATCTTTTCAATATCAGCTGTGATGATGTATTTGTGCAGCCTGAAGCGAAGGATCAGGGAGAATATGTCATCCTGAATCGTTGGTCCGACCATTAACGAATCGTTGAGAGAGAAGCCCGAGCTCGCCTTCGCGGATCCGTCGAATACCACGCGAATCTTTGTTGTGGTACTTGATTCCTTTACAACAAAGTGATGCGGTAGATAGAATCCATCCCCGTTGTCCTGTTTGCACTCTGACATGTGCCCGAGTTGTAAGTATTCTTCGATGACTGCTGAATATTGTTGTCGAAGTCCATTGTCAGCATTGAATTTTTTCTCGAGAGAGTTTAATCGTCTGATCGCTCTTCCGCGAGATTCACCGAGTGTTGGGTGTTTCTGCTTGAACGGAAGAGCGACGACATATCGCCCGCTTTCGTCGCGTGTCATGTGTTGTAAGAAGTGTCTTTCGCATTCAAGCTCTTCCAATGATAGACGCGTAGGCGATTCGACCTCCTCGATCTCCCAAAATCTCGTTAGATCTGGTTGAATGTCTACGAGGAGACACGCCGCTGATGGTGTTTGCTTATTGCTGCAAACAGACCCACCAAAAACCCAACCGAGACGGGTTTTTTGAAGGAGAAGATCGGTTCCTTGAGTCGACAAATTTATTTGCCCGATGCCCAACATCGACAGGCTGGGTCCGGAGCCGATGAGCAGATGTATGGCTGCTGGTTTATGGAACTCAGGGTCTGCTAGACGTATATTGGCCGGGATTTTTATATTCTCTCGTGGAATTGACTCTGAGGGAACGAGATCTGAAATTCGTGGAATCGTAAGAAATGTCAATGTTTTCTCGAAGCCATCGTGAATGGAGTTAATTGTTGCGGTGACAACATGTTTGGTGGTCGTTGTTAAATTATCCAACGTCCCCACAGGAATGGATAATTGTCTCTTCGGCAATCGTAGTGCTGAGGCCAACCTCTCCGTGATGAAATTGGCCGTGGAACACGTGTCCAGTAGCGAGCGACATCGCACTCGTTGGCGTTGCGCATCGTATATGTTGACCGCTGCGCTTGTCATTAAGTCACGCATCGTTGTAATTGACGTTAATGACATTTGGCGATTGACGCTTTGTTGTTTGTTGGATGTAGCCTCAGACTTTGGTATGCTTGTTGATGATGTATGGAGGTTGTCCATTCCTGAGGGTGCCGCTAGTCAATTCTGAGCCTGTGAAGTACTGGATTCAAGATCCTGATGTAGGAGAGCGTTATGATTCTCGTCACATCGCGGACATTTCCCGAATCTGCACTCCCTTGATCCGTGTGAACGGAGACAGTTCACGCATAATTCCGCTTCTTGCACGATTTTTATGCGATTTTGTACGGAATTTTCGCGGAATTTTGCACACCTGTTCAATGGATGCGGTTCTCCGGAACAAGCAGGGCATTCTGCCGAAACTGTTGTCACAAATGTCCTAACGGTTTTGTTTGGTTTGAGGCCCTGGCGACTGGTTGATTTGCGAGCGGCATATCCACTTGAACCTTCGCGAGTGTCGGATTCCCATGGAGCGATTCTTGAGGCGGTTCCGTATAAAAACTCTATTAACTCGTTGAGTTTGGGGAAGATGTTTCTCTTTAAGGTTTCTTCCCATTTCTGACGTGTGCATTTGCTCAATTTTTCAACGATGAGTTGAACTACTATATGGTCGCCGACATCGACGCGTAGCGATTGCAACGACATGACATGTTGCTGCGTTTCATCCGCTAATCTCGTCAGTCCTGCGGCAGTCTCCCTTTCTTGAACGGGCAACCGGATAAGCAGGCTCAGATGCCGTGTTATAATGAGCCGTTCGTCTTGATATGAATTTTTCAGCAATTCCCCCGCTCGACTGTAGTTATCGCCTGTGATGGTAAAAATTGTCAACTTCCGCGCGGCGTCTCCCGAGAGTGACGCCTTTAGATATTGTAGTTTTTCTACGTCGCTCAATTCATCTCTGTTTCCGATCATTGCGAGAAAAGAGTCCTTGAAGCTGAGCCACTGCTCGTACTTCCCTTCAAATTTTGGCAAGGAAGCTTCTGGGAGTTTTAACCGTGGCATGCGATATGAAGGACTGTTCGCTGTATTTTCTGGCAGCCCTGCTACAGCCACGTTTCCGGCGTTGTGTATAGCATGTGATGAGTTCGCGATAATTAATAAGTTTTCGGCTTCACTAATTGCGTCGAGATAGTTTTCTTCTGTGGAAATCCGATCGTCAGTGTGATCGTGATCCTCATCCAATTGGTCCAATTCGTTGCAAATCTCGTTGAATGCTAAAAACGATTCCTTTAATCTATCAACTCGCGATCTTACTCGTATGGCATCTATTTAAGTCTCTTCGTGGTGTTCCGCCAGAAAGGTTCTAAATGACGTGATCTGTGCCTTGATCGTCCCGCGTTTTTTAACAAGGCGTCTAACATCGGCTGCGTTTGCCATTCTGATAAGGGTTTGTGGAATAGAGAGGATCTACGAGTAAGGAAACGGTGTTTTGAAATAGTTAACGAGCTTACCACGCGTTGTTCAACGGCTCTTGGCGGTGTATGCCGATGTCCACAATTGCTCCTCTCGTACGTGTGTAATGGTCAAAGACGGGTGTTGTTAGCACTGAAGTCGGCAACAGTCTGAATGGCCCGAATGGTGTTGATGTATATCTTGCCCACTGTCACTTCACACACTGTATTTTCCCAACTATTCGAGAGTCTAGATTGTCACCTTGTCACTGGATCCGGCTCGAAGGACAAAAAATGTTATGTCACGATGAACTTGCGATTTGTTGTAATCCACTGGAATTGTAAATTCCAGCGCGTTTATGATACGACAAATTCAAGTTAACACGTTGGCATCAAAATTAATCAATGACAACTGGTTTCGCGTAAATTCATAAGGATCCAAGACTTTAATGGTAAACTTGAAACTTAATAAATAATACAGTTGTTGGTGTGTAATATGAAAAATGTGAAATGACTTTGCTTTGATGTGTAAATGTAGGATATGGTTGACTCGGCAACCATTCGGGTTTGTTGAGAGTTGTTCGCGTTGAGTTCGAGTGTTGCACTGTCTGTTATTTTTCAGCGATAGACAATTCTTGAAATTGCCCCCCTCTTTCCAAAGTTTGAAGAAGACGCCCACCGAAATAAATCGCGCATCCTCATTAGATCTTTAAATTCCTGGCAGAATTCACCTATTGAGTGGTGGTTCATTTAACGGTTAACACCCTCTACAGGTATTGGCGAGTCGGCCGCGATACGTGGGTTCGCATCTGCTAGCGGAAGAACCCTTAGCGAGAAAAAAACCGTAATAAAATGTTGGCGAGAAAAACTGACCACTATTAACCCTTCGTTGGCGCGAATGGCAGAGAGACTCGTGGATCCTTTCGGATAATAAACCATCTGGTCGCCAGTCAAATCAACGTATTTTCCCGGCTCCAAATAAGTTTTGTAATTCTAAGAATTAGAAAGCATACGGGTATACTAGATTGTACGATTCTTTGAGGATATGCGATATTTCAAGTAATACAAAAAATAGCTAGACCTTTCTTTTATATCGGTTTGGAAATGTTTGTGTGCCTAAGTGCCTATCGGCTATTGTGTGTATTTAGTATTTTAGTTTGTTATATGTGCTTTAACCAGGCAGCCTTTTATGTGACACTTCAATGCGCTACCGAAAAATTCGAATATGCCGAAAATTCCAGCAATTCGTCAGCTTTTCGCTGCGACCCTTGCCCAATGCAAAAATCGCGCATAACAATTCGTACACCCGAAGTTTCGCCTGAGCGGCCTCAAGCATCGCGAGGTTCTACCCCAAACGTAACACTGCATGACATTTACACGCGACTCGAGCAATCAACTACGTCTACCAACGCTATGTTGCAAGCTATTCAAAACACCCTATCAACTGTCGTCAATGATATAGCTGAATTAAAAAAGTGCGATGAGAACACGAATCGGCGTGTCTCAGATCTCGACCATAAAATAAACGCCACAATTACAGACACTCATGCTATACGCAACCAGTGCTCAATGCTCAACGACAAAGTCGATGCAGCCGTGTCTGACCTCTCACGTCGGTCGGCGGATCGGTGCATGTCAGAAATCACTTTGACGGGCATTCCATTTGATTTTGAAGACACGCCAGAAGAAATCGTACGGAAGGTTTTCTGCTCTCTGGGTATTCCCGATTTAGTCACCGACGTTCTCGCTATCAGACCCCTCACAAAAATAACACTCGATGCAGTCGGTGATCGCTCCCGCACTGCTTCCTCGGCGCGAAAAATACACAGATCTTACGTAGTCGTATTAAAATCTCCCACGGTTCGCGATTTCATCCTAGAAAAAAAACGCGCCAAAAAAGTTCTAACGATACGTGAAGTTTTCTCCACCGAACGCCCGGGCAATATTTTCGTGAGCGAAATGCTTCCAACGCTCACTTACACCTTGCTACATAAAACCAAGGCCAAAGCTAAAAGCGCGGGATTCAAATATGTTTGGCCCAGAGGAAACGAAATTCACGCGCGTAAGTCAGAAGGCACACCGCAAATTACTATTCGCAACGAAGCCGATCTCGTTAATTTAGTTTGACTGGACCGAGTCCGTCCTAACTGCAACGAACCGGAAAATCTAACCACACATACACCGCGATCACTCGAAAATTCCTCCTTAAGAATAGCTCAATTCAATGCAAATTCTCTGTTGAGTCACTTTGATCTCATAAACTTACACCTTTCTAGTCATTTCTATCATATAATCTCAATATCTGAAACGTGGTTAAAGCATAACGTTTCCGACTCGTTGATTTCTTTACCAGAATATGCATTGATTCGAAACGATCGAAAATGTGGTCGCGGAGGTGGCGTAGCTATCTACGTACACAACAGTTTGAAAGTGAGAGTTCTTGCAATCTCGCCCAATATTATACTAAATGCTCCCTAATTTATAATTATCGCAGCAACAAACCTAACACACGAATCCTTGCTATTCAGCTCCATCTACAGAAGGCCGAAAGGTTTTCTTTTCGACGAATACCTACGTACGATTTCACGGTGTACTTTCAATTACAAAAACATTATCATTGGCGGTGATCTGAACTGCAACTTATTAAGCACGAAATTCGAAGCAAAGCTTCTCCGTGAAATTGCCACAACTCAATCGTGGCACATTGTCGAATCGGAAGCTACATTTCACACTGCAACTTGTGATTCTTGGCTCGACGTTTTCATAATTGATCACCCATCAAAAATGTCATCATTTCACAAATCCTCAGCACCATTCATCGCAGGTCACGATCTAATCACTCTCAATTACCAGTTCCAATCTCGTTCTCACATAGATCGTATCATCTCTCGGCGTACTCTCAACACATTTAATAAAGAACATTTCTGTCATTCTCTTTCTTCGGCTCTAAACAATGAAATCCTGGAGTCTATTGACTCATGCGACACCAGTTCCGAAATTGATAACTGTCTAGATCATTTCAATCTCATTGTCTCATCAGAATTCGATAAACATGCACCATTACATGAGTTTCGTGTGAAACGGCCGCCAGCACCCTGGATGACTCCAGAACTGAAAGAGCGAATTAAAGAACGCAATTTGCTTTTCAAACAAGCAAAGCGCTCAAAATGCATCCTGAGTTATGCCATTTATCGTCAATTTCGCAATGTACTCGCTGCTGACATAAAATCTGCCAGAGATGAGTTTCATCGGCAAAGACTGTCGGGAATCACAGACATAGGTCGTATGTGAAAAGAGCTACGTACACTAGGACTAACCAAACCCACCGCAGTCACGCCTTTTAACTTCTATTCCTCAAACGAATGGAACTCGTTTTTCGCACAAGTGTCAAACACATCCGAACGCTGCAACCTCAACCAACTCACTGAAATCCTAGATGAAGGTACACTCGAAGGCCCCACCTTTAACTTTAGGACTGTCGACGCCAAGACTGTCATTACACTCATAAAAAATATTGGATCATCGTCTTTATATGCAGGAGTTGACGGCATTTGCCCATTCACACTCCAAAAGTCTCATCCAGTAATTTCCAGAAAACTAGCATCGTTTTTTTAATGCTTGCCTGAGGCTAGCTCACTTTCCGCAAGACTGGAAGCGAGCCTTAGTCCGTCCTCTACTTAGATTAAATCCACCCAGAACACTATCTGACACACGACCGATTGCAAACCTCCCTGAGCTCTCCAAAATCTTCGAACGCATTATCCATCAACAAATCGTCACATTCATTACCGAAAATAATATTCAAGACCCAAGGCAGTCCGGCTATAGGAAATGCTTCAGCACTCAATCTGCCCTCCTTCGAGTCAGTCACGACATTAAAACAGCAGCCGATAATAGAAACATAACCATCCTCGTGCTACTCGATTTCAGCAAAGCCTTCGATACTGTACCTCACATGAAATTACTCAGGAAGCTAAAACAGATTGGATTCTCTGACCACGTCGTAAAATGGGTATTTGCGTATTTGACTTCGAGATCTCAGGCGGTCATCGATGAGGAAGGAATCTGTTCTGGATGGTGTGAAACTCGTGCAGGTGTTCCCCAAGGTTTAGTCCTAGGACCATTACTCTTCTCTCTATTTATAAACGACATTGGACTAAACCTCCGCTACTCCCAACACATGGTCTTTGCCGATGACACTCAAATTTACCTCAACTGCACACCGGCCGACATTGCCGATGGAATAAACCGCATCTCAGCTGACGCACAAGAAATAGCAAACTATGCGAATGACAACGGGCTTAAACTAAACTTGCAAAAATCGCTTGTTTTGGTACTGCGGTCGACAGCATACATAAATCGAATAAACCTACAAGAACTACCTCCTATCGTTGCAAACGGCACCACCCTACCATACGTCAGTGAAGCAAGGAATTTAGGAGTGATTATGTCATCTGACCTTTCATGGCACAAACATGTGTCAGCCATTTCCCGTAAGGTAAATTATTCACTATATAATCTGAAGTATCACAAAAATGCACTATCATGTCAAGTTAGAATTTCACTCATCACCACTCTCATCTTCCCAATTCTCGATCATTGTAGTTTGGTCTACAACGATTTGTCAATTGAACAGAATCACAAGTTGCAAAAACTTATCAATTCAACAATCAGATTTATTTTCAATCTCCGAAAAGATGAGCACATCTCACCATACCGTCGGAAATTGGGCTGGTTAACAGTTAGGACCAGAAAACTCTACTTCATGGGTGTTATGGTTTACAACATTTCAAATAAAAACGCTCCTCAATATCTGATTGAAATGTTCCCATCTGCGCAACCATCACTGTACTCAGCTCGTCGCACCACTACTAATGCTTTTCTCATACCGTTTCATCGTACAGATATTCTCCAAAATTCTTTCGGCTTGGCTGCCATGTATTTCTGGCATTCACTTCCGCATGCTATTAAAACGTATCCAACCCTGGAAATCTTTAAATCGAGATTATTCTCTCATCTCTTTGACCGTGACGTTGATAGCCACTAAACAAACCGCCACTCGCACTCATGTATGAGTACCCGTGCGAATCTCTAACTGTCACTCACTTAGCTTATAACAGCGAAATCTACTTTATATTATTTACTTTATATCCTACTTCTTATAGATTCCGCTCGAACTTATTGTTCACCACTTAGAATAGCACCACTATACCGTTTATCACCTCGCTTATCTTTATTTTTTACTTTATTTTATTTTCTCAATTCGTGTTACCACTACCATTATTATAATTATTATCATGTTTACACCCACCATTGTTACTATGATTATTACTATTATTATTACTTTTTTTTTACTATTATTATTACTTTTATTCTTTTAATTTTTAATTATAAAACCGTTTATACTATGATTATTCATACATTTAACAAATCCATTAACAACGAACTGTACATACTATGTATCACATTGCCTCAAGGTTCCAAACCAAGGCATAAAATAAAAATCAATCAAATCAATCAATCAATCTCTCTCTCTCTCTCTCTCTCTCTCTCTCTCTCTCTCTCTCTCTCTCTCTCTCGCTCTCAGACATGCGGTGCTCAGACATGCGGTTGCTAAGAGGAACTCTCGGAGCAATACGTATAATATTCGAGAGTCGATTACCGGACTACTATAGCGTGAAACGTAGCCGGCCACCCTCTGATTGAATTTGAGAAAATTTCCGTCTTACGTGGTTGCGTTAACTACAGTAAAGCATATACGCACGTTAATAACCACATCGATTATGTATTGCCTGAAATCCCGCCAACTATAACGTCGAATAAAAAAGAGCAGCGTTTGATTGAGTTGGGAAGATTGCCGTGGCTACATTGCAAGAAAAGCATGCACACTGGTCAATAACGAAATGGTTTACGAAATCTCTTCTGTGTCACGAGCTAAAGTGGTAGCCCGCGTGCGTGGGTTATTGGATTGATAGACGAGAAGAAGCTAAAAAGCGAGAAGCGCAGAGAAATGAGAGTAAAGGGCCGCGAAACGTTGAAATGGGAATGAGTCCGGGGCAGACGTGCGAAAGACGAACAAGAAGAAAATGGGAAGAAAGAGATCCGACGTTGATGTCTGAGCGAAGGTGGAGTGTGCTCTTTGCCTTTCACGGACGTGAAACATTCGGAGAGTGCGTACGTTTGAATGGAGGTTCGCTTGCGCAAGAGCATCCATTGCCTCGCTGTGAAATCGATGGCCTCGCGTCGCCTCTCGCGGGTGCTGTGGGCCACAATTTGAACCAACGGCCATATCTCACGGCAGCCAGTGAGTTATGGCAGTCGAGACTCGACGCAAATGATTTAGGTTTAATAACGATGAGCCCGTGAAGCGCTCTGTCAGAGCAAGGGAGATTAGTCGAGGAAGGAGCGAGAGAGCGAGGGAAGGGGCCAGGGCAATGGTCAGGTCAGTTGGGCATTGTGCGGCAGCGGAGGTTTGTCCACCGTCTAGTGGTTGTCTTCTGGTTTGTCAGTGTGGTGTGGCCATATGTGGGACATAATATAAGAGAATATAACAGCAAAAGGAGCCGGGAAGACAGGCTCTACCCGTTGTTGGTCAGTCGGAGCCTTTACAATCATCTTTCACACAGTAGATACTGGAAATACATTCGGCTCGGACATACTCGAGAGTCGTCGTTAACGCGGCGACCTGCAGCCAAGAGGAGACGATAGTCAAGTCCGCATTCCCAACCAGAATCCAAGGAAGAATTTCCAGGAATATAATAGTCATTCTCTGGTTGGTACTTTGAGAATTGTTTAATCGCTCACATGTTCGACAATACCTAAACACATCGTATATACTTTCCGAATGGAGAAAAATACGCGTACGTGTATGCCCGGTGGAGAAAGAACCAAAGAAAAAAGAGATAAAAACAACCACGCGTGACACCAAGATGGCTTTGATCTTGAAGAGGATTTCGCTGACTCACTACCCTTTGTAGATGTTATTGAAGAGAGTTCGTCGTGCGGTATGTAACAGAGATAGAGATGTATACAGTCATGTGGAATTGAGAGTCACCAGAATTTCTCACTTTTACCTTCAACTGAGTCAGCATAGGATTGCAAGAAGGAGGTATACGCGTGTTTCCTGGACCTATTGAATAGAATCGTATCTTTGTATAGCGCTGGGTGCTATATCCACCTAATAATATTGGGGTACTAATGGAGGCAACAGCAAAGAGTAGATTTAACCCTTCAACGGCCACGCCTATTTCTGGATGGTTTAAAATAATTTCCTTTGGTAGTATATCGTAGCTAAAACAGGGACAAATATGAATATCCAACCATAATTTTGTCGATAAGGGCCTGGGAAGTAGTAATTTCGGACTGTAACAAATTTGCTACTTACATTTTCACCCGCTCGGTTCGAACTATTATTCTAATTCAATAAAAAATCTTCAAAGCTTAGTTCGTCCAGCCAAGCTTCCTTTACACAATTCTATCAAAAAACATTTCAAGAATGTCCATTTACTTACTTTTTTGGACAAAAAGCGGACAGCAGATCACATGCTGGGGCAAGCGTCGTAAATTTTCACGACAACATTGTTGCCATTTTAACATAATTCATGTGATTGAGTTTTAATTTCTAGCTATCCCGGCATTTGTAGCTGCATCTAGCGTAGATTGATGGAACTGTGAAGTAGCTTGTCCGCTTTAGTGTTCTTACGCTTTTACCGACGGGGTCAAAGTGAACATAGCAAATCTGCTACAATGACAGTTAAAGGGTTAATTATAACCGGAGCCTCCGATATCGATTACAAGACCGGAATTTTGGTTCTCCTGTGCCGTGTACATGTACGGATGCACGTATACACTGACAAAATACACGCGGCACCACAGCAGAACGAGTTTCACGCGATAACATAATTCTTTCTTCTGTCCTGTTGGCTATCTGTATTATCGAAACCGGAGCGGGCCTTTGTACGCGCAATGTGTGACACACACACACATACACGCGCGCGCACACGCACACGCACACGCAGACACAGACACAGACACAGACACAGAGAGAGAGAGAGAGAGAGACTGCGCTTCTCTTGAACGTAAATATCGGGCTAATGCGCAAAGGCACTCTCTTTCATCTCGGAGGCTTATCGCAACCACGTAGTTTCATTTGCTTTTTTATTAAGACGTCCGATTGATCCCACTCCCACGAGAAAGGCAACTCCATTTTCGCTGTGACTGCGATGCTTTCCGGAACGTCTATACGGACGCGAACTCGGTCATCCGGGAATTCGACAATCTCGTCTAGATAAACCACGACACGAATTCTTGAGCCGTCTCGCGGCTAGACCACTTTTAGAGAAAGCAAACTCGGGGAGACGGTCGAGCGTTGAGTGGTACCTCAAACACGTTTTGAAGGAACAGACTTTGGCGCATTCCGAATCACAGGACTTGTGGTCGTATATTGAGCATTTTATTTCGTCCAACACTCAACATTATCGTAGAATGCGATACGAGGGTAAATGTAAATTCGAGGGATATTACAACTCGGCCATTTTCCACGTGTAGCTGCAGCGCAATCTGGTAGTGGTTCGTCATATATTTTTGAAACTTCGTCGTTGACAAGGGTGTGAATCGTCCACTTTATCGATCATTGGTATGGAATAATCGTAATATTAGGAGTCCCAACCAGTGAAACAAGGGCTGTTATCATCCTTGTCTTCTATTGGCTTCGTGCGTAACGCTAGCGCCGCGTAGCGTTCGTATTTTGGTCGGCTCTGTCAAAGGCCTGTGATTGTGGTTGTTATATTGTCATAAATTAATAAATTACAATCGCGCCTCAATTGCATTCAATGAAATAGTCTGGTTGAAGACAGCAATAAGCGTTTCCTTTCAATGAAGTGACGAAAAATAAGTAAAATTTCCGTAAATTTTATTTTTTTGATTACTTGTAATTTTCTTATAAGACGAAAAAAATAAAGCTGCATAAGTGTTTTCATAAAAATTTAACGAACATATATTGTTGCTGCACCACATTATAATATGATAAATAAAATTTTGTTTTGAACCCGAAATGAGCATAATTTTAAAACCTGGCTTTGAGAGTATAACTCGCAATATTAATTTCTAACCTCAAACTCAATCTAAGGGGAAATTGTTGAGATGTGCTGAACACGTCAAGGACGTAGAAAAGCTAAGGACAAACCATGACATGTAGCTATCCATTTGTTCCGTTGTTCTAACTTCCAATTTACCGAACGGAATCGAAAAAATTTTCGTTTACCGTTCCTTCCGGTATTTTTGCAATTCATTACACAGCAACTGTCGTGGCCCATTTTTAATAAAACAATCTATTAAATTTGATTGCAAAATCTCCTACTAGCTACCTACCTACTAGTAGCTCATACAGATTTGGCAGATACATAACCGAGTTCATTGCAATTTCTGTCCACTGCATAAATTTTCCTGATGCGTTATAGGGGTAACAATACTGAAAAGGTTAGGAACCGCAGCTATGGAGTATCGTCGTAGGATCTTAAATGGTGTTATGCTCAATTAGATCAGGTTCTTTTATTATTTCCGATAAATTAAGCTTTGACGAGAAAAGTATGTCACTAGACGCAGACCCAAACGGAATATCAATTAATTCTACGTCGATTGAGTTTACTATCGATTTCCATTGGACAATGTCTTCACTTGAGTTGCAATTATTGTATCAATTTTTGGAGCTCGACTTCTTTTACGTAGTACCATACAATATCAATTGTTATTTCTGATGTTATATGATGACTACGAAGAAGAAACAATACACAAATACAAGTTTAAACATCAAGTTTATGGCATTGAGACCGATGATTTCATGAAATAGCCAAGCCGAATAGTTTACTGACTCGAGCCCACGATTTATTCGCTTACTGTAATTTATTCACCAGCTCCATCCTAGAATGGAGCATTCCGTTGAAAATTATTCTCGTCACATTATCGGCTCTCGGAAGTTGTTTTTCATTGGCACCTTCGTCGTGTAATTTTATTTTTGCAATTGTCATTTTTTTTTCCTTCCGGCTTCTCGACCGTGGGTGCATGTCGATAGACCGCGCGTCCGGTGTGTGAGCGACGGGAGAAAGAGCGTGCAAGTACTTACGATGATTTGCAAAGTGCCGAATAGCGAATGAAAGAGGAGGAGTGGGAGACGAGTATTCAGTGGAACACCCAAGAGTCTTGAAGCATAACAAATGCGCGTGAATAGTAAGAGGAGTTTCTCGGCACGGATATCGGCCGCTTTCTTCCCCGACCTTTCCCTCCGCCATCATTCGACGTGTCGTCACGCAGGAGCACGGCCAGATTCCTTTTCGTCCTTCTTCCGGATCTGAGCACATCGCCACAACTTCGAAATCCAAGGAATGCCTCTTCGCTTGTTGTATCGCGAAGTTACGAGTGGTAAACTATATAGATACCATAGAATGAAGTAGCGAGTTGGGGGTTAAGAAACGTTCAACTTTATAATTCGATCGTCGCCAGCGTATAAGAGTGAGTGAGTAAGTGAGTGAGTGAGTGAGTGAGTGAGTGAGTGAGTGAGTGAGTGAGTGAGTGAGTGTGAGTGAGTGTGAGTGAGTGAGTGAGTGAGTGAGTGAGTGAGTGAGTGAGAGAGAGAGGGTGGGAAGGAGGGTGGAAGAGAGAGAGGATGATCCTAATACGAACTTATTTAACTCGACCGTTCGCTTCTCGTACTTCATCAGGCTATTCCAGGTCCCAGCAAGTGGTATCCCTGCGAAAAACGGCATGTAAAAATGTACGGTATCAAGTGCATGAAAGACATATTTAATAACAGTTAATGCCATCAAACCGATTCGACCATTCGATCCGCAACTCTATATTCTCTATTATTATTTCATAGGCAGGATAGCAGGGGTCGCTAGTCAATTATGGCGACTTTGTGTGCTTTGCAGACTCGCGTGAAATGAGTAATTTTTCATTCTTTCTCTTATTCCTTCATTGGCGCAGTAATTCCTCGTGCACAGAGAATAATAACCCGCGCATTTATTTTAGTTGTGAGCATCCATAGTCTCGGGCCGAGGACATCTGTCCAACACAAAACGGTACAGTACAGTGTATCGAATGCTTGACTAAATCACTCGAGTACTTAAGCATCTATTAGTGTAGTCGACGGTTACGTTATAATAACCCCGTGAGCCTCGAAGTGGCAGTGAATGCTCTGGCATCATTCATCTCGAGGCCCACTGTTGCGTCGCTCCCAGATGGAAAAGGCGAGTGATGGTGAATAGCCTTTTTTAGTTATTCGCGTTATATCTCGCGAACGAAGCAAAAGAGATACGAGAGAACACTCGTAACGTCGGGGTAAAAGAGAAAAGGATGAACTAATGATGCGTGGACTCGAGGCTGTATTGAACCCAGGTTAAATGCTTGGAATCTTTGTATCCCAGGCAGATACGCATATATAAAAATATTCACCACCTCCTTATAAAGATACATGAAGCAAAGTGGCGCAAAATTCCGCGACGTGTGGCCCATTTTTTGACCCTATCCAAAATTATTACTCGAATACACGTCTTCCGTTCGTTATTAATGTTCGCTTCCCCAAATCGAGTCAACCATCATTTATTTTAATAAACAAAAATAAAAAAGCTTTGGAAGCAATCAAGATTATGAATGTAGCTTTTAATGACCTCCGTGAAATTGGCAGCCCCTCAAAAACGAATAAAACCAATTCAAAGAATCAGGACAAACCAATTCGAACGAGAACTCGCAAGATAGACGAAGGATCATTAGTTTCTGAGTACCTGTTTTGTGCTTACCCCTTTGGCTCACAAATGGCTTCGATTACTCGATCGTTATGCTGCGGTGCGATTTCTGCGGTGTCGCTATTCCTGCTGCTCATATAAGCTACTGCCGTGGACTTGATGCCCCAAATCAGTCAAATGCGAGCATATACGCTCCCGTGGGCGTTTTAGACGGACAGCCGGAGAGAGAGAGTTGAGCTATAAGCCCAATGTGTGGTACGACTCCACGCGGTGGCTGTTCGTAGGGCCGCTATACTACACACAGGTTAGTAGCCGCCAGTTGCCATAATCACTAGTGACAATTTTATGCGGCAGGCATAAAAAAAGCCACCGGTAATCAAAAGCTCGTTAACGTGATTTATAAATCACAATCGGCCTGCAATACGAAAGCATGATGTATGTACGATGCGCCTGTCCGTATACAAGCCCGGCGGCTAGGTACCTGTGCGAATAAATCTATACATTACGTACGATATGGCAATATGTAAACTGCGCCTTCGCATGATGTGACCGCTGGGCGAGATGAGCAAAAATCATTTATAAGTTGGCTACGAAATCCTTCGTCCGTACTGGCAAGTTGGTGGTCAATAAGTAAATTCGCAGCCTGCAGAGCTGTACCTCCTTATCAATGATGAATCGCCGATCATAAATACACGATAGGTCACTACAACGTCCACTTTTGAACCTAAATACGTCGGGACAACTGTCCGCACACTTTTTGCGCCATAAATTATTCTTCTTCAGCGGTCCCCTATAGGAGGAGAAAAAAAGTTGAGCCTCAAGACCACAGAGGTACAACAATATTTCCTTTTCTCCTATTTCTCGCACCCCGGAGTACCAAAGGAGGGACCGACAAAATCAAGGAGTCTCCTGGAAATGATTTTCACCAAAAAGAATACGCTGAGAGCAGCTCAGGAAAATTCTCGAACCGACCGCAAAGTTGGTATGAGACGAGTGAGGGGGAAGAGAAACAGTTTTGACGAAATGCGGCAGGATAGTTTACAGGGATTTTCGTTTGGGTTCTGCTGCGCTGAGTATCTGTATAGCCGTACTCGTGTTGTATAAGCGACGGCGGAGTAAAAGAGGGACATATAGAGAAATAGAACGAGCGGGTGAGAGAAAGAGGGAGATCGAGGAAAATGGGTATGAAGAGGAAAGGAAAAGAAAAAAAGTGAGAAAGAACGCCAAAGGTGCTGGATTTGGCGTGTCCACTGAAGCAGGACACCCCTGCAAAACTGACTGTCAAGAAGAGTGGAAAAAAATATTATCGGGAGTCACCCCTCCCGTTCTGGCTGGCATGTCTACATTGCTTGAGCGAACACCGAAATCGTTTTGGTCAGCCATTCTTGTTATAAATAATCGTTTGAAAATAAGGGTTTCTGTCGGAGAAAGTTCCTCGCAATCGCTTCAACACATTCTCGGTCGCAATTACCATATGAAACATAGGAAATCAGCAGTACTCAATTATCACATGAGTAAAACATGTAAATTATCCTTGAATTTTTGCAAAATTACACCTCATCAAATTCTTTTTTTGCCGTCATTTTTTCAACTATAAGTTATCCTGTAGGGAAATTCAATAATTTTGTTCGCTTTCTTTTGCGTTGCATGGAATTGAATATCCACGGCATTTTGTCTTACAAAGTGACAAGACAACGATCATTATGGTAAACAATTTGGACATCATTTTTGGAATCCCATACACGGCAAGATGAAGATCTTTGCCCATGAACTCGTCTAGAAAATCATAGATTTTTCAATCTAATTATTTCCATTACATAGTTCGATCCTCGCTTCAAGGGCTCGTAAACCAGCATAACGTTATCCTTTCGTCCCCAGAGTTCGGCCAAGTGAATACACGAGATGACGGAAAGAGCAAGTTTGTAAACGTTGGATAAAGGGGAGGATAACGTTGGATAAAGGGGAGTAAACGTTGGATAAGGGGGAGGAAAAAGACCACATGTGTGTGTGCGCGCGCGCGCGCGCGCGCGTGTGTGTGTGTGTGTGTGTGTGTGTGTGACGGGAGGGGGTTCATAGTATCATGTGGAAAAATGTTGCTATAACCGCCTCACGATGAGATACCTCTGTAAGTATTGGGCCCTTGTTAAATCCTGTATGTTTCTTTAAAACTCGTCACTGAATATTGCATAACTACACTCATTTTACGGTTGTTATGTTCATGTGCAGGCAATTGATGCATGTCGTATAACCATGGGGCATGGTGTATGTAAATACATAACAATTTTTTTTCCGTATATTCTACTACCGTATCTACTTCCGTATCTACGCCGGAGGTTTTTTTTCTTTTTCAACACGAATACGACCATAAGTGAGGTTTGGTCGCCAGGTCAAACTTTACGAAGCAACGAAAATATGCCCGAATTTTAGGACGCCATAATTCGACGAATAATGATCCGATCGCAACGTACCAGATAAATGCAAGAAAGTTACATCTACATCTGTAGCATTGTATCGAACGAGGTCGTTGCGCGGGTGACGCAATCCTTTGATACGATCGGCGCTCAAGAGAAAGATGGAAATACAAAAATATATATATAAAAATATATAGAAAGGCTAGAAGGATGATCGAGGTATCGTTGCACGGCAATTAAGATGCCCTTCCAGAACCTCTAGCGATATCGGCCTCAACAACAATAATAACGAAAAATGTCTAAATGTGCAGAGTCAAAAACCCCAAGTTTTACCAGAATGTTGACGTATATGGAACGAAAATATTATCAGAATCGAATAAAAGGGCAATCAAAAAGAAAGGGGTATGGAGAGAAACGCAAAAAGCCTCTGAAGTTCATCACCGCGCGGTCGCGAGAGCTACGGGAGCGCCGAAGAAAATTAGCTGCGGAGGCAAAAATTCGAATGGCGCACAATGGTTCCATTCCGGAAGAAGGTGGACATAGGGTCGTAAGTCAGAATTCCGACCTGATTTTTTTTTTAAGAATAGATCTCAACTACCCTGTCCACTTTTTTTATGAATAAAATCTGTAGGTTGTGTGGTTTTTAAGAAAAATAAATAAATTATTTTTGTATGGAAAACAAATACTTCATTTTTTTTCTTTCTGAAATTGGATCAACTTGTCGCGTGTTTTATTGATACTATGTGGTAGCCCTAGTTATATTATACAGAAAAAAATAAAACACGCTCGTTAACTTGCGGACGCACGAGAAATTTAACATTTAAAAAAGTATTGTTTTGCTTGCGCGGCGAAGAGATCTTATTTCTCCATATCCATTCATGCATTTTCGTGTACTGCAGTATATTTTAATCGACTTTGCGGAGATCAAAGTAATGAATAATTACGTTTTAATTGTTGTTTTCTGCCATTTTAAAGAATTTTGCTAAGGTAATAGGCACAGTAGGTATTTAATTTTAAGTGAAGATCTAAAATTAGGTTGCAAAATAAGACTATTACGGGTAAATCTTATCCCTTTATTTTCAAAACACGATATAAATAAATGACTCATTTTTAGTGAGCGGCCTTCATAAGTTTCATGTTACGATCTACATAAGTAGAAAATATAATCCCTTTACCACTAATCACTTAGCCACCTGCAAATTTATTAGTAGTAGAACTAGGGGAGTTCTGGACAAAGTGGTGGCGAGGGGGGTGCGGGGCCCGACCACGCAGAGACTTTCGATGACATTCATAATACGATCTGAGGCGACATCCATAAACCGAAGACTTTCACGGCGTTTGAGTTTCGCTCTAATTGTTTGGGTTTGTTTAGGATTTTCACAGTTTTGGTGAAATGTGAAAATCGACTTTTTTGGTGAAAATCCTAAACAAACCCAAACAATTAGATCGAAACTCAAACGCCGTGAAAGTCTTCGGTTCATGGATGTCGCCTCAGATCGTATTATGAATGTCGTCAAAAGTCTCTTGAACATATTCGAAAGTTTCATGAACGTCTTCAAACCCCTCGTGAATGTCTTTGAAAGTCTCTAAAACGTCATCGAACCCCTCGTCGATGTCTTCAAACGTAATATGAATATTGTCAAAGATCTCTTGAATGTCTTCGAAAGTCTCTGAACGTCGTCGCACCTCTCGTGAATGCCTTTGAAAGTCTCTTAAGCGTCTTCGAATCCTTCATGAATGGCTTCAAATGTATTATGAATGCCGTCGAAAGTCTCTGAAACGTCTTCGAACCCCTCATGAATGTATTCAAACGTATTGTGAATGTCTTCGAAAGTCTCTTGAACATATTCGAAAGTTTCTTGAACGTCTTCAAACCCCTCGTGAATGTTTCGAAAGTCTCTAAAACGTCATCGAACCACTCATCGATGTCTTCAAACGTATTATGAATATCGTCAAAGATCTCTTGAATGTCTTCGAAAGTCTCTGAAGGTCTTCACACCTCTCATGAATGTCGTCAAACGTCTTATGAACGTATTCGAAAGTCTCTTGAATGTCTCACGAACATCTTCAAACGTCTCATGAGCGTCGTAGAAAGTCTCTTGAAACTCTTCGAACCCCTCATGCATGTCTTTGAAAGTCTCTCCTAAGCGTCTTCGAACCCCCCATGAATGTCTTCAAACGTATTATGAATGTCGTCAAAAGTCTCTTAAACGAATTCGAACGTTTTTGAATGTCTTCAAATTACTCGTAAATGTCTTTGAATGTCTCTTAAACGTCTTCGAACCCCTCATCGGTGTCTTCAAACATATTATGGATATTCTCACAGATCTCTTGAACGTCTTCGAACCTCTCATGAATGTCTTCAAACGTCTTATGAACGTTTTCGAAAATCTCTTGAACGTCTCACGAACACCTTCAAACGTCTCATGAACGTCGTAGAAATCTTTTGAAACTCTTTGAACCTCTCATGCATGTCTTCAACGTGTTATGAATGTTTTAGAACGTCTCTTGAATGTCTTCGAACGTCTTATGAATGTCTTCGGAAGTCTCTGGAACGTCTCACGAACGACTGTCGAAAACTTTCAAATGCCTCGCAAACTTCGAACAAACGGTTCACGAAAATCTATCGAACGTATACCGATGAATGTATTTGATCATCATTGAGCGATTATATTACTTCATTTTCAATCAAATTCCATTAAAAAAAAAAATAGTTTCACATTCGAAAACAATATTTTATTCAGGTGCATAATCCGATATCAGATGATGCTGACATAACTAAGTACGGGGCACAGTAGGAGAAAAGCCCAAGAACCTGGCCAAAACCCCAAAAAATAACTTTTCGAAATAGGGTCAGTTGAGTAGTCATTCAGGTAGAGGACTAGTAACTGCATTCTATTGTGGAAGGGAAAGCCCTTTAAGTGTATACCTGCGCCGCAGCGTCAGTTGGCAGTGAGTGTTCGTGAAGAGTGTACGTGTCACGCGCTGAACAGACGAAAATAACGCTGACTTCAAAAACCCATAACTTTAAAGTGACGGGTTTAATTTCAATTCTGCAACATGGATACGACTTCTGGAGGTATGTAGAACATGTTTTTACATCGGTTGAATCGAAAGTTTATGTATAAATGATTGAAATGTAGTATAGCCTTCGGCATAAATAAAATTGAATAATTTTGAAAACTTATATTTTCAACGGTCCGAAAAGTTATATATTTTGTCACATTTTGCAAAGCTCCTAGTCTCGGCCTTTAGTTTAATGTATAAGCTTTCGAAATTTACAAGAGTTACCTGCGGAAAACGTGCGTCTTATCCGTTATGATTTTTTTCGCATCGTGCGGTAGCCGAGCGTGCACGCGGCACTATTGAGCAGCCGCTGCGCCTCTACCTGAGAATGGGTGAAGTAGCATCATAACGGACAAGACGGTGGTTATACGCTTGAAATAAATTATTTTAATATATATGTATGTGTATATATATATATATATAAATTTTCTGTGATTTAATTATGATATATACGTATGCATATATATATATACATATTAAAATCAACCACATAAAAATTTCTTAAATATAAATGAAATGTTATAACATTCGAATAAAATATTTGAATATATATATATTATATAGTAAGCAAAGCTTTCTTTTAACCAAATCCATGTCAATATTTTCTGTCTAATTTTCTTAAAATTATTTCAATTATTGCGGTTATTTATTTGGTAAAATAATGTACATTGTTCAAGTTTTTGTATTAATTGAAAATTTTATCTTTTCCTTTAACACCAATTTTCTACAATTTTATGTCTTTATTACAGGATCCGGTGACAAAGAATTGGTGCTGACAAGGAAAGAAGTATTTCTGATAATCAGCGAGCATTTATCCGATAAATTCGCTTCCTTGATCGAATTTATGGTAGAAAAAATTTTCAAGGACACCGGACGTACAGTTGTAGTGCCTGAGGACTCGAAACAGACTTTTTCGATACTCTTCAATCAAATGAGAACGAGGTGGCAACAAGCTCACAGAAAATACTGTGTATTTTTCAAGAATAACGGTGAATGGCTTAGCAAGCAGGTATGTTTTGCCGCACCTACAGACACTGTAGTAACAAGCCCGGGTAATACGGGCGGCCGCCCGTCCCTTGAGTTTACAATGTCCAGTGAAAGATCTAAACGAAGGAAGACCCAAGATATTCGTACATCGTTCAACTCGGTCGAGTTAGCATACGCTACTCAGATGAGCCTTCGCTCTTCAGGACAATCCGACGCCGCAAAAGTTATTAAGGACGTAACAATGACGAGTCCTTTAAGAGCTTCCAAGTATCGTAAAGCTTACTCAGCAACGGATGGAATTACTTTATCCGAAGAGGCTGCACTTTCCGCTATGATTGAATATAAATTCTCCAAGAGTACTTACCAGGGAATGAAAAGATTAGGGAAGGAAAATAACTGTAAGCTATATCCGTCTTACGAAAAAGTGATGAAAGCAAAAAAGCGTTGTTATCCACCACGTGATGCAATCAGGATTACAGAGAGTAGTGCAGAAGTCCAACTACAGGCACTATTAGATCATACAGTTGAACGTATTTTACTCGTCCAAAATGTACTCATTCAAAGATTGACTCCAGATAATGTTCGTGAAATGGACTTGATTTGCAAGTGGGGTTGCGATGGAAGTTCTGGGCAAAGTGAATATAAGCAGACGTTCAGTGATGACAGCAAATCTGATGCGCATGTATTCTTTACTTCAGTCGTGCCATTACAACTCGTGTGTTATGATCAACAATCGAAGGAAGAAATAGTTGTTTGGAAGAACCCCAGACCCTCGTCTCCACGATTTTGTAGACCGCTTACACTACTGTTTCTACGCGAAGACACAGAGTCAACACTTAATGAAGTCCAAATGGTTGAAGAACAAATAAAGTCACTTCGTCCATTCGAAAGTGTAATAGATGGAAAGGAAATCTCCGTAATGTACAAGTTGTTGTTCACCATGATAGATGGTAAAGTTTGCAACGCTGTATCATTGACGAAATCTGCTCAACGGTGCTATTTGTGTGAAGCAACCAGCAAAGATTTTAATGCCATCGACACTGTATTGCAAAGGGAAATCAATGAAACAAATTTGAAGTTCGGATTGTCGACGCTGCATGCGTGGATACGGTGCTTCGAGTATTGCTTACACGTGTCTTACAAACTCGGCATTAAAAAATGACAAGCTCGAAGTGCCGAAGAAAAAAAAATTACCCAGGAACGCAAGAGGGCCATTCAAGAAGGATTCAAGAAGCAATTGGGTCTAAATATCGATCGCCCAAAGCCTGGATACGGCAGCAGCAATGATGGCAACACAGCTCGGCGATTCTTTGAAAATTCGACGGTTTCCGCTGCGATAACGGGGGTCAACGAAGAAGTTATTAAACGCTTGTACGTAATCCTACAAGTTATATCGTGTGGCCACGAGATAAACTGTGAAAGATTTGAACAGTATGCTATTGAAACGGCAAGAAAGACCGTTGCATTATACCCTTGGTACTCCATGCCTACTTCGGTGCACAAACTATTAATTCATGGTCCAGTGATAATAACTCATGCTCTATTACCAATCGGCCAATTATCCGAAGATGCTCAGGAAGCTCTAAACAAAGACATCAAACGATATCGAGAAGATTTTGCGCGAAAAAGTTCCAGGGTTAAAACTATGGAAGATGTTTTTCATCGGCTCTTAGTTACTTCTGATCCGTACATTTCAAGTGTCAGAAGACTACCACAGAAGAAGCTGAAGAGTTTGTCGCCGGAAGCTGTAGCGATGTTGATCGCTCCTAAAGTGACTGCTGCAGCAGACGAATTTTGCGCCGAGATTGAAGCCGTGCCGGGAGTTGTAATAGATACAAACTCGGATAATGATTTTGACTCCGACTCCGACTCCGATTACGATTTTGATTAAGAATAAAATTTTCTATTTTTGAAACGTTCCGTATGTATTTTGGAAATAAAAATAATAATTGCGTAGAATACACTGTTCACGTTTATTTTATTATGATGATTTTTTTAAATATATTAATTTATCTATTTAGCAGGATACTCGGCCATTTTGTTTATAACAATTTGCTGTAAGCTCTTTGTTGCAAGTTATAAACAATAGATATCGGATTGGTAATCAGCGACCTTGAAAACCCGTATATACCAATTTTTGTCAACATCTGGTAACTTTTTAACGTTCATGTCGGCCATATTGGATCGGCCATTTTTTTTACGATAATTTGGCTTGCGGATTCGTAATCAGCGACCTTCAAAACCCGTAAATACCAATTTTTGTCGACATCTGGCAACTTTTTAACATTCATGTCAGCCATATTGGATCGGCCATTTTGTTTACGATAATTTGGCTTTCAGATTCGTAATCAGCGACCTTGAAAACCCCTGTAAGCCAATTTTCATTCCTGTCAAAGGTCATTTGAGGTTTTGGCCAGGTTTTTGGGCTTTTCTCCTACTGTGCGGGGTGAGGAGAATATAAAGTACATAATGTTACATTTCTTTTATTTGCACGAATCTTTATGATTCAACCACCAATTAAAGATTTTAAATACATTTTGTAGGGCACACTTGTTTGTATGCTTTTCAGATCGTAGAGTAGAACTTCCATCTAATTTACTTGAGACATCCATATCGTCAAAGTCTATATTCAACGACTCAATAAATAGCTCATTTTTCCTGTTTAGTATATCAGCTAGCCATTTTCGTTTTTCATAACCCTTAACATATACGATTGGACACATGTCGTCTTCCGTTGAACCTTCAACTGCAGCTGTTATTAAACCTTCAGTCACGCTATACGGAATGTTTCCATAGCCCCACTTTAGACCATTGCGAATCAATCATAATGCTTCGTATCTCTCGGAATTTTGCTGATCTATACAATTTTACCCATCATATCGGTCGATGAACAATATCCAACAACGCGATCGTGTAAGATTAAAACAATAAGCAGTTGTATTCGGTGGTGAATCTTCTTTGCATTTAAACTCTATTCACACATCTATGGCAGCATTTTTTGCAGGCTCGTTCTGATGCGATCAATCATTATCTGCGAGAGGGCCGTTACATTAAGACTTGGCGATGGTCAGTAAAGAACGATCACTATTGCAGTCGTAATGGTATTTACGAAATCAAGAGTACATATTGAACAAAATGCCGAAACTTTTTTGAAGTCCAAATGCGAGTCCTCCTGAGAAAAGAATGCTGAATTGAGATAAAGTTTAACACTTGTGAGTTTGCAGTCGGTGAATAAGATAATGTCCTTTGCCATATATTATGTTTTTTACCAGTCTGTGCCGCACTAATTACATCTATTGGTTTCTCTAGTTGGGAGGCAGCTTTTACGGTCCATGAATGCTTCGTTGTGCTTTGAAGCGGTGGACATTCGTATAGATCCCAAGAGTGAAAACTCTTATTCAAGTATCGCCCACTTTCCAATGTTCAAAGTAATGATACATTAGTGATCTCATCTAATATTATGTGGGGCATACGCCATTGTATCTTGACTAATTCAACTTCTACCTCTATTGGTTGATGATGACTGAATGCACAATTATTGCCATAGCGTGAACGTATTGGAATTAACTCATGATGAGCATTAATTTTCGTAGAAAATGTATTTTATGCACAGCACTAGTTTTTCCAGTTCTACCACAAACCATGATATGGAATTAGCGCTGTGACGTGATTGATACTATGATAGCGATTCGTTATAAGAAAAGCACATGTGGTTATCAATACTAAATACTTCATGCTATTGATACATATCCTCGGCTACGTTCTTCTCATCAGTCTTTGCACACTCTCATTTTCTCCCTATCATTAGTCAAAAACACTCCAAATAGGCATTTTCAATTAATGGAAGTCGTGCTTTCCGACTGGAGTTGATGATTTGGTGCCACTTATTGGTATTATTTGTTAGTCGGATGGGGCAGTGCTTTAGTGCTCCACAATCGATTTCGTGTGATTGCAGTATATCCTTTGATCTAAAGTAATGCAGACACCAGCGAAATAATGGATTGTTGTTTAATTTGTCTAGCGCATATAACGATATAGTAATTATGTTAACTTCACACACCGATGGCATATATACATATTTTTAATGGTTGCCTCTGTTCTGCGGTCACGAGGCTTGACAGGTTCTTTATACATGTAATATGTCATACATTTTTATCTTCGGTATCTTGTATGTATAGCAAATTGATATGCTTTTCTTCTTCTTATGTTGAGCCACGCGTATCGGAGCAATGTCTTCTTCGGTGGTACACACATTAATGGATAAATTGTTTTGAAGCACCATTTTTTTGTATATATTTTTTTTATAATTTGACCTTCAGTTATTGGGAATCCAATATTCGATAGATTCAATACCGTTGAATAATGCATGTAAGAAGATCTGTGGTCACTGTTTCGTTCAGCTGTGTCAATATTCACATATGTTCAACGTATACCAATTTAAAAGCATTACTTTGCGAGCATCTCAATCGTGCATTGAGAAATAAGGTGTGAATGCAATTTAGGGTACGTACTGATTATACATGGATCGATATTCTTTACAACATAGTAGGCGGGTATAATGATTATGTACACTTTACCATAACTCAGGTGAAATCGAGGAGCGTTAACGTTGAAAATGAGAAGTAGCTGCTACAACGTGCTTTTGACAAGAGTCCATTAAAAAAGCATCATCATGAAAGTAAAATTTTGCGATAAAGTGAGTTGAGAATCAGTAAATTTAGGAGTGTTTTCTGAAAGGATTACACACAGAAATAGACAGCTGAAATATTTACCATATATCGAGAGAAAAACTCGAAGTGTGTAGCATTTCACCTGACGGACTATAACGATGAAGCCATTGCAGGTGATTTGTACGATCAGGAGCTACTTAAATTTCAATATCCCGATATTTATCTCATTGAAAAAGTGTTGCAGCAGCGTGGAAATCGAATGTTAGTAATGCGGCTGGGTTTCGATAACACTCACAATATCTGAATAAGCAAATCTGATTTGTAGCGAACAATGTAAATGTTTTAAAATTGATGACTCTTGTATCGCTCTCTTTTTCTCTGCTCCTACCAGATGACAATGGTTGGTCTTTCTCTCACGAAGCGTCCACCGTTCTCTTCACCGCAGCATGTGTTTTCCAGCTTAGGTAGCTTTCTCTTTTGCTTCTCATCCTTTAAACCCTCTCTCTCTCTCTCTCTCTCTCTCTCTCTCTCCTCCCCCCCCCTCTCTCTCTCTCTCTCTCTCTCTACCTCTCACACAGAAGAGTGTCAGAAGGGTGTGGGAGAAATGAGGTGATTCACCAAACTACAATGAGCTCTTCTTCAGTTTCTCAGTTGAAAAATCTATAAACCAATATATTACACATAACAGACTGACACGGTTAATTACAAACCCCGATATTTACAGGACTGATTATTTACAGAACTTTCTACAATTATGTTTCAAGATTATTTACGATTTACAAGAATGCATACTACGATTGTATTCTATAAGGCCCCCATGGTAGCGTTTTCGTGGTTCCGGGTATGATATGCCGTTTGTCATCGTGCGGACTTAAAGCAATTTTTGTCTCGTTGATGGTGTCCCATTCATGCAACTTCGATCGTATGCATGATTGCAGGCCAGTCATTTAAATGTCCCCATCATTTCATCAATATGAAATACAATTGCGCCAATGCGAATGTAAAACCGCTGAAAAGTTGGTTGAGTGTATACGAAGCGCTGCGTGAGGGGAGGATTTTTAAATGAAGAACATTTTTAAATAAAAAAACATTTTGATATATATCGTTTTCGATTGTATTTATTCTTACATCCAACAGCTACGGGGAACATTTTTTATATTCGATGAAAGCTATCCTTTATACATTGTTGTGAGCATGTTGAAAACTCAACGATGTTAGCGACCGATGATGGTGATGCCGTTGAACTCATCATTTCCGACCAGCACAATGGTGTGCTCACTGTTTATTGAACGCGATGCTGCTGTATTGTCCGCCTTAATAGTTCATGTATAGTTCGTCATTGCGAGTTATTTCCAATATATTCTCGAACATCTTTGGACCGTGATTGAAGGTCTTCATGACCCGTGTTGGTAAAAGAACGGCAAACTCGTCCATGATGTCTACTACGTAACGCTTTGCTAATTTGGTGTGGGCAGCCCTCATGTCAGAGATTGGATAACACGATGGAACCTTGAGACAGCTTCTTCGTTGGGAAAAATTCCGCCGTTTTGCTGACCATGAGAAATCCATTTTTCATCGACGAAATAACTTCAAATGCGTCGAGGAACGTTTATTTTTTCTCACGAATAATATTGTCTCCCTCACAACACTTTTCACAATTCCGTTGTGGAGGTGGGGGGCCATCAATATGATCCAACATCTCAGGTGTATTGTAATGCTTCATGCATGGAAGATATGATAATATTTCACTGTCGTTTCGATGATGTTCCGGCAAACGATCCCACAGCATACCAATGTGTCGACTCCAATATTTTATGAGCAAGGTCTTTGGAACGTGTTCAAGCTCATACTTTGTCAAGTCCCACGGGTTCTTGGCTGGGTGCACTGCATACATACTCGCACATGCAAACATTTCGACGTTATCTTTCGGAATTAATACAAGACCGAATGCAATGTAATTTTATAAGGGCCTCCGTTACTATAGCTGCATAAAAAGTTTATCTGTAAAGTCTCATTTGACATCTAGCAGTAAAATTGCATTAAGTGGCCGAGAGTGTGTCATAGACGCTGTTTTCATATGCATATCCACATGTTTGAGAGAAATTTTCCTCCATTGTCTGGAAAACGATTCACCTATATCAATAACGCCACCTCCCCCAAGTAAATTGTCGCATCATCTACGATGTCCCCCTGGCTGCCGGTGCCCCCTGTTATCCTCTCGTACTTTTGGGCATTGACCCATGATTTTGGGCATCCTCTTCCCCGCGTGACGTCACACGCCGACCTCTCTCCGCGAGCCGCAAATCCCCCTCCCCCAATTCCCCAAACGGGTCCGTAGACCTTCCCAAAACAGCCAGACACCTCCCTTCCCTTGCTATGGACTCCTCACCCCCTCCCTTTTTCCGCATACTCCCCACCACACACTTCCCCTGAAAAGTTTATCTGTAAAGTCTCATTTGACAACTAGCATTACAATTGCCTTACGTTGCCGAGAGTGTATCATAGACGCTGGCTGTCACATGCATATCCACATGTTTAAGAGAAATGTTCCTCCATTGTCTGAAAACGATTCACCTGTATCAATAACGCCACCTCCCCCAAGAAAATTGTCACATCATCTACAATGTCCTCTGGCTGTCGGTGCCCCCTTGACCCGCGCCTACAACCGTTATCCTCTCTCCGTGGACCCCCGTGTTTTTGGGCATCCCCTTTCCTCGCGTGACGTCACTCGGCAACCTCTCCGCAAGCCGCAAATCCCCCTCCACCAATATCCAAACGGGTCCCTAAACCTTCGCGAGACAGCCAGACACCTCCCTCCCCTTGCTATAGACTCCTCACCCCCTCCCCTGCGCCGCATACTCCGCGCTACACACTTCCCCCACCACATGATCAGTAGTGGTAATAGGCTGGTTCTAACTCAAGGATCTCAGGGGGGAGCGGGGCGGGGGAGTCGAGCGCGGGGAAGCCGGGGTATGCATGGCGGTGGGGGGGGGGGGGGGGGATCCTGCATGCGGCAGCCGAGTGCGGGGTTCCGGCGGAGGGAAAGGGGAGGGGTGTTAGAGAGTGGGGAGGCTAGTTTTGGTGACGATGTCTTCCCGGCGATAGCTGGACCCGCGGGCGAGAGGGGGAAGCCGCTGACGACTCTGTGGGGGAGGGGGCATCATAGAGTCGCGGGTCCGGGAAAACCCATAAAATCCGATAATTTATTATCAACATTATAGATGTAAGCGGAGCATTTTTGTCTAGACTATTCACATGAGTTTATATATATAAAAAAAAAAACTTAGACAAATGTTTGGGATCTCAGGGGGGAGCGGGGTGGGGGGCTCCAGCGCGGGGAAGCCAAGTGCGGGGGTACGGCGGAGGGGAGGGGGGTCGCCGGGCGCGTGTGACGTCACAGGGGGGCCTCTGTGGAGGGGGGCCATGTGATCTGTGAAGCGACTAGCGGGAGGGAGAAGCCGGCGGCGATGAGTATTTTGCGTGTGTGTGTGTGTGTGTGTGTGTGTGTATGTGTGGAACGACGGGGGGGGGGGGGGGGAAATAAAAGGAATGCTTCAAATTAAATGACAATAAAACAATAGTTTATTAATAATTAAATTGAACAATGGCCTTGCATAATATATATTATACATAAAATCTTTGGTGTGTTTGTGTGTGTGTGTGTGTGTGTGTGTGTTTGGCTCGTTTTCATTGATTCAAATTATTTTATTTTGAATATCCGCAGCGGATACGTTATCCTGGAACATAACAAATCATGAATCTTATTAACATCTAAAACATAATCATATTTTGAATCATACTAAGGATAATACGAACCATCGACCAAGTATAAGTTCAGGCAGGTGGGGCACGTGTCACGCATTGAAACTTGGTGAGTCGGCCCGCCGCAGTTGTTACAAAATATCCCCTGGATGTTGTTAAACCGTTCGCTGAAGTGGCCACATCTTTCAATTAGTTGATCTACCGTGCCCCGCATATCAAAGTATCACAGCACGCAAAATTTCGCCCGATCATTTACGGTGAGATATTCGTAGTTCACACAGCCCATGACGCCCCGGTTCAATCGATTTATTCGCTGCTGGTCCACTATGATTTCACGCATATAATGGACTCCCTTATCTGAGGCATCACCATATCCACTATCAAATGATTCCGTATCACTGACCATCTCGGCCAGTTCCATGTCATCATGTGCAAGCACTTCAATGTCCGCGCACTCATCATCGTCATCATCGGCGATATCAATAACGTCTTCGTCTACCCCAACTTCCACTCCGTCGTCATGGGCGATATTCACGACAACCTCCATCTCATCATCGACGAGATCGATCACTTCAATTTGGTTCGACATTTTTCTTAACTGATTTTCCGTTTTCCGACTCTTCCACAAGGACACCTCGGAGGTTGAAGACTGGAATGGCGAAAACTGCTGTTCCGATCCTTCTTCGGATTTCAATTTTTGGATCCTCATAGGCTTATAGTAGGGTGGGGGCTTATTGTAGAAAAAAACCTTGCAAGATAGTGCATCCTGGCCAGGGGATAAACGAAAAGTTTTTTTTTCTTTAACTATCCCTGTAGGGGTAGGCATCTGCTGTCCAGAAAAGTGTGCACTTATAGAGGTGAAAGCTGGCCAGGCTCGCCAATCATTGACTTTCGCGATCTCTACAAAACCGCGTCTAGGTCATGGAGACTGAACTAGCGTATTATAAAGAGCATCTTAGAGTTTTTAATATATATTGCCACGTCTTCCAGTATGTATGAAGTCCAGCCTGTCACGAATCATAGCGCTCTTCGCAGAGCAACATCAAACCTATTCAAGTGACACTTGAGGCTATACAGTTTTTACCAAATCAGCCATATTCTAAAGACAATTTTTTTTGTTCGTCGACGTTCAATGGCAGCCTCCGAGCATAGGGAACATTTTGAAAAAATAACATTCCGCTCAAGTAAAGTCTTGGCTATCCAAAACACATACGAGAACGAGGTATTTATTACAAAACGATCAACTTTGTGGATATATGGCCAGAGAATTTTTTTTTTTAGACTTCGACCACTGAACCCACTGCATGCACCATTTGAGCATAGATGCACTCGCGGTCTGGAATACTCACAAAAATACTTTTCTTTTTTGCTCCCGTTGAACCCCGATTGGCTCGTTCTGCGTGTGTATTTATTTTTCATGCTTTCCACGTTAAACGATATCAGCGTGATATTGAAAAACTCTGGTGGAGGTGATTCTATTACATTTTCCGAGCTAGAAGGGAACGACAAAAATATTTTCTGATGGGAGACCATTTTTAATCGTCGGCAGCGCTCAAAAGTGGCCACACGTTGAATGAAGCAGTGAGTTCACATATCTCTCTGGCAAGACTTTTCAACTCGTTAATATGGAGAACAACAATGAACCATCAGAAGAAATCTTGCACAACCAAGCCACGCTCTTAAGTTCGATCGACGACTTTGCTGTGTGGGAGATACAGATCGTCGAGTTCATTGAAGTACTGAAATCGCAAAGCCGAATTAAGCGCCAACGATTATCAACTAAACATGAATAGTCATTGATAGGCCAAATACCGAATCTGGAAGGATTGAAGTATTTCATGTACAGGCATTCTATATGCATGGGTGCAGGACATAGCGGTGATGGGTTAATGTGGCGAGAATTCGACTTGAACGCGTGATGGTCTATACTTCAACTTCTGCTCGATGAATTTCAACAACGTGGAAGTGGTTGAGCTTTAAAAAAGATACGTAATCTTACAATAAATGTAAATAAGTATAAATCAATACGCGTTAAATGTTATATCTCATTGCCACGGGAAATGATGATTATGAGGGCTGCGATTAATGTGCAATCAAGAGATAATGCACGTTTCGCATGGGTGACAGTTACAGCTTTATACCCAGTTGAACGAAACAGTGACCACGGATCTTCTTACATGCATTATTCAACGGTATTGAATCTATCGAATATTGGATTCCCAATAACTATAGGTCAAATTTAAAAAAAAATTGTGCTTCAAAACAATTTATCCATTAATGTGTGTACCACCGAAGAAGACATTGCTCCGAGACGCGTGGCTCAACATAAAAAGAAGAAAAGCATATCAATTTGCTATACATACAAGATACCGAAGATAACAATGTATGACATATCACATAGATAAAGAACCTGTCAAGCCTCGTGAGCGCAGAACAGAGACAACCATTAAAAAATATATGTATGCCATCGGTGTATGAAGCTAACACAATTACTATATCGTCATATGTGCTAGACGAATTAAACAACAATCTATTATTTCGCCGGTGTCGGCATTACTTTAGATCAACGGATAAACTGCAATCACATGAGATCGATTATGGAGCAATAAAGCACTGCGCCATCCGACTATCAAATGATACTAATAAGTGGCTTCAAATCATCAAGTCCAATCGGAAAGCAACACATCCATTCACCGTAAATGCCTACTTGGAGTGTTTTTTTAACTAATTATAGAGAGAAGATGAGAGTGTGCAAAGACTGATGCGAAGAACGTAGCAGAGGATATGTATCAATATCATGAAGTATTTGCTATTGATTACCACATGTGTTTTTCATATGATGAATCGCTATCATAGTATCGATCACATCACAGCGCCGATTTCATATCATAGTTTGTGACAGAACTGGAAAAACTAGTGCTGTACATAAAATATATTTTCTACGAAAATTAATGCTCGTCATGAGTTAATTCTAATACCTTCACGCTATGGCAATAATTGTGCATTCAGTCATCATCAACTACTAGAGGTAGAAGTTGAATTACTCAAGATACAATGGCGTATGCCCCACATAATATTAGATGAGAGCAATAAATTATCATTACATCGACCATTGGAAAGTGGGCGATACTTGAATGTGGGTTTTCGCTCTTGGGATCTATACAACTGTCCATCGCTTCAAAGCACAACGAAACATTCATGTACCGTAAAAGCTGCCTCCCAACTAGAGAAACCAAAATATGTAATTGGTGCGGTGCAGACTGGTAAAAAAGATAATGAATGGCAAAGGACATTATATTATTCACCGACTGCAAACTCACGAGTGCTAAACTTTATCTCAATTCAGGATTCTTTTCTCAAGATGACTCGAATATGGACTTCAAAAAAGTTTCGACATTTTGTTCAATAGGTACTCTCGATTTTGTACATACCATTATGACTGCAATAGTGATCGTTCTTTACTAACCATCGCTGAGGCTTAATGTAACGACCCTCTCACGATTAATGATTGATCGCATCAGAAATATGTAATTGGTGGCTGAATCATAAAGATTCATGCAAATAAAATAAATGTAACATTATGTACTTTTTATTCTCCTCACCCCGTACTTAGTTATGTCAGCATCACCAGCTATCGGATTGTGCAACTGAAAACAATATTACTTTCGAATGTGAAACTCATTTTTTTTGTATGGAATTTGATTGAAAATAAATTAATACAATCGCCCAATGATAATCGAAGACATTCATCGGTATACGTTCGTTAGACGTTCGTGAGCCGTTTGTTGGAAGTTTGCGAGGCATTCGAAGATTTTCGATAGTCCTTCGTGAAACGTTCCAGAGACTTCCGAAGACATTCATACGATGTTCGAAGCCATTTAAGAGACGTTCGAAAACATTCATAAGGCGTTTGAAGACACGCATGAGGGGTTCAAAAAGTTTCAAGAGCTTTTCTACGACGTTCATGAGACGTTTGAAGATGTTCGTGAGACATTCAAGAGACTTTCGAAAACGTTCATAAGACGTTTGAAGACATTCGTGAGAGGTGCGAAGACCTTCGGAGACTTTCGAAGACGTTCAAGAGATCTGTGACGATATTTATAATACGTTTAAAGACATTGGTGAGGGGTTCGAAGCCGTTTAAGAGACTTTAAAAGACATTTACAAGGGGTTTGAAGACGTTCAAGAAACTTTCGAATACGTTCAAGAGACTTTCGACGACATTCATAATACGTTTGAAGACATTCATGAGGGGGTCGAAGACGCTTAAGAGAGGCTTTCAAAGACATTCACGAGGAGTTTGTCCAAAGACATTCATAATACGTTTGAAGACATTCAAGAGACTTTCGACGACATTCATAAGACGTTTGAAGAGGTGCATGAGGCCTACAAAGAGTTTCAAGAGACTTTCTACGACGATCATGAGACGTTTGAAGATGTTCGTGAGATATTCAAAAAACTTTCGAAAACGTTCATAAGAAGTTTGAAGACATTCATGAGAGGTGCGAAGACCTACAGTGACGTTCGAAGACATTCAAGAGATCTTTAACGATATTCATAATACGTTTGAGACATCGATGAGGGGGTTCGACGACGTTTTAGAGACTTTCAAAGACATTCACGAGGGGTTTGATGACGTTCAAGAAACTTCCGAATACGTTCAAGAGACTTTCGACGACATTCATAATACGTTTGATTACATTCATGAGGGATTCGAAGACGCCTAAGAGACTTTCGAAGACGTTCACGAGGGGTTCGAAGACGTTTAAGAGACTTTCGACGGCGTACATAATATGTTTGAAGACATTCATGTGGGGTTCGAAGATGCTGAAGAGACTTACAAAGACATTCACGAGAGGTGCGAAGACATTCAGAAACTTTCGAAGACATTCAAGAGTTCTTTGACAATATTCATAATACGTTTGAAGACATCGATGAGAGGATCGACGATGTTTTAGAGACTTTCAAAGACATTCACGAAGGGTTTGAAGGCGTTCGAGAAACTTTCGAATACGTTCGAGAGACTTTCGGCGACATTCATAATACGTTTGAAGACATTCATGAGGGGTTCGAAGACGCTTGAGAGACTTTCAAAGACCTTCACGAGAGGTTCGAAGACGTTTAAGAGACTTTTGACGGCGTACATAATATGTTGGAAGACATTCATGTGGGGTTCGAAGAGGCTTAAGAGACTTTTAAAGACATTCACGAGAGGTGCGAAGACATTCAGAAACTTTCGAAGACATTCAAGAGTTCTTTGACAATATCCATATTACGTTTGACGACATCGATGAGAGGATCGACGATGTTTTAGAGACTTTCAAAGACATTCACGAAGGGTTTGAAGGCGTTCGAGAAACTTTCGAATACGTTCGAGAGACTTTCGGCCACATTCATAATACATTTGAAGACATTCATGAGGGGTTCGAAGACGCTTGAGAGACATTCAAAGACCTTCACGAGAGGTGCGAAGACGTTCAAGAGACTTTCGACGACATTGATGAGTTCTTTGACAATATTCATAATACGTTTGAAGACATCGATGAGAGGATCGACGATGTTTTAGAGACTTTCAAAGACATTCACGGAGGGTTTGAAGAGGCGTTCAAGAGGCTTTCGAAGACGTTCAGAAATCTTCGACGACATGCATAATACGATCTTCGACGACATCCATAAGCCGAAGACATTCATGACGTTTGAGTTTGTAATGTATGACAGCGAATTGTTGTGAATGTATGACAGCGAAACACAAACGTCATGAATGTCTTCGGTTTATGGATGTCGTCGAAGATCGTATTATGCATGTCGTCGAAGATTTCTGAACGTCTTCGAAAGCCTCTTGAACGCCTCTTCAAACCCTCCGTGAATGTCTTTGAAAGTCTCTAAAACATCGTCGATCCTCTCATCGATGTCTTCAAACGTATTATGAATATTGTCAAAGAACTCATGAATGTCGTCGAAAGTCTCTTGAACGTCTTCGCACCTCTCGTGAAGGTCTTTGAATGTCTCTCAAGCGTCTTCGAACCCCTCATGAATGTCTTCAAACGTATTATGAATGTGGCCGAAAGTCTCTCGAACGTATTCGAAAGTTTCTCGAACGCCTTCAAACCCTTCGTGAATGCCTTTGAAAGTCTCTAAAACATCGTCGATCCTCTCATCGATGTCGTCAAACGTAATATGAATATTGTCAAAGAACTCTTGAATGTCTTCGAAAGTTTCTGAATGTCTTCGCACTTCTCGTGAATGTCTTTAAAAGTCTCTTAAGCGTCTTCGAACCCCACATGAATGTCTTCAAACATATTATGTACGCCGTCAAAAGTCTCTTAAACGTCTTCGAACCTTTCGTGAAGGTCTTTGAAAGTCTCTCAAGCGTCTTCGAACCCCTCATGAATGTCTTCAAACGTATTATGAATGTCGCCGAAAGTCTCTCGAACGTATTCGAAAGTTTCTCGAACGCCTTCAAACCCTTCGTGAATGTCTTTGAAAGTCTCTAAAACATCGTCGATCCTCTCATCGATGTCTTCAAACGTATTATTAATATTGTCAGAGAACTCTTGAATGTCTTCGAAAGTTTCTGAATGTCTTCGCACCTCTCGTGAATGTCTTTAAAAGTCTCTTTAGCATCTTCGAACCCCACATGAATGTCTTCAAACATATTATGTACGCCGTCGAAAGTCTCTTAAACGTCTTCGAACCCCTCGTGAACGTCTTCGAAAGTCTCTCATGCGTCTTCGAATCCCTCATGAATGTAATCAAACGTATTATGAATGTCGTCGAAAGTCTCTTGAACGTATTCGAAAGTATCTTGAACGTCTTCAAACCCCTCGTGAATGCCTTTGAAAGTCTCTAAAACGTCGTCGAACCCCCTCATCGATGTCTCAAACGTATTATGAATATCGTTAAAGATCTCGTGAATGTCTTCGAACGTCACTGTAGGTCTTCGCACCTCTCATGAATGTCTTCAAACTTCTTAAGAACGTTCTCGAAAGTTTTTTGGATATCTCACGAACATCTTCAAACGTCTCATGATCGTCGTAGAAAGTCTCTTGAAACTCTTTGAAGGCCTCATGCACCTCTTCAAACGTCTTATGAATGTCGTCGAAAGTCTCTTGAATGTCTTCAAACGTATTATGAATGTCTTTGGACAAACTCCTCGTGAATGTCTTTGAAAGCCTCTCTTAAGCGTCTTCGAACCCCTCATGAATGTCTTCAAACGTATTATGAATGTCGTCGAAAGTCTTTTGAACGTATTCGAAAGTTTCTTCAACGTCTTCAAAACCCTTGTAAATGTCTTTTAAAGTCTCTTAAACGGCTTCGAACCCCTCACCAATGTCTTTAAACGTATTATAAATATCGTCACAGATCTCTTGAACGTCTTCGAAAGTCTCCGAAGGTCTTCGCACCTCTCATGGATTTCTTCAAACGTCTTATGAACGTTTTCGAAAGTCTCTTGAATGTCTCACGAACATCTTCAAACGTCTCATGAACGTCGTAGAAAGGCTCTTGAAACTTTTTGAACCCCTCATGCGTGTCTTCAAACGCCTTATGAATGTTTTCGAATGACTCTTAAATGGCTTCGAACATCGTATGAGAATGTCTTCGGAAGTCTCTGGAACGTTTCACGAACGACTATGGAAAATCTTCGAATGCCTCGCAAACGTCCAACAAACGGCTCACGAACGTCTAACGAACGTATACCGATGAATGTCTTCGATTATCATTGGGCGATTATATTAATTTATTTTCAATCAAATTCCATACAAAAAAAATGAGTTTCACATTCGAAAGTAATATTGTTTTCAGTTGCACAATCCGATAGCTGGTGATGCTGACATAACTAAGTACGGGGTGAGGAGAATAAAAAGTACATAATGTTACATTTATTTTATTTGCATGAATCTTTATGATTCAGCCACCAATTACATATTTCTGATGCGATCAATCATTAACCGTGAGAGGGTCGTTACATTAAGACTCAGCGATGGTTAGTAAAGAACGATCACTATTGCAGTCATAATGGTATGTACAAAATCGAGAGTACCTATTGAACAAAATGTCGAAACTTTTTTGAAGTCCATATTCGAGTCATATTGAGAAAAGAATCCTGAATTGAGATAAAGTTTGGCACTCGTGAGTTTGCAGTCGGTGAATAATATAATGTCCTTTGCCATTCATTATCTTTTTTACCAGTCTGCACCGCGCCAATTACATATTTTGGTTTCTCTAGTTGGGAGGCAGCTTTTACGGTACATGAATGTTTCGTTGTGCTTTGAAGCGATGGACAGTCGTATAGATCCCAAGAGCGAAAACCCACATTCAAGTATCGCCCACTTTCCAATGGTCGATGTAATGATAATTTAGTGCTCTCATCTAATATTATGTGGGGCATACGCCATTGTATCTTGAGTAATTCAACTTCTACCTCTAGTAGTTGATGATGACTGAATGCACAATTATTGCCATAGCGTGACGGTATTAGAATTAACTCATGACGAGCATTAATTTTCGTAGAAAATATATTTTATGTACAGCACTAGTTTTTCCAGTTCTGTCACAAACTATGATATGAAATCGGCGCTGTGATGTGATCGATACTATGATAGCGATTCATCATATGAAAAACACATGTGGTAATCAATAGCAAATACTTCATGATATTGATACATATCCTCTGCTACGTTCTTCGCATCAGTCTTTGCACACTCTCATCTTCTCTCTATAATTAGTTAAAAAAACACTCCAAGTAGGCATTTACGGTGAATGGATGTGTTGCTTTCCGATTGGAGTTGATGATTTGAAGCCACTTATTAGTATCATTTGATAGTCGGATGGCGCAGTGCTTTATTGCTCCATAATCGATCTCATGTGATTGCAGTTTATTCGTTGATCTAAAGTAATGCCGACACCGGCGAAATAATAGATTGTTGTTTAATTCGTCTAGCACATATGACGATATAGTAATTGTGTTAGCTTCATACACCGATGGCATACATATATTTTTTAATGGTTGTCTCTGTTCTGCGCTCACGAGGCTTGACAGGTTCTTTATCTATGTGATATGTCATACATTGTTATCTTCGGTATCTTGTATGTATAGCAAATTGATATGCTTTTCTTCTTTTTATGTTGAGCCACGCGTCTCGGAGCAATGTCTTCTTCGGTGGTCAGCCCCGGATCTAAGGGGGGGCAAACCGGGGTACCTGCCCCGGGCGGCAATTTAAGGGGGCGTCAAATTCTTGTGTTTGAAAAAACTTGTTTCACTAAAGCGCCTAACATCCAGGGCGCTTTGGTGAGTTTCAATGACTCCGTGATCCTAGCTATCGAAAATAAAACTGCCTAGGAGACGAACTTTGATGAGGTATTCCTTTAGGCGTCTTTTGAAAAACTGCTCGTGTTACAGCTCAACAAGTTATTGATCGATCTGGCTGATATTTTGCCAGATTTCTCACTATAAGACTATTGGAAGGATATACCTAAAGTTTCAAGGTTATCGCGTAAATAAATTACCTTTTTGGGGTGAAAATTGTCGAGAAAATGGTAAAAAATATGAACATCTGATTACACAGCCTACTTAATTTTCAATTTTATACCTCTTAATATTTTTATAGGTATATCCTTTCAATAATGTTATGGTGAGGAACCGCCCAAAATTTCAGCCAGATCGATCAATAACTTTTTGAGCTATACCATGAGCAGTTTTTCAAAAGACTCCTAAAGGAATACCTTATAACGCCGCTATTTTGTTTTGTTTAAAGAAGAAAAAAAAGTTTTACCACTTAAAAGTTGTAATAAGAAAATGTCAAATTTTTTAAATGATGCGATTATCTTGACATTTTTTTTAAATCATGAAAAATGACTTATTTTCGGGCGTCTAGAGAGATCTTCCCCCTTAATCTCAAATGCTGGAGGGGAGGGGCGCCAATGTCAAGCTTTTGCCCCGGCTCGGAAAAACCGTAGATCCGGTGCTGCCCCTCCCCTTTCCCTCCGCCGGAACCCCGCACTCGGCTGCCGCATGCAGGATCCCCCCCCCCCCCCCTCCGCCATGCATACCCGGCTTCCCCGCGCTCGACTCCCCCGCCCCGCTCCCCCCTGAGATCCCAGAGTTAGAACCAGCCTATTACCACTACATGATCAAACCCCTCCCCTTACCCCCCGTCCAGGACTCCCCCGACCCCGCACCCCTCTCGCCGTCACTGTGTCCAGAACTCTCCTAGTTCTACTACCTTTATTATTACCTGTACGAATGAATAAGTAATCTTGGGTACTGGGCCCGAGTTATCAACAAACAACACCATCTAAAAACTTATCACGCCTAAAATGTTTACCTTTTACTTTAACACATATCTTTAATATGGCAGAAAAAAGTAATTAAACCGTAATTTTGTATTACTTTGTTCTTCACAAAGTCGATTGAAATGTACTGCAGTACACGAAAATGCATGAATAGATATGGAGAAAAAAGAACTCTCCGCCAAACAAGCCGACTTTTTCCGCCGTCAAATGTGTCGCGCCGCCGCAAATGATTGCGCGTGTTTTTTTTTCCCTAGGTATGATAACACATAGTGCTAACGAAACACGCAACGAGTTTATTCAATTTGAGAAAAAAAATCAAGTATGTTTTTTTCCATGCACCAAATAATTGATTATTTTTTTCAAGAACAGAATAGAAGTTGTCAAGATAGCTGAGACCTATTCTGTAAAAAAAACCAGATCGAAATTTCGACTTACAACCCTATGTCCACCTTTTTCCGAAATGGAACTGTGTGCAGGCCGCACAGCGAGCCTGTATCCTCTACCAGGAGAGCAACTTCGATTGGTGCGACAGTGGTTAAGGGACTTACATGTACTCGTATTAATATACCCATATTGTATAGAATGTGAGCCTAGCCCAGTGACTTGAATCTTCTTGGTGTAAATAAAGAAAAGAAATTGTATCGAAACAAAAGGCTCGTATATATTTTACTAAAATCCTGCGAAGGAGGAAAGGAAGCGGAGATCGCGTGGTGTTGACGAAAAAAAATAACGCCTGGACATGACAGCCCACCCTTTTTTTATTACAGCGAACACGTACGAGGGAGTAAAAAAAATGCGCTAACTTAAAAAGGAAAATCAGCGGAGGAACTTATATTTCTGAATAGCAAAGTAATAGCTATTCACGATTTAGGCAAATGCGAATACATATTGAAGTAATGTACAAGCTCATCAAGTTGTAATCATTTTTGGCAATAAAACCTGCACTGTAGAATGACAAAATTAGCTCGAAAGTGATATTTATTTATATTTTTCTGTGCCGGTGTGTATGTGTGTGTGTTACATCAAACACAAGTCGAAATGGCCTCGTTATGGCGGAACGGTGAATTAATTTCTCTGACGAAATTGTATTTCATTTTCCTTTATTGTCTCCCAACAGTAACGAGTTCGGCTTACAAATTGCTGCGATCGAGTCTGAATTCACGTCACCTCTGTTTCTACTCTCCTCCCCGTTCTCTTTCTCACTCTGGCTTGTGGTTGCTACATTGCAGCGTATCTATCGTGCAGGCAGAGACCGTCATTCTTTATTTTCTTGTTTTGCTCGTACCGTATCTCGGAAAGCTGGAGATTCGTTTCTCCTTAAACTGTATATGGTTTCATCGGAAAAAATAATTAATGATCGGTCTGTCATATAGCCGCGGGATGGGCAGGCTGTGAGCAGCCGAAAAGTGCGAAGAGCGAGCGAGATATATATGTGTGTGTGTGTGTGTACATACATAAAATGAGACTAAACAAGAGGTAGAACGAGACGGTGAGAGAGAGAGAGAGAGAGAGAGAGAGAGAGAGAGAGAGAGAGAGAAGGTTCGTCTCGTTTCTTCGTCCTTAATTACTTCATTTGGGACTCGGTTGTCTCGGTGCAAATTGCGTTCGTTTTGATTACCATAGCTCGGCGGAGAGCGCGAGAGGAACTGAGATGGTACACGGAGTAAAAAAAACCATCAGCGAAACAGATAAAGGGGCGAGAGGGAGAGAGACAGAGAGAGAGAGAGAGAGAGAGAGAGAGAGGCTTTAATGGTGTACACGCGAGATGCGTTTGGTGCCACGCGAGATTTCAGAGAAGCGAATGGAGCGAAGGAAATGGAATTAAGGAAGGAGAATTACCATCCGACCGCGGTTATGGAGAGCCCAGTGCGGTGCAAGGACGCGTTGGAAAACGGGAACTCGATCGCCAAGCTGTATACATCCCGCCGTGGCTGAAACGTATGCCGCGAGGTGATATGCAAATGTCTTCGGTCCAACATGTAAAAGTGTTTTGGAGGATTATTTCACGTCGGTCCATTGGGTCTTGCGCTGCGGGAATCCCAGCGTGGATCTCAGGTTCGTGCCTCGAACCCTCTCACGGCAGACGAACATACATACATACATATATGCATGCTCAATTGAAGATTCGTTGGTGGTATGCTTTGCCGGGCACGATCAACCGCAGTCTGTATACTTCCTCACAATATGTTACAAGGTTGCAATGCATAGCACAGAATATGAGGAACAAAAAAACCTGACTCGATCCATAAGATCAAGAGTGTTCATCCACCACTAATAAGTATTCCCTGAACATCTATATATAAGATTTTTTTTCAACTAGCTATGTAATTAGGTAATGCTTTTCTTCTGTCTTGGTTCTCAGGTAGAACTAAACTGAAATCATCTTGGGCGATGATAGCTAAAGAAAGCTTTGTATACTCCTGCTGTTAGCTGATAATGAAAATATATAAAATCATTGTTATTTAATTATTTACAATGCCAAATGACTTATTTTTGAAATCGGTACCAGCCAATATAGTCACGTTTTTTCGCAGAAAATGAGGAAGCGTAGAAAAATAAATGTAATATACGATCTACAGTTTTTTTTAAATTTGCAATCTCGATTCTTCCGTGGCGTCAATCTCTCCTCGGCTGGCACCGACTCCAAAAATACGTCATTTCGTATTGTGAATATTTTAATAACAATGATTTGATATATTTCATGATACATTTATTGTGGTATGTATAGAGTACATTGTTACACATACTGTATCATGAATCAGCGTTTGTGTTATTATATGTACTAAATAAATTTGTACATAAATTATTATATGTACTACATTAGGGGGCGTTCACAAATTATGTAACGCAAATTTTCCCAATTTCTTACCCCCCCCCCCTGCCCCCACGTAATGGGACCGTAATCCCTGCCCCCCTCGCCCTTCTGTTCCGTA
>OY723387.1:18636967-18646967 GCA_963210295.1 Ophion ellenae | reverse complement strand
AAGACATTCACAAGGGGTTTGAAGACGTTCAAGAAACTTTCGAATACGTTCAAGAGACTTTCGACGACATTCATGATACGTTTGAATACATTCATGAGGGGTTCGAAGACACTTGAGAGACTTTCAAATACATTCACAAGGGGTTCGAAGACGTTTAAGAGACTTTCGACGGCCTTCATAATACGTTTGAAGACATTCATGAGGGGTTCAAAGATGCTTAAGAGACTTTCAAAGCATTCACAAGAGGTGTGAAGACGTTCAGAGATTTTCGAAGACATTCAAGAGATCTTTGACAATATTCATAATACGTTTGAAGAGATCGACGAGGGGTTCGGCGACGTTTTAGAGACTTTCGAAGACATTCACGAGGGGTCTGAAGACGTTCAAGAAACGTTCGAATACATTCTGGAGACTTTTGACGACATTCATAATATGTTTGAAGACATTCATGAGGGGTTCCAAGACGCTTGAGAGACTTTCAAAGACATTCACAAGAGGTGCGAAGACGTTCAGAGATTTTCGAAGACATTCAAGAGATCGTTGACAATATTCATAATACGTTTGAAGACATCGACGAGGGGTTCGGCGACGTTTTAGAGACTTTCAAAGACATTCACAAGGGGTTTGAAGACGTTCAAGAAACTTTCGAATACGTTCAAGAGACTTTCGACGACATTCATGATACGTTTGAATACATTCATGAGGGGTTTGAAGACACTTGAGAGACTTTCAAAGACATTCACAAGAGGTGCGAAGACGTTCATACATTTTCGAAGACATTCAAGAGATCTTTGACAATATTCATAATACGTTTGAAGACATCGACAAGGGGTTCGACGACGTTTTAGAGACTTTCAAAGACATTCACAAGGGGTTTGAAGACGTTCAAGAAACTTTCGAATACGTTCAAGAGACTTTCGACGACATTCATGATACGTTTGAATACATTCATGAGGGGTTCGAAGACACTTGAGAGACTTTCAAAGACATTCACGAGGGGGGGGGGGGGGTGGAAGACGTTCAAGAGACTTTGGACGGCATTCATAATACGTTTGAGGACATTTATGAGGGGTTCGAAGATACTTAAGAGACTTTCAAAGACATTCACAAGAGGTGCAAAGACTTTCAGACATTTTCGAAGACATTCAAGAGATCTTTGACAATATTCATAATATGTTTGAAGACATCGACAAAGGGTTCGACGACGTTTTAGAGACTTTCAAATACATTCACAAGGGGTTCGAAGACGTTCAAGAGACTTTCGACGGCCTTCATAATACATTTGAAGACATTCATGAGGGGTTCAAAGATGCTTAAGAGACTTTCAAAGCATTCACAAGAGGTGCGAAGACGTTCAGAGATTTTCGAAGACATTCAAGAGATCTTTGACAATATTCATAATAGGTTTGAAGAGATCGACGAGGGGTTCGGCGACGTTTTAGAGACTTTCGAAGACATTCACGAGGGGTCTGAAGACGTTCAAGAAACGTTCGAATACATTCTGGAGACTTTTGACGACATTCATAATATGTTTGAAGACATTCATGAGGGGTTCGAAGACGCTTGAGAGACTTTCAAAGACATTCACAAGAGGTGCGAAGACGTTCAGAGATTTTCGAAGACATTCAAGAGATCTTTGACAATATTCATAATACGTTTGAAGAGATCGACGAGGGGTTCGGCGACGTTTTAGAGACTTTCGAAGACATTCACGAGGGGTCTGAAGACGTTCGAGAAACGTTCGAATACATTCTGGAGACTTTTGACGACATTCATAATATGTTTGAAGACATTCATGAGGGGTTCGAAGACGCTTGAGAGACTTTCAAAGACATTCACAAGAGGTGCGAAGACGTTCAGAGATTTTCGAAGACATTCAAGAGATCGTTGACAATAATCATAATACGTTTGAAGACATCGACGAGGGGTTCGGCGACGTTTTAGAGACTTTCGAAGACATTCACGAGGGGTTTGAAGACGTTCGAGAAACGTTCGAATACGTTCTGGAGACTTTTGACGACATTCATAATACGTTTGAAGACATTCATGAGGGGCTCGAAGACGCTTGAGAGACTTTCAAAGACATTCACAAGAGGTGCGAAGACGTTCGAAGACATTCATGAGGGGTTTGAAGACGTTCAAGAAACGTTCGAATACGTTCTGGAGACTTTTGACGACATTCATAATACGTTTGAAGACATTCATGAGGGGTTCGAAGACGCTTGAGAGACTTTCAAAGACATTCACAAGAGGTGCGAAGACGTTCAGACATTTTCGAAGACATTCAAGAGATCTTTGACAATATTCATAATATGTTTGAAGACATCGACAAAGGGTTCGACGACGTTTTAGAGACTTTCAAATACATTCACAAGGGGTTCGAAGACGTTCAAGAGACTTTCGACGGCCTTCATAATACGTTTGAAGACATTCATGAGGGGTTCAAAGATGCTTAAGAGACTTTCAAAGCATTCACAAGAGGTGCGAAGACGTTCAGAGATTTTCGAAGACATTCAAGAGATTTTTGACAATATTCATAATACGTTTGAAGAGATCGACGAGGGGTTCGGCGAAGTTTTAGAGACTTTCGAAGACATTCACGAGGGGTCTGAAGACGTTCAAGAAACGTTCGAATACATTCTGGAGACTTTTGACGACATTCATAATATGTTTGAAGACATTCATGAGGGGTTCGAAGACGCTTGAGAGACTTTCAAAGACATTCACAAGAGGTGCGAAGACGTTCAGAGATTTTCGAAGACATTCAAGAGATCGTTGACAATATTCATAATATGTTTGAAGACATCGACGAGGGGTTCGGCGACGTTTTAGAGACTTTCGAAGACATTCACGAGGGGTTTGAAGACGTTCAAGAAACGTTCGATTACGTTCTGGAGACTTTTGACGACATTCATAATACGTTTGAAGACATTCATGAGGGGTTCGAAGACGCTTGAGAGACTTTCAAAGACATTCACAAGAGGTGCAAAGACGTTCAGAGATTTTCGATGACATTCAAGAGATCTTCGACAATATTTATAATACGTTTGAAGACATCCATGAGGGGTTCGAAGACGCTTGAGTGACTTTCAGACATTCACGAGGGATTCGAAGACGTTCAAGGGACTTCCGACGACATTCATGATACGTTTGAATACATTCATGAGGGGTTCGAAGACGCTTGAGAGACTTTCAAAGACATTCATGGGCAGTTTGAAGACGTTCAGAAATCTGCGACGACATGCATAATACGATCTTCGACGACATCCATAAACCGAAGACATTCATTACGTTTGAGTTTCGCTGGAATTGTTTGGGTTTGTTTGGGATTTTCACAGTTTTGGTCGAACGTGTTTGAGTTTGTTTGGGTGCTTTCAAATCTGCGACGACATGCATAATACGATCTTCGACGACATCCATAAACCGAAGACATTCATTACGTTTGAGTTTCGCTGGAATTGTTTGGGTTTGTTTGGGATTTTCACAGTTTTGGTCGAACGTGTTTGGGTGTGTTTGGGTGTGTTTGGGTGAGCACCCAAACAAACTCAAACACGTTCGACCAAAACTGTGAAAATCCCAAACAAACCCACACAATTCCAGCGAAACTCAAACGTAATGAATGTCTTCGGTTTATGGATGTCGTCGAAGATCGTATTATGCATGTCGTCGCAGATTTGAAAGCACCCAAACAAACTCAAACACGTTCGACCAAAACTGTGAAAATCCCAAACAAACCCAAACAATTCCAGCGAAACTCAAACGTAATGAATGTCTTCGGTTTATGGATGTCGTCGAAGATCGTATTATGCATGTCGTCGCAGATTTCTGAACGTCTTCAAACTGCCCATGAATGTCTTTGAAAGTCTCTCAAGCGTCTTCGAACCCCTCATGAATGTATTCAAACGTATCATGAATGTCGTCGGAAGTCCCTTGAACGTCTTCGAATCCCTCGTGAATGTCTGAAAGTCACTCAAGCGTCTTCGAACCCCTCATGGATGTCTTCAAACGTATTATAAATATTGTCGAAGATCTCTTGAATGTCATCGAAAATCTCTGAACGTCTTTGCACCTCTTGTGAATGTCTTTGAAAGTCTCTCAAGCGTCTTCGAACCCCTCATGAATGTCTTCAAACGTATTATGAATGTCGTCAAAAGTCTCCAGAACGTAATCGAACGTTTCTTGAACGTCTTCAAACCCCTCGTGAATGTCTTCGAAAGTCTCTAAAACGTCGCCGAACCCCTCGTCGATGTCTTCAAACATATTATGAATATTGTCAACGATCTCTTGAATGTCTTCGAAAATCTCTGAACGTCTTCGCACCTCTTGTGAATGTCTTTGAAAGTCTCTCAAGCGTCTTCGAACCCCTCATGAATGTCTTCAAACATATTATGAATGTCGTCAAAAGTCTCCAGAATGTATTCGAACGTTTCTTGAACGTCTTCAGACCCCTCGTGAATGTCTTCGAAAGTCTCTAAAACTTCGCCGAACCCCTCGTCGATCTCTTCAAACGTATTATGAATATTGTCAAAAATCTCTTGAATGTCTTCGAAAATCTCTGAACGTCTTCGCACCTCTTGTGAATGCTTTGAAAGTCTCTTAAGCATCTTTGAACCCCTCATGAATGTCTTCAAACGTATTATGAAGGCCGTCGAAAGTCTCTTGAACGTCTTCGAACCCCTTGTGAATGTATTTGAAAGTCTCTAAAACGTCGTCGAACCCTTTGTCGATGTCTTCAAACATATTATGAATATTGTCAAAGATCTCTTGAATGTCTTCGAAAATGTCTGAACGTCTTCGCACCTCTTGTGAATGTCTTTGAAAGTCTCTCAAGCGTCTTCGAACCCCTCATGAATGTCTTCAAACGTATTATGAATGTCGTCAAAAGTCTCCAGAACGTATTCGAACGTTTCTTGAACGTCTTCAAACCCCTCATGAATGTCTTCGAACGTCTTCGCACCTCTTGTGAATGTCTTTGAAAGTCTCTCAAGCGTCTTCGAGCCCCTCATGAATGTCTTCAAACGTATTATGAATGTCGTCAAAAGTCTCCAGAACGTATTCGAACGTTTCTCGAACGTCTTCAAACCCCTCGTGAATGTCTTCGAAAGTCTCTAAAACGTCGCCGAACCCCTCGTCGATGTCTTCAAACGTATTATGATTATTGTCAACGATCTCTTGAATGTCTTCGAAAATCTCTGAACGTCTTCGCACCTCTTGTGAATGTCTTTGAAAGTCTCTCAAGCGTCTTCGAACCCCTCATGAATGTCTTCAAACATATTATGAATGTCGTCAAAAGTCTCCAGAATGTATTCGAACGTTTCTCGAACGTCTTCAGACCCCTCGTGAATGTCTTCGAAAGTCTCTAAAACGTCGCCGAACCCCTCGTCGATCTCTTCAAACGTATTATGAATATTGTCAAAGATCTCTTGAATGTCTTCGAAAATCTCTGAACGTCTTCGCACCTCTTGTGAATGTCTTTGAAAGTCTCTCAAGCGTCTTCGAACCCCTCATGAATGTCTTCAAACATATTATGAATGTCGTCAAAAGTCTCCAGAATGTATTCGAACGTTTCTTGAACGTCTTCAGACCCCTCGTGAATGTCTTCGAAAGTCTCTAAAACGTCGCCGAACCCCTCGTCGATCTCTTCAAACCTATTATGAATATTGTCAAAGATCTCTTGAATGTCTTCGAAAATCTCTGAACGTCTTCGCACCTCTTGTGAATGCTTTGAAAGTCTCTTAAGCATCTTTGAACCCCTCATGAATGTCTTCAAATGTATTATGAAGGCCGTCGAAAGTCTCTTGAACGTCTTCGAACCCCTTGTGAATGTATTTGAAAGTCTCTAAAACGTCGTCGAACCCTTTGTCGATGTCTTCAAACATATTATGAATATTGTCAAAGATCTCTTGAATGTCTTCGAAAATGTCTGAAAGTCTTTGCACCTCTTGTGAATGTCTTTGAAAGTCTCTTAAGTATCTTCGAACCCCTCATAAATGTCCTCAAACGTATTATGAATGCCGTCCAAAGTCTCTTGAACGTCTTCCACCCCCCCCCCCCCCCCCCCTCGTGAATGTCTTTGAAAGTCTCTCAAGTGTCTTCGAACCCCTCATGAATGTATTCAAACGTATCATGAATGTCGTCGAAAGTCTCTTGAACGTATTCGAAAGTTTCTTGAACGTCTTCAAACCCCTTGTGAATGTCTTTGAAAGTCTCTAAAACGTCGTCGAACCCCTTGTCGATGTCTTCAAACGTATTATGAATATTGTCAAAGATCTCTTGAATGTCTTCGAAAATGTATGAACGTCTTCGCACCTCTTGTGAATGTCTTTGAAAGTCTCTCAAGTGTCTTCAAACCCCTCATGAATGTATTCAAACGTATCATGAATGTCGTCGAAAGTCTCTTGAACGTATTCGAAAGTTTCTTGAACGTCTTCAAACCCCTTGTGAATGTCTTTGAAAGTCTCTAAAACGTCGCCGAACCCCTCGTCGATGTCTTCAAACGTATTATGAATATTGTCAACGATCTCTTGAATGTCTTCGAAAATCTCTGAACGTCTTCGCACCTCTTGTGAATGTCTTTGAAAGTCTCTCAAGCGTCTTGGAACCCCTCATGAATGTCTTCAAACATATTATGAATGTCGTCAAAAGTCTCCAGAATGTATTCGAACGTTTCTTGAACGTCTTCAGACCCCTCGTGAATGTCTTCGAAAGTCTCTAAAACGTCGCCGAACCCCTCGTCGATCTCTTCAAACGTATTATGAATATTGTCAAAGATCTCTTGAATGTCTTCGAAAATCTCTGAACGTCTTCACACCTCTTGTGAATGCTTTGAAAGTCTCTTAAGCATCTTTGAACCCCTCATGAATGTCTTCAAACGTATTATGAAGGCCGTCGAAAGTCTCTTAAACGTCTTCGAACCCCTTGTGAATGTATTTGAAAGTCTCTCAAGTGTCTTCGAACCCCTCATGAATGTATTCAAACGTATCATGAATGTCGTCGAAAGTCTCTTGAACGTATTCGAAAGTTTCTTGAACGTCTTCAAACCCCTTGTGAATGTCTTTGAAAGTCTCTAAAACGTCGTCGAACCCCTTGTCGATGTCTTCAAACGTATTATGAATATTGTCAAAGATCTCTTGAATGTCTTCGAAAATGTATGAACGTCTTCGCACCTCTTGTGAATGCCTTTGAAAGTCTCTTAAGCGTCTTCGAACCCCTCATGAATGTCTTCAAACGTATTATGAATGCCGTCGAAAGTCTCTTGAACGTCTTCGAACCCCTCATGAATGTCTTCAAACGTATTATGAATGCCATCGAAAGTCTCTTGAACGTCTCACGAACGCTTCAGACGTCTCATGAACGTCGTAGAAAGTCTTTTGATACTCTTTGAACCCCTCATACATGTTTTCAACGTGTTATGAATGTTTGCGAACGTCTCTTGAATGTCTTCGAACATCGCATGAATGTCTTCGGAAGGCTCTGGAACGCCTCACGAACGACTGTCGAAAACTTTCAAATGCTTCGCAAAATTCCAACAATCGGCTCACGAACATCTATCGAACGTATACCGATGAATGTATTCAATCATCGTTAAGCGATTATATTAATTTATTTTCCATCAAATTCCATACAAAAAATTGAGTTTCACATTCGAAAGTAATATTGTATTCAGTTGCACAATCCGATATCAGATTACGCTGGCATAACTGAGTACGGGGTGAGAAGAATAATAAGTACATAATGTTACCTTTCTTTTATTTGCACGAATCTTTATGATTCAGCCACCATTTAATGAGATTAAATACATTTTGTAAGGCACAATTGTTTGTATGCTTTCCACATCGTAGAGTAGAACTTCCATCTAATTTACTTGAGACATCCATATCGTCAAAGTCTATATTCAACGACTCAATTAATAGCCCATTCTTCATATTTAGTGTATCAGCTAGCCATTTTCGTTTTTCATGACCCTTAACATATACGATTGGACACATGTCGTCTTCCGTTCAACCTTCAACTGCAGCTGTTATTAGACCTTCAGTCACGCTGTATCGAACGTTTCCATAGGTCCACTTTAGACCATGACGATTGCGAATCAACCATGATGCTTCACATCTCTCGGAATTTTGCTGATCTATACAATTTTACGAATAATATCGGTCAATGGACAATATTCAACAACGCGATCGTGTAAGATTAAATCAATATGCAGCTGTATTCGAAGGTGAATCTTCTTTGCATTCAAACTCTATTCACACATCTACGGCAGCAATTTTTTACAGGCTCGTTTTGATGCGACCAATCATCATCCGCGGGAGGGCAGTTACATTAAGACTTGGCGATGGTTAATAAAGAACAATCACTATTTCAGTCATAATGATATTTACGAAATCGAGAGTACATATTGAACAAAATGCCAAAACTTTTTTGAAGTCCAAATTTGAGTCATCTTTAGAACAGAATGCTGACTTGAGATAAAGTTTAGTACTTGTGAGTTTGCAGTCGGTGAATAATATAATGTCCTTTGCCATAGATTCTCTTTTTTTACCAGGCTGCGCCGCACCAATTACATATTTTGGTTTCTCTAGTTGGGAGGCAGCTTTTACGGTCCATGAATGCTTCGGTGTGCTTTGAAGCGGTGGACAGTCGTATATATCCCAGGAGCGAAAACTCATATTCAAGTATCGCCCACTTTTCAATGTTCGAAGTAGTGATAATTTATTGATCTCATCTAATATTACCGAAAGTTTATAGTTTTTCAAAATAAACACCCCGTTATCATATATGCTCTGAATAGCGGAGCAATGGAAAAAAAATTCTAATAGCTTGGAGAGTGGTGTTAACGAAAAAAAAAATCCTTAACCATGGGGCTAACTTGTCCAGACCTGCATGATCTCAAGTGTCGGCATCAAGGCTTGACGTTGCACTCCTTGTATATATTATCATTCAGAGATGAAAAACTGAAGCCCTGTACAATGGAAATGCATTTTTTTCCCCGGATCACTGTCTTCGTCACATGCAGTCGTAAAATTTTATGGGTTTTCAAGTGTGGACCTATGGAATGATGAGGCTCAAGTTGCACATGCGAAGCGATAGGGTATGACGGTCCCTGGCGCTCGACGTAAGAAAAAAAAAAGAGTCGTAAAATTTGAGACTTTCGGACGAGGTGGTCGAAACGTTGCCGTGTATAACAGCGTCTCGAACATGAGCCTCCGTCGACATAGTAGAAAAAAAGAACATCTGGATAAAACACACACACACACACACACACACACACACACACACACACACGCATGCACACACACACACACACACACACACACACACACACACACACACACACACACACACACACACACACACACACACACACACACACACACACACACACACACACACACACACACACACACACACACACACACACACACGCACACACGCACACACACACGCACACACGCACGCACGCACACACGCCGACCTCCCCACGACCGTAGCGCCACCTTGGCTTTCCTACACGCACGCACGCACGCCGACCTCCCCACGACCGCAGCGCCACCTTGGCTTTCCTACACGCACGCACGCACGCCGACCTCCCCACGACCGTAGCGCCCCCCCCCCATCCCCCTCCACTCCACATAGGCCTCTCTGTGACGTCACACGCGCCCGGCGACCTCCCCACGACGGTGGCGCCACCTTGGCTTCACCACTTTTGACACACAACCTCCCCTTGAGTTAGAACCGGCCTAGTACATCTACTGGAAGCTGAAATTAGCCCCCCCCCCCCCCAATAAAAATGTATGGGGTTTTGAAGTTCGCTGAAACACGTGATAAAATAAGGATTTTTTGAACATTTCAACGCCTATACTGAATTTGCTTGGGTTTTTTGAAAAATTCAAAATTATTTTTAACGATTTTTTGCTCGTAAAAAATTAGTTAACGGAAATGTTCAGCTTCCCCCGTCTGAATATCATCATTTGTAACCTAATAAATGATATTTTATCGG
>OY723387.1:18466563-18636767 GCA_963210295.1 Ophion ellenae | reverse complement strand
ATAGATAAGTGTACTCCACGTGGTGTACTCTCGGTTTTCGGCAGTCCTCGCCTCCCCGCCAAGGAGTCCTCGATAGAGTAGATGGTCGCTCAACGTACACGCAGGCGCAACACGTCACTTCATGCGCAGCCATATTGAACATTGCATGACGCAGCAACGCGACGCTGAGCGACACATTTGACGAGTTCTTTTCAATCAATCTTGTGGTTCCAGAATCAACGATTCAAACTCGTAGTTAAACGGACGTTGGGATGCGAGGGCTATCTGGTTGTGAGCGACAGAGAGATACAGGGTCTATACGGTAAATGATTTCAAATAATAAACAATTCGAGCGTAGCAGGTTATATTTCTAAATGGGCTACCATTTACCTTGTTACAAAAAAAATAACAACGCCGTGTTTATGTTACAGTTGCATGCCGGAAACTCCAACATTGCCATCGTCTAAATCAACAGGAGAGGCTAACGGCAGCCATAGTACGCGAGTGGTTATCCATCAAATTAAAGAGCGAAAGATACTGAGCGAAGGTTCTAAGAACAAAGAACAGAGGCCAAAAAGAGACAACAAGAAGAAAGAAGTTCCGAGATGGAAACGGACTCCGACGAAGAGGAGGAGGAGGAAGAGGATGAGTATTGAATGGATACAAAAATATTATTGTTGTTTGGTTTATTTCAAGATATTAAAAAAAAAGTTCAAATTCACTGATGTTTTTGTGTACGAGTTTCTATTATTATATTTCCAATAGCGTTCCAGAAGGACCCTCTCTCTGCCCCATGCACTTCGGTTCGCCTTCGGTCACGACTAGGGTCAGTGACTGAAACGCCCGAGTGACCGAAAACCGGTCAAGTGACTAACCTCAAAAAAACGTTGTTCGGTCACAGCTCGGTCACTTTTTCCGGTTCAAAAAGGGCAGAAAATGACCGTGACCGATGAACGAGGTTTTTTTCGGTCTCCCAATCCGCTAGGGTTTGGTGAAGCTACGGAAAAAGAACCAATAGCATTGGCCCGCTGCTTCATTCGTCATAAATCCGGCCGTTGATTGGCTACTTTCTCCTAACTTCGCCTTCGATTCGAATCGCCACGAAGAAAAATTCTGGTAAGTGGACAGCTATATATAAGTGCATGCAGTACGTGCGATCGCATCTGTTTGTCCCGTATTTTAGTTACAAGCATGCAAACAGTTTATGAAAAAAATGACTACGATAAACGTTCGAAGATACGGAAAATTAATCTTTTCAGTGAAGCCCAAAAATCTGATGGAAGACACTAATGACCGAAAAATGTACATTATTCCTCCCCTGCATTAAGCTATTAACTCAGTGTTAGAGTCGGTTTTTAAAGCTTAATGGACAATTTCACCAAAGCGGATAGTGACGAAGCTATGAAAAAACAACCAATAGAATTGTCCTGCTGCTTCGTTCGTCATTAATCCAGCCGTTGTTTGTTTGCTTTCTCCTAACTCCGCTTGTGATCCGTGATCCGTGATCGTTTTTTGCTGCGTAGTTACGTGCACGCGGCGTCCTCCCGTACATACGTTGTCTCTGAAAGGCGTCTTCTTTCTTTGTGCCAAAACACGTACATTTTTTAATCGCACTACCGTTTAAAGGTAGGATAATTGTGTTATTGTGTTCATGTGTTATTGCGTTGAATAATGGTGCTATCACACGTGTAGTATTAATCGTATTCATTATTTCAGAAAAAAATTCATTCGTAACAGATCGGCTTCGTAATTTTTGAGGGTTAGAATCGTCTTGAAGAAAAATTCGGGTGAGTGCCCAGTTATATATAAGTACACGCAATACGTGCAATCGCGTCAGTTTGTCTCGTATCTTCGTTACAGGCATCCAAACGGTTCATGCAAAAAAGACGATAACAAATGTTCGAAGCTACTGGCAATAAACCTTTTTAGTGAAACTCAAAAATTCAATATGAGCAACATTTGTTTTCAGTGAGGTCAAAAGTCTGATATACGCAATTGATCTTTCTACGAATGTTCATATTGCAAAACATTTTAAATGATATTTATACATAATAATTGCTGCCCCATCGCATTGATTCAGTGGATTTGTCTATAACTACGCTAATTCATTATTTGTTGATGACATTCTACTGTTTGAATAATAATTACAGAGCACAATCTTTAATCGTAATGGAGGATCTGAAACCATATCAATTGGTTGAATTCATCGACGAAAAACGGACTGATGGAATAAAAACCATTGAGTGTCTTCCATCCAAATGGAATACTTTTGACTACGAATATGAAAGGCTTATTGCGATGTTTATGCCACCACCCTACCGAACTTTGAAGTTCAAAAATGTACAACATCTAATAAAGACAAAAGCAGACGCACCTCCTGACTGGCCATGGTATCCGGTTGAAATTCACGGAGAAGCACGTATGTACCGGAAGTTTTCATTCTTAATTGTCGTTATACAGGGTATTCGGTGATTAATGGGTAACCTTGAAATAGCTTATGACAGAACAACTAATAGCCGTCCCAAAAAAAAGATTAAAAAATGTACCGCAGGAACATACAGATTTTTTTAAGACAAAATGTTTACGTAATTTTACATTCGTGTACACCATGACCACCAATGAATGAACTTAATCGGTTTTTGTTATTGTTATAATATTATAACCATAATATTATAACAATAACAAAAACCGATTGAATTCATGCATTTGTGGTCGTGGCGTACATGAATGTGAAAGAAGGTGAACATTTCTACTCTTAAAAAAAATCATATCTTTTAAATATATTTCTTTGTATTTTTATATACATATTTTTCTTTGTAATTTTTTAAACCACCATTAGTTCTGCTATGAGCCATTTAAAGGTTATCCATTAATTACCTGACACCCTGTATGTACTTCAAGATTTTTGTATCTTTGCTACATACAACGCCTTTTCCCACTGTTCAACACGGATTTTGAATGTACACAGAAACTTATGATATCGGACAGGAAAGACTAAAGAAGTTAAGGTCCGAAAATTACGCGTATACCACCGACGCCGACGTTGATGGTGATACGCGTTTTCGTCATACTAAAGAATCGATAAAAGAAAATTGCACAATCGGCGACAAATGCCTGACCGCGTGGGCTGTCCCCAATTTTAAAGATGCTGCTGCCAGACCTGGCGATTTGTCGTGTGAAGGTTACGTATAGGGAAACTACATAAGCAGCTGAATTTTTCATGTCAAATTCGATTTCATGTCAACTGTGAGTTTTTTCTCCACAGTGTCTGAAAAATCTGATGGTTCTGAGGTGGCTTTCAGCAAGAACTGTCAACGGGAATCAAGAACTGCTAGCTGGAAAAAAATCACAGTCGGAACAGCAGGCCGGCTGAGAAATTCTGTCGATAAAAGACGATAATTCTCAGATAAAAAAGAAGAAATCCCTGAAACAACAACTCCCCAATCTCAAAACTGGGAAACAATCACTTCTATTGGATAGGCCACAACTTGAAAATCACATGAGAGCGGATTCACCGGACACCGTGTCGGAAAATACAGAAGCTGATTCTGATGTCAGTTTTTCGGAAAATAAAGAGAAAAGAAAATCCGTATCAAAGAATGACTGCTACTCCATTAAAGCCAAAAAGAGTCCAATCGAAATAACGTCTGGAAGTGATCGACAGGAAATCTATCCGAAAGATGTCAATAACACTACAAATGATCGGCAACTTATATCTTCTATCGTCGATCCGAATGGCGCACAACCGAGTCGATTGCTCCCAGTTGACCTAACATGCGGTAAGAAAATGTTATTTTTTTTATTACCATATCAGCTTAAGATGTATATTTACAAAGTATTTTTAATTTGTAGAATTTGCAGTCTTAATAGCGGGTCAAGAGGCACTACGAGTCGACATCCAGAAAGTCATCGAGGAAGTGCAAAAGATTCAATCGACAATCCAAACACTAGGGTACTATTTACACTCTAGCAAGCCGCCACAAATGTTCACGGAGGATTATGCAATGTCCCTACCTATAAATAGCATCGAACTATTCATGGAATTCGAAAAAAAATTACAACAGTCCGGTTGTCAGGCAGCGTTCGTAAGTAACAATTTAAAATGTATTATTACCTAAATATAAGGAAAGGTTAAGTAAATGTGAGGTGATTTTTAATTGCAGATCGCTTCTCTGGATATTTTAATAGACCTGCAGCAATCTCTTATAAAAAACGTAAACACTATTGTACGTAAGCACATTACCCGAGACTTCGCCATGAATTGCACTGCGGTGAAGCCTTCCAGTGATGAGTTGGTGTTGAAAAGCACCAAATTTTGCAAGCGTAATCAGTACCTAGCATACGAGTTTAAAAATATATAATATTACTCTTTTAGCATCCATATGATTATCGTGTTTATTTTCGTTACTTTTTAGGAGCTTTCGAAGTGAAAAGTCATTCCACAGTCATGAAGTCACCGGGGTCAGAAAATAATATTCTTAAAGCGCTGGGATCCACACTCGGTAATGCAAAGGATTGGAATGGGAATCGTTGGCATCGTTATAAAAACTTTAATATAAGTTCGTCTGTGCATAATAACACCCATGTAGGGCACTAGAGCAAAGCTAACAGTTCAAAACTGGCTAGCTGCATGCGCAAAACGCAGGCGTGCGTGCGTGCGTGCGTGCGTGCGTGCGTGCGTGCGTGCGTGTGTGTGTGTGTGTGTGTGTGTGTGTGTGTGTGTGTGTGTGTGTGTGGTTATGTGTGTACATGCAGATGTAAAAGTCGGCGTCTACCACACCTACTTGAAAAATGAATGCAGTAGAAATGCTGGATGTGAAATAAAGTCCTCCCTCATAAAACTTATTTTACGCAGCTGTAGTAACAAAGAGGCGCGCTCTTCGAAAATGTCACTACACCCGGGCTTTGTTTTCATTTCCACAGGTAACACCGAGGTATTCATATATGCAAAGTACTCAATAATGCGTCGATGCCACCGCACGATTTTTTGTGTGAAGACCCGAGATCTTCCACACTTATACTCCCGTTTAACTGGTTTATTTCGTTTCCATGCCTCCTCACTATTCTTATAATATTATAATATAAGAACCCTATAGTGTGGACCTATAGTGCACTCCTAAGATAGAGAAAAAATATGGGGAAAATATTCCCGAATGAAAACGACTTCTACCACCGCAGGCTTCACATTACGAATCGAGCAGTCACTTTTGCCGTCATCACCTCTTGGAACTTCCGTTGCGATCTTACGTGAGAAAATTCCACAACTGGCTGAGAAAATTCCACAACTTGAACAAAATCTGCGCGATCAAGCCGCACTTATAAATTCCACGGAAGAGTATATAGAATGGGAGCAACAATGTGATCAGTGTGTGGAGTCATTGGAAAACAAAAAGCCGAATTAAACGACAGCGATTATCACTCGGAAATCCGCAATCGTTGGTAGCAGGAATGGCTCGTTTAGAAGGTTTAAAAAATGTTCTACGCAGACGATTTTTACATGCGGGTGCGCGAAACAGTGATCGTGGTTTGATCTGGCGAGAGATTGATATGGCGTTCGAAAATCTTGTCCTGACCGGCTGAGTCATCAATAACAACCATATTGAACCTCGTCAGTTTCTCGAAGACGCATGTGATATGATGCTTTCATATGTGCAAAACATTACCAACAAACAATTAAGGGGAAAAGTGAATACAGTTTTCAATGGTGAATTTGAGGCAGGTGACAAACGCGCAAATAAAAGTATCAACACGAAAAACTGAAGTTTTTACCACATGCAATTTACGTGGGTGGTATGCACAACGACTTGTCGAACCTACTCTGGCATCTCTCGAAGATTTTCAAAATCGTGATAGCGGATGGAGATTGTCGCGGATAGTGGACATAACATTAAATATCAACAAATACAATCCAATGCGTACCGGATGTCAAACTGTTTTGTCGCGGGAAATAATCCTGAAGAAAGCGGTGGTGAATGTAAAGTCAAAGGATAACGCATGTTTCGCGTAGGCAGTGGTGGCTGCTCTTTATCCAGTGGAAACAAACGTGCATCGAGTAACTTCATATCCACACTATTAAACTGTACTGCAGCTTCAGAGAATTCCTTTTCCAATGACTCTCAATCAAATAAAAAAATTAGAATCGCAAAACTCGATTAATGTATTTACAACGGAAAAGAAAGGCATCGTTCCAATTCGAATATGCGCCCAAAAACTGGTTAAACACGTCAATTAATAAATTAGTACGTACTACAATAGTACGTGGAGGATTCGTCGGGCCACAGCGTAGGGCACTTTGTATGGATAAAAAATTTATCCCGGCTCGTGAGCACGCAGCTGAACAAAACAAACAGGAAAAAACACATCTGCGATCGGTGAATAACAAGAAGCATACTCGAGAATACACATATGAGCAAGTATGTACTTCAATAATATAATTCTTTCCATCGTTTTGTTATAGGTGTTTGCGCTACTTTCACACGGATGCTAAATTATGATCGCACGAGATGGATTGCGGAAAATCAAACGATTGTGCCATTCGATTACCTGGTGAAACGGACAAATGGCTAGCGTTCGAAAACTTTCAACGAAAAGAGCGACTTCCATTTATGATTTATACGGATCTCGAGTGCGTTTTGGCAAATGTTGACAACAAAAATATACAGCAACAGCACGAAATGTTTAGCGTAGCGTACTACGTACATTGCTCGTATGACGATTCGTTATCGGGATACTACTCGCGGCGTGATGCCAATTGCTGTTGTTGAGAACCTTAAAAATTTAGCTGTGCGCATCAACGATATTCTATCGGATAGTGTTTCCGTGGTACTTCTAACTCCGGATGAGCGGGCAAAATTTCGAAGCGCTGCTCAGTACCATATATGTGAAAAACCTTTTGCGGAAGACGTTATAGAGGTCCGACCCATTCTAACTGCAATTTGAATTACCAACGGTATTTTTTCACTCCCGTATTTTTTCATAATTTGTGCGGCTATGGTGCACAGCTCATCATCGAGGAACTAGCCACAGCATTCGAGGGGGTAACCACTGTGCTGCCTGTAACTAAAGAGGAATACATTTATTTTACAAAAACATTTCGAACGGCAGACACGTCACATCCGATTTAATTACGCTTCGTCGATTCATACAAATTTCCCAATGCAAGTCTGGATGACCTGGCCTTTATTTTGACAATGGACAAACTACAAATTTAACGTTCGCATTTTCGTGACATAACGAGTCATAGTTTCATCCTATTAACTCGAAAGGGCGTCTTCCCCAATGAATATATCGATAGTGTAAACCGATTGGAAGACACCTACTACCACGAGACGCATTCTACAGTACTTTGACTGGTGACATTGTAAGGGAGAACGAATACGCTCACGCCAAGAATGTATGGGAACGGTTTTCTATTCAAACGTTAGGTGAATATAGTGACTTGTATTTGAAGACCGAAGTTTTGTTGCTGGCCGGCGTTTTTGAGAACTTTCGCAATAGCTGTATGGAGCGTTACAGGCTCGACCTCGCTTATTATTATACTCTCCCCGGCGACACATGGGATGCAATGTTGAAACATACATGCGTTAACTTCGAATTGTTCACCGACATTGACATGGTATTATTTGTTGAACGGGGTATACGCGGTGGCCTGAGTCAGTGCTCAAATAGGTATGCGTGCGCCAATAACAAATACATGGAATCATTCGATCCATCAAGGTCCTCATCATACTTGATGTATTTCGATGTGAATAATTCGTATGGATCGGCAATGTGTCAACCATTGCCCTATGCTGATTTTCGATGGGTCGATGAGTTGTCCACATTCGGTTTATCATCTATCGCGCTAGATTCACCGACCGGTTACATTCTTGAGGTTGACTTAGAGTACCCGGAATGTCTACACGATGCACACACGGACTTACTGTTTTGTTCAACCCATGGTAAACCATCTGGTGGACAATACGAAAAACTCCTTGCAACCGTGCATAACAAGGAACGGTATGTTATTCATTATCGCAATCTGCAGCAGTGTGTACGACACGGTCTCAAAATCACAAAAATTCATAGAATACTCCAATTCTCCCAATCGCCCTGGCTACGAACATATATCGAGCTGAACGCGCACTTCCGAACCCAAGCAAAGAATAATTTTGAAAAAAATCTCTATTAATTGATAAATAATGCAGTGTTTGGGAAAACAATAGAAAATGTGCACAATCACGTAGACGTCAAGATTTTAACACGGGGGGAGGGCAGGTACGGTGCAGAGGCAATGATTGCAAAACAAAATTTTCATAGCCGGAGTGTTTTTTCAGAAAACCTTATTGCTGTCGAATTACACAAGCTCGAGGTGAAATTCAATAAACCAATATATGTGGGTATGTGCATACTCGACATATCGAAGACATGTTTATATGATTTTCATCATGGGTAGATGGTGCCTCTGTATAAAGAAAAATGTACAGTGTTGTACACCGATACGGATAGTCTAATATACAACATTGAGTGTGAGGATGTGTACGACGATATGAAGCGTAATATCCATCGTTTCGATACGAGCGAGTACCCGGCGAGCAATTGGTATGATATACCGCTTGTCAACAAAAATGTTCCCCGAGTTATGAAAGACAAAAATAATGGTCGGATAATAACGGAATTTGTCGGGGTTAGAGCAAAAATGTATGCAGTGCGAGTCGATGGTAAAGACGTTACGAAGAAACTAAAGCGCGATAAGAGTAACATCGAGGCGAGAAAGATCTCCTTCGAGGATTACACGAAATGATTATATGACCAGATCGAAATGACTGGTCAGCAAGCATGCATAAGATCGATGTTGCATGAAGTGTACACCACCAACGAGACAAAAATTGCTCCAAGTCCACGCGATGACAAACGGTATATCATACCTGGAACCACGAAAACATTGCCATGGGGGCAATATAGGATACCATCGTAGGGTGTATTTTTTAAATTGTCGATAATCTTGTAAAATAATTGTAAAAAAGCTTGTTCTGCAAATTATCAACCCTGTGAGAAACGACGTTTGTAAATTATCTCGTTTGTCTGTTGTATATAATAAATTGGTTCATAGATTTTTTCGACTGGGAAAATGAGGAAGAGAGAGAGAGAGAGAGAGAGAGAGAGAGAGAGAGAGAGAGAGAGAGAGAGAGAGAGAGAGAGAGAGAGAGAGAGAGAGAGAGAGAGAGAGAGAGAGAGAGAGAGAGAGAGAGAGAGAGAGAGAGAGAGAGAGAGAGAGAGAGAGAGAGAGAGAGAGAGAGAGAGAGAGAGAGAGAGAGGCATCATAAAATGTAAAACATTTTTATTGTCTGCTCCACATCAGGTTTGCTTATTCAGCTATTGTGAGTATTGTCGAACACCAACCCCATTACAAACATTCGATTATTACGCTGCTACAATACTTTTTCAATAAGATCAATTTTGACATATTCAACATAATTTCGACATATAAGTAGCTCCTGATCGTAGAAATCACCTGCAACTCCTCCATCGCTATAGCCCGTCAGATGAAATCCTACAGACTTCGTGATTTTCTCTCGATATATGGCAAATATTTTCGCTGTCCAGTTCGGTGCGTAATCCTTTCAGAATACACTCTTGAATTTACTGATTCTCAACGATCTTTATTGTCAATTTTTTACTTACATAATGATGCGGTTAAAATTTATTGAAATGGGGTCCTATGAAAAACATGTTGTTGTGGCAGCTTCTCATTTTCAACGTTGATGCTACTCAGTTTCACCTGCCTTATCGTATAGTGTACAGAATCATCAGACGCGTCTACTAGGTTATCAAGAATACCGATCTACCTATAATTACCTACGTAGGCTAAATTGCACTCGCATCTTATTCCTCACTGCACGATTAAAATACTCGCAAATGGATGCTTCTAAATTGCTATTCCCAGAATTCAGGCGAGAATTATACATTTTTTGATAGGGTTTTAAAGCGACCATTATAAAATTATTTTCCCTGATCAAAGTGCAAGTTCTGCGGTATGAGTCCCCTTGACAAGTGTTGACGTCACTGCGATTCCTGCATCATTACCATTGTTACTCCGTAGGCGCACGGCCGAGGCAAATTTTGAGACAGTATCGATGACGGTTAGGTGAAATTTATGTTTGGAGTTTTTACGCGTGTACGATGAAATATCGACGAGATCAGCTTGACATGGTACATCCAAGCCGCGAATGTTCACAAGTAAAAGGTCTAGTAGCGGCGAGTTCATCAACGCTTCGCACAACGAACGAGTTTTTTATTTGAAGCACTTAAAGTAACGCTACCGGCTCGGTTCTTCCGATGTAACACTGGGATGACAGCGGTATACCGCACGAGGTAGTTTGAACGATAATTCGAACCATCTTGCGAGGAGCTCCCACGATCTACGCGGCGGAATCCGAGAAGTACTCGATGCTGTCAATATTTACGGAAAAATCAGCACAAAATCGTGTCAATTATCCACAGACGCTTTAGTTAAGATAGAGCGCAGCATCGCCGTGCAAGGGCTCAAGACATCCACCAACGAGTTTATACTAAAGGAGATGTGCATCACCAAACTTCACGACAGGAACGCTGCGGTAGTCGTTCTGAAACAAACAAAACATGCATTTTTCTTATCAATCTATCAAACGCAATGATATTTAGAATGATACTAAAGTAAAAAAGATAATACTCACAATAAGCCCTGTATACGTTCAAACAGGTTGGACACATGTCGCGCGTGACAATTTGATGTAGCGGTCCACCGGAGTTGGTGCAAAAGATTCCGCGCATGGTTATAAAGCGTTCGCTGTAGTGACCACATGTTTTGCGAAGTCCTTCAAACATTTCCTGTACATCGAAGTAGCACGAAACACAATACTTTGATCGATAATTTTCCGTAAAGTATGTGTAATTCACGCAATATACGGCTTCCCGGTTCAGCCGATTAAGTTGACGCCGGTCCAGTAGGTCCTCTCGTACATCATGATATACATCATCGGATCCACCACCGTATGCGGAATCTGCCTGTTCAATATCACTATCCAGTTCGTCTATTTCAAGCAGTTCGATGACATCACGAGCGATCACTTCTACTTCGTCGTCATAATCGGCGTTGTCAACATCTATTTCGTCGTCACCGTCAACGGCGATATCAACAATTTGTACGTCGTTATCATCGACGATATCAACAGCTTGTACTTCGTCGCCATTATCGTCGATATCCACCACCTCCGTTTCATTATCAACGACTAGATCGACCACTTCACGAGTTTGGCCAACCATTATTTCACTTTTCTTCGTTCGGCGACTCTTGCGTTTCAGAATGACACCTCGAAGGTTGGAGACTGGATTGGTGAAAACTGCGTTCACGATACTTTTTGAAATTTCGGTTTTTGGGTCCTCATAGGGTTGAGGTATGGTGGGGATGGCCAATAGGACGTGTACACGGTTTTCCTATTCAACATGTAGGAATTAGTCGGGAAGTGTAGAAAAATTAACCTTCCAAGATCTCGCATGGTGGGGACCATACCTCAACCCTATGAGGATCCAAAAACCGAAATTTCAAAAAGTATCGTGAACGCAGTTTTTACCATTCCAGACTCCAACCTTCGAGGTGTCATTTTGAAACGAAAGAGTCGCAGAACGAAGAAAAGTGAAATAATGGTTAGCCAAATTCGTGATGTGATCGATCTAGTCGTTGATAATGAAATGGAGGTGACGAATTACAAGCCGTTGGTGTTGCCAACGATAACGACGTACAAATTATTGATATCGCCGTTGATGGTGACGACGAAATAGATGTTGACAACTCTGATTATGACGACGAAGTAGAAGTGATCGCTCGTGATGACATCGAACTGCTTGAAATAGACGAACTGGATAGTGATATTGAACAGGCAGAATCCGCATGCGGCGGTGGGTCCGATGATGACTACCATAATGTGCGAGAGGACCTACTGGACCGGCGTCAACTTAATCGGCTGAACCGGGAAGCCGTATATTGCGTGAATTATACATACTTTACCGAAAATCATCGATCAAAGTATTGTGTTTCGTGCTACTTCGATGTACAGGAAATGTTTGAAGGACTTCGCAAAAGATGTGGTCACTACAGCAAACGCTTTATAGCCATGCGCGGAATCTTTTGCACCAACTGCGGTGGACCGCTACATCAAATTGTCACGCGCGACATGTGTCCAACCTGTTTGAACGTATACAGGGCTGATTGTGAGTATTATCTTTGTACTTTAGTATCATTCTAAATATCATTGTGTTTGATAGATTGATAAGAAAAATGCATGTTTTGTTTGTTTCAGAACGACTACCGCAGTGTTCCTGTCGTGCAGTTTGATGATGCATATCTCTTTTAGTATAAACTCGTTGGTGGGTGTCTTGAGCCCTTGCACGGCGACGATGCGCTCTATCTTAACTGAAGCGTCTGTGGATAATTGACACGGTTTTGTGCCGATTTTTGCGTAAATATTGACAGCATCGAGTACTTCACGGATTCCGCCGCGTAGATCGTGGGAGCTCCTCGCAAGATGGTTCGAATTATCGTTCAAGCTGCCTCGTGCGGTATACCACTGTCATCCCAGTGTTACATCGGAAGGACAAAGCCGGTAGCGTTACTTTGAGTGCTTCAAATAAAAAAACTCGTTCCTCGTGCGAAGCGTGGATGAACTCGACGCTACTAGATCTTTTACTTGTGAACATTCGCGGCTTGGATGAACCATGTCAAGCTGATCTCGTCGATATTTCATCGTACACGCGTAAAAACTCCAAACATAAATTTCACCTAATCGTCATCGATACTGTCTCAAAATTTGCCTCGGCCGTACGCCTACGGAGTAAGAATGGTAATGATGCGGGAACCGCAGTGACGTCAACACTTGTCAAGGGGACTCATACCGCAGAACTTGCACTCTGATCAGGAAAAATAATTTTATAATGGTCGCTTCAAAACCCTAATAAAAACGTATAATTTTCGACTGTATTCTGGATATAGCAATTTAGAAGCATCCATTTGCGAGCATTTTAATCGTGCAGCGAGGAATAAGATGTGAATGCAATTTAGCCTACGTAGTAATTATAGGTAGATCGGCATTCTTGATAGCCTAGTAGACGCGTCTGATGATTCTGTACACTATACGATAAGGCAGGTGAAACTGAGTAGCATCAACGTTAAAAATGAGAAGCTGCCGCAACAACATGTTTTTCATAGGACCCCATTGCAATAAATTTTAACCGCATCATTATGTGAGTAAAAAATTGACAATAAAGAGCGTTGAGAATCAGTAAATTCAAGAGCGTATTCTGAAAGGATTACGCACCGAACTGGACAGCGAAAATATTTGCCATATATCGAGAGAAAATCACGAAGTCTGTAGTATTTCATCTGACGGGCTATAACGATGGAGGTGTTGCAGGTGATTTGTACGATCAGGAGCTACTTATATGTCGAAATTATGTCGAACATGTCGAAATTGATCTTATTGAAAAAGTATTGTAGCAGCGTAATAATCGAATGTTTGTAATGGGGTTGGCTTTCTACAATACTCACAATTGCTGAATAATCAAACCTGATGTGCAGCGGACAATATAAATGTTTGTGGAGCGGACAATATAAATGTTGTTACATTTTATGACGCCTCTTTCTCTCTCTCTCTTTCTCTCTCTCTCTCTCTCTCTCTCTCTCTCTCTCTCTCTCTCTCTCTCTCTCTCTCTCACATCTATCGATCTGCCATATAAATTGCCAGTAGCTCTTGCCTCAAATCGATGAACTTCGGCATCACATTTCCACGTCAACATACCACCTGATTTGCATGTCCGAAACCTGGCTAAAACCTGAAGTATCCAATGATATGGTCTCCATTCAGGGCTACACGTTGATTCGCAGGGACAGAATTGGCAAACAGGGAGGCGGAGTGGGGCTGTACGTTCACCACACTCTCCACGCCACCATCCTCTCCGGGTCTCCCGAGTCCTATTGCCAGCTACCAGAATTCCTTGTTGCTGAAATCCAGATACCTGTCGCGGCCTCACTTGTCTTGGCAGTAGTCTACCGTCCTCCGAAAATTGGCCAACTCGAAGTCTTCGAATCCCGTTTCTGCGAGATTCTACCAGACTACCGCCACGGTCTCATCTTCGACGATTTCAATGCGGACCTAAATCGTAATTCTTTGGACTCCGAACACATACGAAATTTCATTGAGACAAACAGCCTTCATCTCGTCCCGCATAACAACACTCACCACACAGCTACCTCGAGCACTCGGCTCGACCTCTGTATCGTGGACCAGGACGAGAAAGTTCTCAGCTGCGACCAATATCCAGTGCCTTTCCTCTCATCGCACGACCTCATAAACATTACCTACAACGTCAGGACACCGGCACGGAACCCAGAGACCTTCATCTGTCGCAACCTAAACCGCGTCAACGCCTTGGAGCTACAACGCGATCTAGCGGGCCTTGACTGGGCACCTTTCTATCAGTCTGACTCGATCGACGAAAAAACTAAACGATTGAGCGCCCTCGTCATTGGTGCATTTGATATCCACGCTCCTCTAACGAAAGTCACGGTGAAACGCCAACAAGCACCCTGGCTCACTGCCGAAATAAAAGAGCTCATTCGATCAAGGGACCGCCTCCGCCGCGCCTTCCGAAAGACCAAACTGCATCACCTGCATGCACGCTTCATTGATTCACGAAACAACGTCAACACGAGGATCAGGGCGGCCCGTGACGAGCACTACCGTACCGTACTTCGCATGGATACCGGAAACGCATCCAGGACCTGGGAGAAGGTGCGCGCCCTAGGCCTTATCCCTTCTCCGCACTCACACCCGGCACCCACGTTCCCACTCGACGCCCTGAACGACCAATTTTTATCTGCTGGTCTGGCAGCCCCGCCAGTTGACGACTTACGGATTGTCTCCGTCGACGCTGAGACAAGCGGCAGTATGCACCATCTCCTCTGGATCCCGGGGAACCGACGGTATCTCCGCCAAGATGCTTCGCCTCGCACTGCCGGCTATTATCGACCACGCCCGTCATTTGTTCAATATATCGCTACGCCTGTCAGTCTTTCCCCAGAAATGGAAACAAGCCTTGGTGTGCCCAATACCCAAGACAGCAGTACCTAGATCACCTGCGGATTTCCGGCCTATATCGCTACTCTGCGTATTGTCTAAAGTCCTTGAGCGCATCGTGGTCCGTCAAGTCTCGAGCCACCTCGACATGCACCACTTCTGGGACCCATATCAGTCAGCCTTTCGGAAGCACCACAGCACGCAATCTGTCCTACTCCGTATCACGGACGACGTAAGGCTGGCCATAGACAAGCGCCACATTACCATCCTCCTCGCCTTCGACTTTTCTAAAGCCTTCGACTGTGTGAGGTACGACCTACTGCTCCTGAGACTCCAAGATCTTAATATATCCGATTCCACCATCCGATGGTTCGCGTCTTATCTCCTCGGCCGAAGTCAGGCGGTATACGACCGCAACAGACAGCAGTCTGAGTGGGCCCCTCTTCGGTCTGGGGTCCCACAGGGCTCGGTCCTCGGTCCCCTGCTCTTCTCGATCTTTATTGGAAATTTCAACGGCGTTCTAACCTACTGCAACTACAGCTTTTACGCGGACGACTTGCAGGTATACCTGTCGTGTCCTCCCTCGGAGATAGCCGAGGGTACTGCGCGCCTAAACTCGGATGTTGACTCCATCTGCGCCTGGGTACAACAACGCGGCCTGCGGCTCAACGCCTCCAAAACGAAAGCGATGGTCCTGGGATCCACTCGCTTCGTATCAGCGCTGCAAACGACCGGCCTCCCCCCTGTTCGGGTTGGTCAGACCCCGATCGCGCTGTCAGAGTCAGTCCGCAGCGTCTCGCGCAAGATCTGTGGCACTGTTTACCGCCTAAAACTGTTCCGCAGCAGACTACCTCATGACGTCCGCGAGATACTCGTCCGATCGCTCGTCCTTCCTCACATCGACTACTGCAGTCTACTGCTCACCGACGCCACAATTGAGCTTGATCTCATGCTGCAAAGAGCCCTTAACCGCGGCATCCGCTTCATATTCGACGTACCCCGAGACAAGCACATAACACCATACTACCGGAAGCACAAATGGTTGAAAGTAGCAGAACGACGCTCATATCACCTGGGATCATTTGTCTTCACCACTCGCTTACACGGGGCCCCTTCTTACCTGCACCACCGCATATCGCAACCCGCGCGAATCACACCGCACGTGACCCGGAAAGTGGTGCAAGACCTCGACTACGCGATCCCTCTCTTCCGGACCGAGACTTGTCGAAAGTCCTTTACCATGGCTGCGTGCTCTCTCTGGAACTCGCTGCCCATCAACTTACGTCAAATGCGGTCTACCGAGGAATTCAAGTCTGGTCTTCGAGCGGCCCTACTAGGTAATACCTAGCCATCCGTTGAAAAACGCCACCTTCACCGCCAAACTGCTTCACCCTCGCATCAACCACTCACCGAACTCTTTCATGTCTCTATAAACTGTAACTGTACAATATGTGTTCTAACACACCTAAAATAAGCACGGTCATCTTAGGGGACTCCGGTCCTAGAGTGCGAAATAAACGATTCTCTCTCTCTCTCTCTCTCTCTCTCTCTCTCTCTCTCTCTCTCTCTCTCTTCAGGAGAGTGTGAGGAAAAATTAGGTGCTTCGCCAAACTACAACGGGCCCTTCCTCATTTTCCCAGTTCAAAAAATCTATGAACCAATTTATTATATAAAACAGACAAACGTGATAATTTACAAACGTCGTTTCTCACAGGGTTGATTATTTGCGAAACAAGCTTTTTTACAGATATTTTACAAGATTATCTACAATTTAAAAAATACACCCTACGATTGTATCCTATAATGCCCCTATGGCAACGTTTTCGTGGTTCCAGGTATGATATACCGTTTGTCATCGCGTGGACTCCGAGCAATTTTTGTCTCGTTGGTGGTGTACACTTCATGCAACATCGATCGTATGCATGCTTGCTGACCAGTCATTTCGATCTGGTCATATAAGCATTTCGTGTAATCCTCGAAGGAGATCTTTCTCGCCCCGATGTTACTCTTATCGCGCTTTAGTTTCTTCGTTACGTCTTTACCATCGACTCGCACTGCATACATTTTTGCTCTAACCCCGACAAATTCCGTCATTATCCGACCATTATTTTTGTCTTTCATAACTCGGGGAACATTTTTGTTGACAAGCGGTATATCATACCCATTGCTCGCCGGGTACTCGCTCGTATCGAAACGATGGATATTACGCTTCATGTCGTCCTACACATCCTCACACTCAATGTTGTATATTAGACTATCCGTAACACTGTACATTTTTCTTTATACAGAGGCACCATCTACCCATGATGAAAATCATATAAACATGTTTTCGATATGTCGAGTATGCACATACCCACATATATTGGTTTCTTGAATTTCACCTCGAGCTTGCGTAATTCGACAGCAATAAGGTTTTCTGAAAAAACACTCCGGCTATGAAAATTTTGTTTTGCAATCATTGCCTCTGCACCGTACCTGCCCTCCCGCCGTGTTAAAATCTTGACGTCTACGTGATTGCGCACATTTTCTATTGTTTTCCCAAACACCGCATTATTCATCAATTAATAGAGATTTTTTTCAAAATTATTCTTTGCTTGGGTTCGGAACTGCGCGTTAAGCTCGATATATGTTCGTAGCCAGGGCGATTGGGAGAATTGGAGTATTTTATGAATTTTGGTGATTTTGAGACTGTGTCGTACACACTGCTGCAGAAAGCGATAATGAATAACATACCGTTCCTTGTTATGCACGGTTGCAAGGAGTTTTTCGTATTGTCCACCAGGTGGTTTACCATGTGTCGAACAAAACGGTAAGCCCGTGTGTGCATCGTGTAGACATTCCGGGAACTCTAAGTCAACCTCAAGAATGTAACCGGTCGGTGAATCTAGCGCGATAGATGATAAACCGAATGTCGACAACTCATCGACCCATCGAAAATCAGCATAGGGCATTGGTTGACACATTGCCCATCCATACGAATTATTCACATCGAAATACATCAAGTATGATGAGGACCTTGATGGATCGAATGATTCCATGTATTTGTTATTGGCGCGCGCATACCTATTTGAGCACTGACTCAGGCCACCGCGTATACCCCGTTCAACAAATAATATCATGTCAATGTTGGTGAACAATTCGAAGTTAACGCATGTATGTTTCAACATTGCATCCCATGTGTAGCCGGGGAGAGTATAGTAATAAGCGGGGTCGAGCCTGTTTCACTCCATACAGCTATTGCGAAAGTTCTCAAAAACGTCGGCCAGCAACAAAAATTCGGTCTTCAAATACAAGTCACTATATTCACCTAACGTTTGAATAGAAAACCGTTCCTATACATTCTTGGCGTGAGCGTATTCGTTCTCACTTACAATGTAGACAGTCAAAGTACTGTAGAATGCGTCTCGTGGTAGTAGGTGTCTTCCAATCGGTTTACACTATCGATATATTCATTGGGGAAGACGCCCTTTCGAGTTAATAGGATGAAACTATCGCTCGTTATGTCACGAAATTGCGAACGTAAGAGTTTTAGTTTGTCCATTGCCAAAAATGAGGCCAGGTCATTCAGACTTGCATTGAGAAATTTGTATGAATCGACGAAGCGTGATTGAATCGGATGTGACTTGTCTGCCGTTCGAAATGTTTTTGTAAAAGAAATGTATTCCTCTTTAGTTATGGGCAGCACAGTGGTTTCCCCCTCGAATGCTGTGGCTAGTTCCTCGATGATGAGCTGTGCACCATAGCTGGACAAATTATGAAAAAATGCGGGAATGAAAAAATACGGTTGGTAATTCAAATTGCAGTTAGAATGGGTGGGACCTCTATAACGTCCGGTCAGAAGGTAATGATCACGAACACGTATGTCGTCTTCGGCAAATGGTTTTTCACATATATGGCACTGAGCAGCGCTTCGAAATTTTGCTCGCTCATCCGGAGTTTAGCAGTACCACGGGAACACTATCCGATAGAATATCGTTGATGCGCAAAGCTTAATTTTAAAGGTTCTCAACAAACCATGGGATGCAATTGGCATCACGCCGCGAGCAGTATCCCGATAACGAATCGTCATACGAGCAATGAACGTAGTACGCTACGCTAAACACTTCGTGCTGTTGCTGTATATTTTTGTTGTCAACATTTGCCAAAACGCACTCGAGATCCGCATAAATCATAAATGGAAGTCGCTCTTTTCGTTGAAAGTTTTCGAACGCTAGCCATTTGTCCGTTTCACCAGGTAATCGCATGGCACAATCGTTTCATTTTGCACAATCCATCTCGTGCGATCGTAATTTAGCATCCGTGTAAAAGTAGTGCAAACACCTATAACAAAACGATGGCAAGAATTATAATATTGAAGTACATACTTGCTCATATGTGTATTCTCGAGTATGCTTCTTGTTACTCACCGATCGCACATGTGTTTTTTCCTGTTTGTTTTGTTCAGCTGCGTGCTCACGAGCCGGGATATATTTTGTATCCATACAAAGTGTCCCACGCTGTGGTCCGACGAATCCTCCATGTACAATAAATTGACGTGTTTTACCAATTTTTGGGGGCGTATTCGAATTGGAACGATGCCTTTCTTTTCCGTTGTAAATACATTAATCGAAACATTGTTTTGCGATTCAAATTTTTTTATTTGATTGAGAGTCATTGGAAAAGGAATTCTCTGAAGCTGCAGTACAGTTGAATAGTGTCGATATGAAGTTACTCGATGCACGTTTGTTTCCACTGGATAAAGAGCAGTCACCACTGCCCACGCGAAACATGCGTTATCCTTTGACTTTACATTCACCACCGCTTTCTTCAGGATTATTCCCCGCGACAAAACAGTTTGACATCCGGCACGCATTGGATTGTATTTGTTAATGTTCAATGTTATGTCTACTATCCGCGACAATCTCCATCCGCTATCACGATTTTGAAAATCTTCGAGAGATGCCAGAGTAGGTTCGACAACTTGTTGTGTATACCACCCACATAAATTGCATGTGGTAAAAAGTTCAAAGTTTTTCGTATTGATACTTTTATTGGCGCGTTTGTCACCTGCCTCAAATTCACCATTGAAAACTGTATTCACTTTTACACTTAATTGTTTGTTGGTAATGTCTTGCACATGTGAAAGCATCATATCACATGCGTCTTCGAGAAACTGACGAGGTTCAATATGGTTGTTATTGATGACGCAGACGGTCAGGACACGATTTTCGAACGCCGTATCAATCTCTCGCCAGATCAAACCACGATCACTATTTCGCACACCCGCATGTAAAAATCGTCTGCGTAGCACATTTTTTAAACCTTCTAAACAAGTCATTCCTGCTACCAACGATTGCGGATTTCCGAGTGATAATCGCGGTCGTTGAATTCGACTTTTCGTTTTCCAATGACTTCACACACTGATCACATTGTTGCTCCCATACTATATACTCTTCCACGGAATTTATAAGTGCGGCTTGATCGCGCAGATTTTGTTCAAGTTGTCGAATTTCCTCAGCCATTTTCACGTGAGTTCACAACGGAAGTTCCAAGAGGTGATGTCGGCAAAAGTGACTGTTCGATTCGTAGTGTGAAGCCTGCGGTGGTAGAAGTCGTTTTCATTCGGGAATCTTTTCCCCATATTTTTCCTGTATCTTAGGAGTGCACCATAGGTCCACACTATAGTGCATGGAAACGAAATGAACCAGTTAAAAGGGAGTATAAGTGTGGAAGATTTCAGGTCTTCACACAAAAAATCGTGCGGCGGCATCCACGCATTATTGAGTACTTTGCATATATAAGTACCTCGGTGTTACCTGTGGAAATGAAAACAAAACCCAGATGTATTGACATTTTCGAAGAGCGCGCCTCTTTGTTACTACAGCTGCATAAAATAAGTTTTATGGGAGAGGACTTTATTTCACATCCAGCATTTCTACTGCATTCATTTTTCAAGTAGGTGTGATAGACGCCGACTTTCACATCTGCATGTACACACACACCCACACACACACACACACACACACACACACACACGCACGCACGCACGCACGCACGCACGCACGCACGCACGCACGCACGCACACACACACACACACACACACACACACACACACACACACACACACACACACACACACACACACACACACACACACACACACAACACACAATATGTATTAACGGACAAAATGTTGAATAAAAACTTCGATACATGTATTCAAGTGAATCATCGCGTTTTTTTCTTTACCCGAAGCTCCCTATCCCCACGGTGTAAGACCTTCCTCCCCCGTACGATCCACGCGGCGTAGCCCCCACGCGCTTGCTCTAGCGGTAAACAGGTCCTCGATATACACAGAAGACACCACCAGTCCGTCTATTCGGAAAAGCAGCTCGAAACCACCCCCACTTAGCCACGAGCTCCCGAAAAAGGGCTCAATCCCCCCCGCCCCTCCGACACCGCTGACTCCCCCCACCACTAATTCCCCATACGTGCCACAGCGACGCAACCACGACCGCCAGACACCCCCACCACGCGCCGCCGCACGATACCCACTACACCACCCCTGTGACGTCACCGTCGCCGTCTCTCTAAGTATGAATGTATCTACTTATGTCGTAAAAATTATGTTATGTTAACTATCGCTTGTAAAGAAAATATTAAAACAAATAGAAACCCAATGTATTTTTACAATTATTTCGCCAAACTTTCACATTATAATTATCGATAAACGCAAATACGATGTGGTTGAATGAGTGAACACTTCGCGACCGTGCAAGAGTTGGTATGCGGTATTATATTTGTTGTCAATGGAGACGATTTCGATTCCGCTAGATCGAAAGTTTCATTTACTTGCTATGCGGCGAACATTATTATGCGGCAGACATTATGCAGAGGACTATTTCTATCGAAACTATTGTACCGATCTGCATTTATATGCATTTGGATAAGACAATATATGCATATTGCATTGCTTATTAAAGAAAATATCAGAATGAAAAACCTTGTTGATTTATATTCAATTTTTATAAACTTGAACAGTGATTAAATGTGAATCATTGGATCCATGTTCCATATAAATGTTAAATACATTAACTTCATTGGTTAATAATGTGATTAGTAATGCTTAATAATATGATTAGTAAATGGATTCTCGTGATTATATGTTTTGTCGAAACAGACACGTGCTTGGTAGCTTCAAACATAATGAAAAGTGGGCATAGAACTCTTGGAACTGGGTTAGGTAGGAGTATAAGGTTTTGTGCAGGATGTAGGTTGTGTAGGATGTTTATAATAGGACTTCTAGCGTTGAGTCGCTTCACGTAAAGTTTAAATCGAGTCAAACGCCTTCAAATTAGGCTGAAATAGAGTGGAAGGCCTTTCAAATAGGCTCAAAATTTTGACGCGCGTGCCGTCGCGTACAGAGGCACTTGGTACACGATGATAACGCTACGGTCATGTGAAAATAAAACAATACATATGCGGCATTCCACGTCACTTCAGCCAGTGAAAAAAAAATCCACAAATAATTTTGAAAAATCGAGTTACTATATTGAAAATGATTCACCGAGTGTTTTTTCTCGTTGATTACCATTTTCTAACATTTTTCCATTCAAATGGCTTTATCTTTGGCAGGATTTGACGTATTTACATTCGTAAAAAATAAAAATGTGCGTTGGAAATAAAAATAATTTACCTTTTATTGAGTAAGTCGAAGGTCCGTTTCAGGGCAAAATATGCAAAAATATTTTTTTTCTCAAGGAAAGACACTCGTTATTGTATTTTTTTAAATTTCCCCGAATCGTGAATATGACAAACGGATTTTTGGTATTTTTTATATTATGGCATTCCTAAACACCATGAAGTAACAGCAAATTTTTATTTTTTTATTTTTTTATTAATATTCAATTGAAGAGTGTGGAGCACTCCAAGGCTTCAATACATATGGCATAAATGTCATATGTATTTCAAAAACCTGTTAAACATACAGCGAGTGCTCCACACTCTTCAATAGAATATTAATTTAAAAAAAATTTTAATAAAAATACCTGTCACTTCACGGTGTTTAAGAATCCCATAATATGTAAAATACCAAAAATCTGTTATTCGTATTCACAATTCGGAGAAATTCTTCAAAATAAAATAACGAGTGTCTTTTCTTCAGAAAAAAACATTTTTGCATATTTTGCTCTGAAACGGACGTTCGACTTGCTCAATAAAATCTAAATTAATTTTTTTCTGGGAGGCTAGAAAAAGACGCACATTTTCGTTTTTTACGAATGTAAATACGTCACATCCTGCCAAAGATACAGCCATTTGAATAGAAAAATATTAAAAAATAGTAATCAACGAGAAAAAACGTTAGAAATTAGAAAAAAATGTCGTGAAAAAATGAAATTTAAAAAAAATGTAAAAAAAAACTCGATGAATATTTTTCAATAAAATAACTCGATTTTTCAAAATTATTTGTGGATTTTTTTTACTGGCTGAAGTGACGTGGAATGCCTCATATATGAGTCAGTCAACTTCAATTAGTTTTTAAACTAATTATTTTTTATTAATCCTCTAATTTGGAAAGCCAAAGAATCAGTCTTTCTCATTTTTACCGTAGAATATAGATTTTGAATAAAATCTTAATTTTTCCCAGCTTAGCCTGTATCCGGGGCAAGGTGAAACAGCGCTGGGAGAGTGATGGAACACGAATTATTGGCATCTTTCGCATATAAAAGTGGTTTCATTCTCAATACCAGCAATTTGATTGGCGAATCGTCTAAGTTATGTAGTATTTGGTCCGAATAATCTTGCTTCCATGGCATTTTAATCATTTGTGAGTTCTTTTCCTTCCCCTGGTAGAAATATCGGTTGAAGAGGAACCAAAGGCTTTACTAGTTTCATTTCACCCTTTCTAACGTACCCGAGTAGAAATTTGGCTAGTCTGTCTGAGTTACGACATAGTAACTGGCTCGCCCGATTGAGCTCATACAAACTGACCAATGGTTGGCTCGATATGAGCTAGTAATATTGTGAATGTTTTGTTATCCAGCTCTTGTCTAGTCACTACCTAGCTGATCTTGGTCGCAAATGACAAAGTAAGGTTATGTGACTACGTGTTGTTCCACAGAGCGAATGACTCATGGCTGGCTAGCTAAATTGAGTTTCAGATGGCTTTGTAAAGGAAATAAATTCTCAAGTGGGCATGACGCCATGATCTAGCCAACACTAGCTAACTGCGGCTATGCACCCCTTGGCTAGACACTGCCCAGCCGAGCTTGGTCACGACTGATGAAGTGTGGTTATGTGACTACGTGTAGTTCTATCGAGCGACTGGCTCATGGTTGGTTAACCAACTTCAGTTACAGATGACGTTGCGAATGAATAAAATACTCATGTCGGTATCTCGCGATGACCTAGCCAACACTTCCCAACTGCGGAACCACTAGCCGAAATAAATGATCGGCCAAATATAATTTAAGGTTATGTAATTCTATTCGATTATCGCTGTCAATGCGAATAGAATTGATTCATTGATCCGATAATGTTATTTACATTTGTTAATCCACCCATTTTTCAATAATTTGACATTGTGTAGTGTAACATATGTAGACAGGAAAATTCATAAATTAAACACGTAGAACTGACTCAGTGGAAAACGTCAAAACTTATCAACCAGAGGTCCCGGGATCGAAACCACGTTACGGCGTAAGCGTTTGATATAATTTAAAATTGAACCATCACTATATTTACAATGCAAATATCGTAACCCTGATTAATGAACAACGAAGAATATCGTAAAAGGGACCGATGATGTAAATAATGTGCAAAAAAACCACGAAAATAAGAATATATAGCCGCAATTTTTTAAAATCTAATCGCCACCTATTTTTTTCTCCCAGTCGCTAGCTGAAAAAAACTAGGCCATTGCTAGGTCAGAAATATAATATAGCCGTGAGAAATTTCTTTCTACCTAGTCACCATCTAATTTTTTGTATTCAGTCACTAGAGGACCAAAGCGTTACAAGGCTGTGTAGTCAATAGCTAAGACGGCTTGCTAATAGCGATTCGAAATATCACTTTACCAGCTTGTGGCTAGGCGGTAATGAGTTACATTTTCCACTCGGGTAAATAGTGGTTCGTTGTAAAATATTGCGGCTTTGCGATAGCTTGTATTCATCTTGCCCCATTACACGTTTATCGAATTAACAAAAAAAGCACGCAATAACCTTGAAAACTTCTGACAAACCGTTCTTATTATATTAATAATTAGTCCTTTCATTGTGTTTACGTGCCTGTCTCGAATCAACATCAGCAACTCAAATGAACACAAACGATGGTAAACTTGACCAAAAATTAGATCGTTTTCTCAAAAAATCGATACTGTTGTCTCACTCAAGACGCGTGCGCCGCCACAGTTGATACTTCGATACTCATTCACCTCCCCGCCAGCCCGCCAAACTCCCACGGGAGCACAGTGCTCGCACACACTGATCAGTAGCGAAGCTTATGATCCATCTTACCCCGCGTATTCGACTTGCCCCAAGTTCCCCTGTATATATTTGTATAGTCGTCCGTATTGTTCACAATGCGGGGCCATCCGCAAATTAAGGCAATGTGTCAAGAAATTTTTGAAAATCGTTTTTTTTCCTTTTAGTTTTATTATTTTACATACTTTTTTTAATACGTCGGTGAAAGCTGTTTAATGATACTCATAAAATTAGCCGATTTATAGAAATTATAAGGAGAACGCTCGGGGAGCGCAGTGGAAACGCAACAACTCTAGACGCGTTTTTCTCAAAACCATGCCTGTCTCGAATCAACATCAGCAACTTAAATGAACTCAAAGTATGGTAAACTTTACAAAAAATCAGATCGCTTTCTCAAACAAATCGATATTGTTTGCTCACTCGAGACGCGTGCTTCTGCCACAGTTGATACTTTCACACTCATTCACCTCCCCTCCAAACTCCAACGGGAGCACTATGCTCGCACACAGCACACACTGCTTAGTAGCTGAGCTTGTGTGAGCGTGTATGTGTGTGTGCGTGCGCGCGCGCGCGCGCGTGTGTGTGTGTGTGTGTGCGCGCGCGCGTGCGTGTGTGTGTGTGTGTGTCTGCGTCAGAGCCCCCGCACACTGCAGACTTTCTGTCGGCCGATAGTTTGGTCGGGTTCTTAATCAGTATAAACATTTATGCAAGTGCGCACATTATAACGATTTGGTATGGACCGATAAATACATTTTATATGCTACACGATTGCCTTCAAACTGACTTCCCGACGAACTATCGGCCGACTGCTAAATCGGTATGGCACTCTTGCCACGCGCGCACACTTGCCGATTTTCTAGTCGGCCGACTCGGCCGAAAACTTCAATTCGCTCCAAACTTTGGCGCGGGACGGTCGTGCGTATTATATGTTTCATCATGGCGCTGCTTGTCGAAACGTCTATGGTAAATTTGATGGAGAAAGTTGAAAGAAGACCCGCGCTCTAAAAAAAACTCAAAAGAGTACTCTGATGCGAATCAGAAGAAAAAACAATGGGAGGAAGTATGTGAAACAGTTGTTCCTGATTGGAATCGGCTAAGTACCAAGGATAAAACATAACAAGATACGTATCGATAGAGGTGGATTGTTGTTTATTTACCTATAACTAGGGCATTATTACACTTTGCCATATTGACACGGAATCGCGCCTTCAGGACAAATAAAATATGACGACATGTACTGCCGCACATCATTGATATTGTTTCTCCCTCGGTTATCGTTCTTTATCGTCAAGTTATCCATGGGACAATTATAGATAGTATCTGTGAATTTTAGTCCATCTTTGATTCGTACATAATTATGAAGGACACAGCAAGCTTTAATAATTCGAACACAAAAATTGATATTCACGTCAATTGGGCGATGAAAAATACGCCACTTGTTTGCGAGAATGCCGAAAGTACATTCAACCATATGCGTCGAACTCTGATATGTCCTTAGTTAAAAATTCGCTTGGTGTAGTTTACATTTCTTTTTGCATAAGGGCATAATATGTGATTGCGAAGTTCAAACGCTTTATCGCCTACGATAGAAAATGGAATGACATTTCCGTCATCATGATTAGGCAAATGCCTTCCAGAGGGAATATTACGCCGGTTGTCAGAAAGTCGTTTACCCAATTCAGATGGTTTAAATATATCTGAATCTGAGTCCAAGCCATTAAAGCGCAAGAGAAGAACTTTTCGTAGTTAAAATTTGATGATCCAGAATGTTCTGGTTGTATCATCCGTATATGCTTGCCATCTATCGCTCCAATTACGTTTGGAAAATTTGTGCGACTATATAATTCACCAGCCATTTTAATCCAGTCATCTTCTTGTTTGGTTGCCATATACAACGATTGAAGTATGTTCCACTTTGCTCACATGTAGTTTTAGTAATGTCTCGCATTGTAGAAGCTCCCATCAGATAATCAAAAGACAACGTATTGAAACTAGCTCCGGTAGCCAGATATCTGTAAATAATTGATTACGTTGTTTTTCAGATCACGATGAGCAAAAAATGGGCTAATCTACGGACTTGCTTTCATAGGGAATAGAAGACACCAAAGAACACAAGGTCGGGTCAAGCTGCGACCAAGAGACGTAAATATGTCTACTTTCAGCAATTATTATTTTGACTTCCATGTATGGAAAATCGGCGAACGGAAGGTAACCCGCCATCATTTTCAAGAAAATGATGGCGGCGATAACGAATCTGGCCCTTCCACCTCCACACCTATTCCTCAACGGAAGAAGAGGACTAATGTACCGAAGCAAACTGATTTGGATGAAGCATTATTGAAAGCATTGAAAGAGACCAACACTGTAGATGAAGATACAAACGTTGCTTAATCTCTTGTCCCTTCACTCCAGAATTCAACCGCAGAAGAAAAACTCGATTGGTATTCTTAATATTTCTAAACAGATAAGACTAGTCAGGCGTGTTTAGCTACAACATATCACAGCAACCTTTGTCCTCTTTGCCTGTATATCATCGAACGACTAAGATCTTGCCACCACCACACCATTACAGCCTTCTCATTATACACCCAGTTATACGCCATCGCCCGGGAAAAAATTTCATATCTGAATATATCTGAATGTATCTGAATCATATTTGTAGAATCAGATATGATCAGACAAGAGAAATGGCCAGATCTGATCATGCAGTGTCATGACAGATCATGTATGCTTATATCTGAGCATGTATGATCATATCAGAGCCATTTTTATAATTTTGAGAGCAGACCCGTCCATATCGCAGCAGATCTGACCAGATCCAATCCCCAGGCAAGATCTGATCTTGTTGGACCAGATCTGATTTTATTGGGCCAGATCTGATCATATCAGACAGATCTAATCTGATTAGACCAGATCTGATCATGTCAGACAGATCTGATCCTACCGGACCAGATCTGAATGTAGAAGAATAAAATATCGTGGATCCCAGTAGACCTGGATATCTATGAAAAATATACCTGCCCATATGATAGAATCATAGTTTATCTGAACTATCAGACCAGGTATGACTCCGACTATATCAGAGCAAATCTTACCCTGTTAAAACAGAGCAAACCTTATTAGAGCAGTCCTGAAGATATTAAAATGTTTACATATATAGAGCGGGGTTATTAACACGTCATCACTTGACGTGTTAATAACTAACGATATTATAGTAACTCACATGATCCCATCTAATACAGTCAGGTGAGTTGCCGTATTTAATCGGATATCGTCTCATATCCTCATATATCTTTTCGTATATTTATAACGAGACGGTACGACGGTGGGGTCGGGGATTTAGCCGAATTTTTTTGTTGTGAAAGGGGACCCCTAGTACCTCACGTGGTTAAAGTAGTAGGACGCACTACTCGGAAAATTCCGAGAAGAATCGATTCAAAGTTTCTTATCCGCCTTATGAGTTAAAAATGTCAGGCCTTCGTCGAGCGGCCGTCTAATCTAGACGGTTAGAGCTCGGTCTTTTGCGCCGGAGGTCTCGAGTTCGATTCCTCCTTCGGTTCTTATTTTTTTTTCTTTTTTTTTGTCATCCAACCATTATGCAAAACGTTTCGCATCCTTACATATACCCGCCGTCTAGACTAGACGGCGGCTCGGCAGTGCCTGACATTTTTAACTCATAAGGCGCCTAAGAAACTTTGAATCAATTTTCCGAGTAGTGCGTCCTACTACTTTAACCACGTGAGGTGCTATGGGGCCTGTTTCACCACAAAAAAAATCGGCCAAATCCCCGACGTCGTGCCACGGTCGTGCCGTCTCCTTGTTAGACGTTGCATATACGATAAGGTATGAGTGTATAAGACTTCGTATATTTTCCAGGTTTGATATCGTATCTGATGGGATAAAATTTTATATGAACGTACCTGCTCATATATCACATCATATATGTTCAGATATGGTTTCACGCTGGCAACTCGCCTTGGAACCTGACCAGATAAAAACATATATGAGATCTATATAGCAGAGTCTGGTACCGTATTTGATCGGATATGATCTTATACAAACAGATACGTTCACATATTACATCATGTATGTTCAGATACGAATTTACGGTACCAACTCGCCTTGGTACTTAGCCAGATATAAACAGATATGAGTTCATATATGGTCAGGCCAGATACCGTATTTGATCAGACATGATCTTATATATGCATGTATGATGTGGAATATGATCAGACCTAATCATATATGATACTGTAAAATGTCAGATATTAATATATCTGATACATATATGACAATATTTGAAACCTATATGAACATATCCACTCAGACATGAACTTTTTTTCCCGGGCGCCCAATCTGCCTATAATTCAGAACATTCAGAACAATCCATCACCAGGAAATCCCAACGATACAGCACAGACTTATTATTCGAATTTGTCAGATGATCCGCAAATGTACGACTTGTAAACAATTCAAGTTCTAAAAATACTTAACTCTGTGATATTCATTTTAATAAAAGATAATTAATAGTATTTGTGGTTTATCTTGCCGTATCGTAACGCTCAATTTCTCCTCCACAGGTATAGAAAGTCTAAAGTTTGTATCCTCTTCCGCTATTGCTGGTCCAATTAATTTGACAAGTTCATTGAAGCTGATTATGCTCATTCGATAAAAGGCGATTTTTTTTCGGGAAATCTAGTAATTTCGAAAGCATCGTGTGAAACTTTCCTTGCCATAATCTATCTTTTTAGGTGGGATGCACCCAATACTCCCGGTTTCTCTTCTTGATTCTTCTCCTCCGTTGTATAAAAGCAATAATAACATTTCTGAAGAATATTACATTGGTGTTCATTACGCGACCGTTCTCTTCAAGTGCAGCTTACCAATTAGCAAATTGTTCCAGAACAATCGGCCGACTGTTGGCTGGTCTGCGCACTCACCATCAACCAGACTGTTTAGTTGGCCCAGTGTGCGCGCTAGCAGCCCAACCCGACTTAACTATCGGCCGATAGAATGTCTGCAGTCTGCGACATAAGAGCCCCTCTTATAGAGAAAAAGCGCGTCAGCTAAGGTAAATCCGGAGCAAAAATCCGGGACCACTTTTGCCGCAGCCGTATGAGTGCAATTAAATGATATCTCCGATTAATGAAATGGAAAATTGATAAATCTGTGCACTTGGATAAAATAATGTACAGATTATACACGTAAATGCGTATTCTATGCAAATTTCGATACATCCGATCAACACGTGCACTAACTTCCTACTTTGTTAACAAATGTAGGTTCGTTGAAAGGTATACGGAGGAATAATGAGGGGTAGGTGTAAGTCGACGAAGAAAATCTAACGAACTTGACCAAAAATTGAGGAATGTAGTGGAGGATTCCCACGACAAAATTGGGTAATTTGTATCCTGGTTTTATATTCATTCATTAGGAGATGTACTTATGTAATATACACTGACTCGTCATCCATGGCTCATATGGTTATTTGCCTATGACATATTTTAGGTCTTACAATAAGAAGAAATCGCTGCGTACCACCCTACGATTTTCAAAGACTTCCGGTTTCTTTCGCTACATGAAGAACTATACAAAAATTGTAGCACAAGAAACAATTGATCTTTGACTATGCCAATATTTAGCAAAACTCTCCTTCGACTTCAGGACGCCATTTTGAGGAAGCTCAAATGTTCTATAGGTACTGAACAGAAATGACAGAACATTTCTCTGTTGTTGTTCGCACACGAATCGCTCAGCGGTATCCTGCGACATACATTACGGGTTTTTTAACGCCATTACGATTCGAGTTCAACCTCAAAAAAGCGCTGATCGTTTATCAAGACTTTTGAATCGTGCGAAGTGTCTAAAAGGTGGGGCTGGGAGGTGATGTTCGAGCAGAGCGGCAGAAATAAGACATTCATATATATATATATATATTGCTAGTGAGAATATGAGGGGGAAAAAATGTGAAATAATCGACGTAAAACTTCTCCGTTGGAGGGAGAAAAAGCAAAAAAATAGAGTAGTAGAAAATAGAGAACTGGATTATACGACGAGAGAGGATTGCTAAGAAATGAGGGAGGCAGGTTTGGGTCGCGAGAGGGATAAATTATGTTGGCGTGTGCGAACAGTAGTAACGAACGCGTCGCTATATACAGGGTGCGCCAGAGAAACTTACTTATTTGAAAAAATTCCCGCGCGGTGAGTTGGGCGGGAAGAGGGGCGAGAGGGGGCGCATCTGGAGGGGGAAGTTCCCAAGTTTGTTTCTCCCTCCAGTCAGTTGAGTCGAGAGCTTCTTTTCTAACGGTCGCTCACTTGTTGCTACGCAACGTGCCTTCCGCGCTCGCTTTGAAATTTCTCCTCACAGACTCTTTCCTGGCCGTAATTCGATTCTGTCGTGGGTTAACTCATTTCGGGAGTGTGGAAGTGTCGCTAAACCCAGAAATGGACTTCAACGGACCATCAGAACTCCGGAAAATGTCGAAAGAGTGAGGCAGTCAGTTGTGCGTTCTCCCCGGCGTTCGGCTCGCAAACACGCAGCTGCTATGGGAATTTCTGACACCACTGTTCGACGAATTCTCCATGAAGACCTTCAATTTCATCCCTATAAATTGGCTGTTGTGCAAGAATTAACTGAACGCGATTTTGTTGCCCGTCAAAATACATGTGAAATGCTGGTTGACAACCTGCCTGAAGACACGGTCGTTTTTTTCAGTGACGAGGCTCACTTCCACATTTCCGGCTGCGTCAACAAGCAAAACATGCGTTATTGGTGTGGTGTAAATCCCCGTGAGCTTCACCAGAAGCCACTTAATTGTGAGCGAGTTACTGTCTGGTGTGCGATGTCGGTAATGGGAATAATTGGTCCTTTTTTTTTAAGAAAACGAACGCGCAGTTACCGTGAATGGAGCTCGTTACAGGAACATGATCGAGGAATTTTTTCTTCCAAGACTCGAAGAAATGAACGTTAGGAACGTGTGGTTTCAGCAAGATGGAGCCACAGCACACACAGCACGAGACTCAATGAATTTGTTGCGACAACATTTCCCCGACCGCCTCATCTCTCTCAGAGGCGATCTCCAATGGCCGGCACGCTCTCCAGATTTGACTCCATGCGATTTCTTTTTATGGGGTTATTTGAAATCTCTGGTTTATGTCGATCGACCACGGACCATAGCACACCTCAAGAACAACATTCGCGACGCCATTGCCAACATACCGATTGATATGCTGCAAAGAGTGGATACGAATTTCAAAAATCGACTTCATCAGTGTATGCGCAATGGGGGTCACCATTTATCCGATGTCATTTTCAAGACTGCATGAAAAAAAATTGGGATATTGTATTCTCAAATAAATAAAAAAAATTTAAACAATAATTGAAGTACTTTTGTTTTTATTGACCTTTCAAATAAGTAAGTTTCTCTGGCGCACCCTGTATATTTCGCGATCGCACGAGACAAAGTTCCCATCCGTTACGGCGCGATATGGTACTGTCGAATCTAATACCAGAGGTGTATTCGGTGAGTGCAAGAAAATAAAGTTTAAGGGGTGCAAGTTATCATGAGTAATACGGACTGTTCGAAAAAATATTCCCGTTATATAACGCGTTAACTTGTAAGCAGAATATCTGCAAAGCGGTGCTTTGGCAACGCGATATAGTCGGCGATTCATTGTTCAGTATACGAATAAATATGTGGACAATTTTTACATTCTACAACTGCACCGTTGCATTATTGCCTTGGCTACTTTCGCGAGTACTCCTCACGCAGGGGAATAATGAGATCGAACGAGGAGGCCTCGGATCGAACTGGTTTGGCCGAACTAATCTCGATGAGCCTTCGGTAAGACATAAAAAGGGGGGTCGGTACTGTAGTGTACGAGCAGCCTGGCAAATCAAGAACGGGCGTGCGGTGTACGTACGTGCATGTACACATGTATATATACATACATAGCACGTATATGTGTGCGTACATTTTATGTTATAAGACGGGTGGAACTGAGAACGAATCACGATCGGCACGCAGGCGTGTAAACCCGAATCTGCTACCGGAATTCGTTACGGAACGCATACAACCTACACACATAGATCAAGGGAGGTGAAATGCATATATATATATATATACTTTGTGGATGGTCTTGTTGCCCCGACGCGAATTGCGCCCATAAATTGTCGTTCTACCTAAACAAGGCACGGATTATAATTATTTAAATGTGGAGCGAGGAAAAACGCATTGACCGACTATCATGAACGATGAAGGGCGGAGGTCCAATGATTTTACTGAAAACACGTGACACTGGAGTTCCGCACAGGGTTGGGGTGTCACGACTCTATTTTACAGTGAACTGCACAATCCATTACTGCCTACCCCCCCCCCCCCCCCCAAGTTCTTCGATGGAGCATCCATTGCCGCATCGATGCTTCGTTTCAAAATAAAATACATATTATTGTATTGCGAAAGGTATTTTTTCTTTACGTGATACCTTTAAACGATCTTTATATCTTCTGATAAACTTATTCACTATGAACGGAGGTGCATCATTTGTTGACATACCGTTAGTCGGGATTTTGCTTTGTTACAAGCGTGTTCTGTGAAACGCTTCATATTTCATTGATGAGAAAAGTAATCGATTTTGCTGGCTCTTTGCAACCTAATCGAAGACAATTTGCCTCTCGCAAACAAACGATTGTTGAAAAGACTTTCCCGAGATAAGACTCAGTTTTCTCATGGCATAACGTATTTACTTGATCAAGCGACAAATAGTACGTTGATCTGAGATGATAAACTGATTCAAGGGGTATGCGTGAACTTACAATTTCAAAAACATGATTCCTTGTTACATCCTAGCGAATGTGCAGAAGGTGTCTTCTCTCGCTTATTCCCAATATCCTCATTAACCGTCATAAGCTTATTAAATATATAAATCTATCAATAAGACGAATAACAGCATAAAAGGGAACGTGCGTACGTTCCACACGCATATTCGAACCACAGCGATATATATGCTCGCTAGCAGCACCGTCAGTCATCGAATCTTCCTATCACCTTGGCTTTTAACAAGATGCAGAGCCTTACCGCAATAAACTTGTAGAAGCCTCGACCCTAGATTATTTGAACATAACATACACTAGACGGCTCCGATGAATTTATAACTCTTATTAAAAAATAAGGCATCCGGTCTCGCAGCGTAGTCCGATATATAAACTTCTCGATATGAGAAGTCACGATAGCCATAAATTGACACAACAGAAACCATGCGCATGCTTAGGTCTCAGATAACGAACCCCATGCGCTTTTTCGCAGGAACACGGGACAAAGGTTCTCTTCATACGCATATTAGTCAGAACCGATGCCCTGGAATAAGGCCACGCACGGGACTAACGAATCTGTAAAATATTCGCACACTATACCGCCACCAATCACGCTAATCAACCGATATCTTCACGACCAATCGTCCAATCCCTGAATAACTGGATGACTCGAACCGCACTATCCCTAAGGTTCCTTCTCCCACCATTGAACTCCTCCTAATTTTCATATCAAGAAATATTTCCTTCCTGGAGCCAGTCCCCGTCAACTACCATCGAATCAAGTTCTTCTATCGAGGCTCAATCTCAGATTCCCGTCAACTACCGACGATTCAAGTTCTTCTATAGAGTCTTAATCTCAGTCTCCCGTCAACCAACTTCAAATTAAGTTCTTTTATCGTGTCTTAAAGTCCGATCTCCGTACGAGAAATATTATTGCAAGTCGTTCTTTCCAATTGATTAAACGTATAAGTTCGACCCACAGCCCGCGTAGAAAAGTCAAACCTGTTTCTCGCACTCTAACATCGTATAGAGCCTCAAGTAGATCTCGTTAGACACACATATATTTATATACAGTCCGGCCTCCGAATAAGAAACCCGGCAATAAGAAACTTTCCCGAGTTTCTGCCTCGAGTGCTTCCCCCACTCCGACTCGAACTCCGAGCTCGAGAATTTTGTGCGCGGAACCTCTGGTTAAAAAAACCAGCCTGGGACAGATTATTCGGGCAAAATAGAGTGAACGTTGTAGCGAAATTGATGTGTGCATGCGTGCGTCAGTATGTGTGTGTGTGCGTGTGTGAAAGTAACAAAAAATCGACAAGTTTATTAGAAATTTTTTGTATTCATTAAAAAGACACATATATGTGTTGACAAGACTTCATATAAAATAAAAACAAAGATGAGGGCGCTCAAAGATTTTCATATCACAGCAAACGTTTCCGAGACGTAATGAAAAGCGTTTTCGTCTTGTTGCGTATTATTTTGATCCGCAACGCACTCAACTGACGGTGGAATATTTTCGAGAGGGTCGAACTCTGCCATTGAAGATGAATCCTCAGAGATATTGACTTTTTCTTTTATATAAATGGGATAAAACAATATGGAAATAAAATAAAACGTTTATACTCACCAGGCGATGGCATAACGAGCATAGCTCGTGGCCAATTTTGAAGAAAAAGAAGAAGACGAAAATAATACTTCACGTTTTTCTGTTTTTTGAATCCAATTTAATACGCTTGCTGCGTCTACCTCTTCATAACCGTCTACTTTTTGCAAGAGATTCAATAAGTCGGTTACGTCTCGATCGTCTGCAGTTAGCGATTTGAAAGTGACGCCAGTACCCACGGAAATATCGAGATTATCGATAATAAGAGAGTCCTTATCTGTTTGATATCGACGAATGTTTAATTTCTTTGGGCCATAGATTTTTCCAGCATTGCTGAATCGTCGTGGGTTTGCCTTTTTTCCATGCGTCAGCAATCCAGACAATTACTTTGTGCACGTCCATTTTCTTCAAAAACTCGAGCAGCGTCACGTTTTCATTTTGAGCCTCAAGATTGAATTTACGAGGTTGATCTCGTAGTTTAATTTGACAGTTTGAATGATGCCTTGGTCCATAGGCTGGATGACAGAGGTGACATTTGGCGGAAAAAAGTATATTTCGATGTCGTTAATTTTTACGTGTCGATGAGATCGACAATTGTCGACGAGAAGTACTGCTGTCTTTGGCAAGTTCTTAGAGTTAAGAAAAATTTCAACTTTTGGAACAAAAACATCTTTCAACTATTCTTCAAAAATCTGTTTATTAATCCACGCGTTTGTCTGACTGCGGTACCATACAGCCAATTCATTCTTCTTCACGTTTCTCAGACAGCGTGAATTTTTTCATTTTGCGATGAAGATTAGAGGCAAGATGAAAGAGCCATCGGCATTACAACACGTGGCTATAGTAACCCGTTCCAACTGTTTTTTCCCACCGGGAGCTTGTGACTGATCGGCTGCAACAAATGTCCTCTTCGGGATACTTTTATACTTGAAAGGTCCCAAATGTTCAATATGGACGAGAGTGGGCTGATACTCTCGTCCATATTGAACATTTGGGACCTTTCAAGTTTTTTTGCAGCTACCATTACGGCAAATTCTGAGTAGATGTACTAGGCCGGTTCTAACCCAAGGGGAGGTGGTGTGTCAAGAGTGGTGAAGCCAAGGTGGCGCCACCGTCGAGGGGAGGTCGCCGGGCGCGTGTGACGTCACAGAGAGGCCTATGTGGCGGGGGATCATGTGGTCCCTGGAGCGACTGGCGGGGGGGGGGGGGGGGATCCGCCGTCGATCTGTGTGTGTGTGCGTGCGTGCGTGCATGCATGCGTGCGTACGTGCATGTGCATACGTGCATGTGCGTGCGTGTGTGTGTGTGTGTGTGTGTGTGTGTGTGTGTGTGTGTGTGTGTGTGTGTGTGTGTGTGTGTGTTACGTAGAGGGCTAAGAAAAGGTGCATGAATTTATCCAGATGTTCTTTTTTTCTTACGTTGAGCGCCAGGGACCGTCATACCCTATCGCTTCGCATGTGTAACTCGAGCCTCATCATTCCATAGGTTCACACTTGAAAACCCATAAAATTTTACGACAGCATGCGACGAAGACAGTGATCCGGGGAAAAAAATGCATTTCTATTTTACAGGGCTTTAGTATTTCATCTCTGAATGATAATATATACAGAGAGTGCAACGTCAAACCTTGATGTCGACACTTGCGATCATGCAGGTCTGGACAAGTTAGCCCCATGGTTAAGGATTTTTTCTTCGTTAACACCACTCTCCGAGCTATTAGATTTTTTTTATTGCTTCGCTATTCCAAGCATATATATGATAACGGGGTGTTTATTTTGAAAAACTATAAACTTTGGGAGATCTATGGATAAAGACCCCTTTTAGGCTTCGACCGTGGACCACTTGCGCACCGATGGAGAGCCTATGAATTTTTTTTTTTTTTTTTTTTCACTACACGCATCTCGACTGAGATGCTCTTTTATTTTTCCCGGCAATCCAATGCGATATTAGAAAATTCTCGTGAGTTGGTGATATTTTCCGAGATGGTAGGGAAAGACGAAAAAGGGGAAAACCATTTTTAATGATCTGCTGCGCTCACAAGTGTTCACACTTTGGATCGAGCAGTCAGTTAGTCAACATCATCTCTTTTGGGAAGCCTCGTTTCATCAAATATGGAGAGCAACGCGGAGAAGTCGGAACAAATCTTTCACGACCAAGCCGCGCTTCTAAGTTCATATGAAGATTTTGCTGTGTGGGAACAACGGTGCGTTGAGTTTATCGAAGAATTGGAAACGCAAAGCCGGATTAAGCGCCCGCGACTATCAATTGGACACCAACAGTCACTAATAGCCCAAATAGCCCGTCTGGAAGGATTGAGGAATTGTGTGCGGAGTCGTTTCGTACACACGGGCGCAGGACACGGTGATCATGAGTTAATTTGGCGTGAGATTGAAACATCCTTCGAGAGTCGCATATTGACCGGGTCCATCATCAATCGCAGCCACATCGAGCCGAGACACTTTCTAAATGATGCTCGCGACCTAGTGCTTCAACATGTGCAAAATATTATCAGCAAGCATAACAGCATCAAAATCAATACAGTGTTTAATGGTGAATTCGCGAGTGGAGACAAACATGCTAATAAAAGTGTCAACACGCGAAACTGCGAAGTATTTAGAACAAGCGATTTGGGTGAGTGGTATGAACAACGTGTTGTGGAGCCCACTTTAACATTACTCGATGAATTTCAAGAACGTGATAGTGGCTGGGCTCTGCAGAAAATACTTAACCTCACGATAAATGTGAATAAGTATAATCCGATGCGTGCCGGGTGCTCCATATCATTACCGCGGGAAATAATGATGAAGAGAGCTGTGGTTAACGTCAAATCCGACGATAACGCATGTTTCGCATGGGCAGTTGTCGCTGCTCTATACCCAGCTGAACGACACAGCGCCCGTCCAATTTCTTACCCTCATTATTCGACAGTACTGAATCTCCAGGATATCGAATTCCCGGTGACGATACATCAAATAAAGAAATTTGAAGCTCATAACAATGTATCGATCAACGTGTATACCGCCACTACCAAAAAGGACATTGTTCCAATACGCGTGACTCAAAATAAGAAGGATAAGCACATCAATTTGCTGTACATGCAAGATACTGAGGACAACAATGTGGGGCACTTCGTTTGGATCAAGAACCTGTCGAGACTCGTGACGGCGCAACTGACCAAAAAGGAGCATAAAAAATATATCTGTGATCGGTATGTAGTCACCATAATATATATAGGTAATTATATATGCTAGATGAATTAAACAAAAACAATCTTTTTTTTTTTTTTTTTTTTTTTTTGCAGATGTTTGCACTACTTTGGTTCCGAGGAAAAATTGCAATCGCACGAGGTCGATTGTGGGGCGATAAACGACTGCGCGATCCGACTACCGAATGACACCAATAAGTGGCTCCAGTTCAGCAACTTTAGCCGGAAAGAGCGACATCCTTTCATCGTGTATGCTGATTTGGAGTGTGTGCTGGCAAAGACCGATGGGGAGAATCTAGCGAAAGCTATGTATCAACACCATGAAGTGTTTAGTATTGGATATTACGTGCGTTGTTCGTATGACGACTCATTATCTTCCTATCATTCACGCCGCAGTGCTGATTGCGTATCGTGGTTTGTCGAAGAACTGAAAAATCTAGCATTGCGCATAAAAGAAACTTTCTGTGATAATGTACCAATGGTGCATTTAACACCAAGTGAGTGGGCTAGTTTTCGCGCAGCGACTCAATGTCACATATGTGAGAAACCATTTGCGCAAGAAGATGTACGCGTTCGAGATCATTGCCATCTGACTGGGCGCTATAGAGGCCCTGCCCATTCCAACTGCAACCTTAATTATAAACAGTCATTTTTCATTCCAGTAGTTTTCCACAATTTATCCGGTTATGATGCACATTTTATAATCAAGGAAGTAGCCACAGCGTTCGAAGGAACAACCAATGTGCTTCCAATCACAAAGGAGAAATACATCTCCTTCACGAAGCATGTTAAAATTACAGACGATTCGAAACACAAGATCCAATTGCGCTTTATCGACTCATACAAATTTCTCAACACGAGTCTCGACGAATTAGCATCATTCTTGACCGACGACAAACTCAAAATTTTACGCACACAATTCACAACTCTCTCGACAGACGATTTCAGTTTGCTGACACGAAAAGGGGTCTTCCCTTATGAATATATTGATGACGTGACCAAGTTAGATGGCACTTCCCTACCACCACGTGACGCATTTTACAGTTCCCTGACAGATGCTACAGTATGTGAGAGCGAGTACGCACATGCTGAGAAAGTTTGGGAGCGGTTCTCCATTCGAACGCTGGGTGACTATAGCGATTTGTACTTGAAGACAGATGTCTTGTTATTAGCCGATATTTTCGAAAACTTTCGGAATACGTGCATTGAGAGCTATGGCCTAGATCCCGCGTATTACTACACATTGCCGGGGTATACCTGGGATGCAATGTTAAAACACTCGAATGTCAAGTTTGAATTACTAACTGACATTGACATGGTTTTATTCGTTGAGCGGGGTATACGCGGTGGTCTCAGTCAATGCTCAAACCGATATGCACACGCTAATAATAAGTACATGGAGTCGTTTGATTCATCGAAAGCATCATCATACTTGATGTATTTTGACGTCAACAATTTGTATGGATGGGCAATGTGTCAACCCTTGCCATATGCAGATTTTCGATGGGTCAACGACGTGTCCAATTTCGATCCATTATCCGTCGCGCTAGACTCACCTATAGGCTACATCCTTGAGGTCGACTTGGAATATCCCCAATCTCTACATGATGCGCACAAAGACCTACCGTTTTGCCCAATACACGAAAAACCACCGGGTAAGCAGCAGGAAAAGCTGCTAGCAACCGTCTGCGATAAAAAGCGCTACGTCATACACTACCGGAATTTGCAACAGTGCTTACACCATGGACTTTGCCTCACGAAAATCCATAGAGTCCTACAGTTTACACAATCCCCATGGCTGCGTTCGTATATTGAGTTAAATACCCAGTTTCGAACGCTTGCCAAAAACGATTTCGAAAAGAATTTATTCAAATTAATGAATAATGCGGTCTTTGGCAAAACGATGGAGAATGTGCGCAATCATGTAGATGTAAAGCTTTTGACAAAATGGGAGGGCAGATATGGCGTAGAGGCAATGATTGCGAAGCCAAACTTCCACAGCCGAAGTGTTTTTTCGGAAAACCTCGTGGCCGTGGAATTGCGCAATCTCGAGGTGAAATTCAACAAGCCGATATATGTGGGTATGTGCATACTCGACATATCCAAAACGTGCTTGTATGGATTTCACAACGAGTATATGGTACCTCTGTATCGAAATAGATGTAAAGTCATGTATACCGATACGGATAGTCTCATATATGTCATTGAGAGCGATGATATATATGCCGACATGAAGCGCAACATTGAAAAATTTGATACGAGCGACTATTCAGCGGACAATAGGTATGATATGCCGCTTGTCAACAAGAAGGTACCCGGTCTCATGAAAGACGAATGCAATGGTGCAATTATGACCGAGTTCATTGGACTTCGATCGAAAATGTATGCGACACGTGTCGAGGGTAAGAAGGAGACGAAAAAAGTTAAAGGTGTCAAGAGTAGCGTTGCGGCTAGGACAATCACGTTTGACGATTATGCTCGATGCTTGAATGAAGAAGTTGAAATGGAGCGTAGTCAAACGTGCATTCGATCAAAGTTACACCAAGTCTACACCATTCGCGAGACGAAAATTGCTCTGAGTCCACATGATGATAAGCGGTATATCATACCGGGGACCTCTGATACCCTACCATGGGGGCATTATAGAATCCCGTCATGAAAAGTTTTGTAAATTTTTTTTTCTACAACCTTCATGTAAAACTGTGTACATTTTTGTGAATATCGATGTATAAAACTCATGAAAATTATGTATATATTTTATTCAGTCGATGTTAAAATGATGTTTGTTGTATATATTGTGCAAGAATGGATTTATTATTTTCCGTAAATAAAGAAGCGGACTTTTTATAATCCCATGTGTTTATTCACTCTATCCATCTCCTCACGTTCCATGAAAAAAGGGCGACGGCGAGACGGGGGAGAAGCAAGCCTGCTGTGGAGTCGGTCGGAGGCCTTGGAGGGATGCGGGGACGACCAGCAGGTCAAGAGTCATAAAACACATATTTTTCCACTTTCTTTATTACCAACTACAAATCGGATTTACTTATCCAACTATTGTGGCTATTTTCGAAACCTAACCACTTTACAAACATTCGATTACCGCGCTTCTTCAATACCGCTTCAATGAGATAGATATCGGGGTGCTTGACACTGAGAAGCTCTTGTTCGTAGAAACCACCGGCGATCGGTTCATCTTTATGATCTTTCAAGTGGTACGTCACGGGATGAGTTTTTTTCACACGATAGATTGTAAATATTTCCGTTGTCCAGTTTGGGGTGTAACCCTTTTCGAAAACAGTCTTAAATTTGCTGATTCTCACTTTATCACCAACGGCGAATTTTGACGATCTTTTCATTGGAGGCTTATCGAAAATCTGCTGCAATTGCTTCTCATTTTCCGCGTTGACATTTCTCGGCTTCATCTTAATGGTGCGGTGTACAGAATCGTTGTACTCGGCAATTAGATTATCAAGAATATCGATCCACTTATAATTACCACGAAGACTAAATTGCATCCATTTGCGAGCGTTTCAATCGTACATTGAAGAACAAGATGTGGATGCAATTTAGTCTTCGTGGTAATTATAAGTGGATCGATATTCTTGATAATCTAATTGCCGAGTACAACGATTCTGTACACCGCACCATTAAGATGAAGCCGAGAAATGTCAACGCGGAAAATGAGAAGCAATTGCAGCAGATTTTCAATAAGCCTCCAATGAAAAGATCGCCAAAATTCGCCGTTGGTGATAAAGTGAGAATCAGCAAATTTAAGACTGTTTTCGAAAAGGGTTACACCCCAAACTGGACAACGGAAATATTTACAATCTATCGTGTGAAAAAAACTCATCCCGTGACGTACCACTTGAAAGATCATAAAGATGAACCGATCGCCGGTGGTTTCTACGAACAAGAGCTTCTCAGTGTCAAGCACCCCGATATCTATCTCATTGAAGCGGTATTGAAGAAGCGCGGTAATCGAATGTTTGTAAAGTGGTTAGGTTTCGAAAATAGCCACAATAGTTGGATAAGTAAATCCGATTTGTAGTTGGTAATAAAGAAAGTGGAAAAATATGTGTTTTATGACTCTTGACCTGCTGGTCGTCCCCGCATCCCTCCAAGGCCTCCGACCGACTCCACAGCAGGCTTGCTTCTCCCCCGTCTCGCCGTCGCCCTTTTTTCATGGAACGTGAGGAGATGGATAGAGTGAATAAACACATGGGATTATAAAAAGTCCGCTTCTTTATTTACGGAAAATAATAAATCCATTCTTGCACAATATATACAACAAACATCATTTTAACATCGACTGAATAAAATATATACATAATTTTCATGAGTTTTATACATCGATATTCACAAAAATGTACACAGTTTTACATGAAGGTTGTAGAAAAAAAAATTTACAAAACTTTTCATGACGGGATTCTATAATGCCCCCATGGTAGGGTATCAGAGGTCCCCGGTATGATATACCGCTTATCATCATGTGGACTCAGAGCAATTTTCGTCTCGCGAATGGTGTAGACTTGGTGTAACTTTGATCGAATGCACGTTTGACTACGCTCCATTTCAACTTCTTCATTCAAGCATCGAGCATAATCGTCAAACGTGATTGTCCTAGCCACAACGCTACTCTTGACACCTTTAACTTTTTTCGTCTCCTTCTTACCCTCGACACGTGTCGCATACATTTTCGATCGAAGTCCAATGAACTCGGTCATAATTGCACCATTGCATTCGTCTTTCATGAGACCGGGTACCTTCTTGTTGACAAGCGGCATATCATACCTATTGTCCGCTGAATAGTCGCTCGTATCAAATTTTTCAATGTTGCGCTTCATGTCGGCATATATATCATCGCTCTCAATGACATATATGAGACTATCCGTATCGGTATACATGACTTTACATCTATTTCGATACAGAGGTACCATATACTCGTTGTGAAATCCATACAAGCACGTTTTGGATATGTCGAGTATGCACATACCCACATATATCGGCTTGTTGAATTTCACCTCGAGATTGCGCAATTCCACGGCCACGAGGTTTTCCGAAAAAACACTTCGGCTGTGGAAGTTTGGCTTCGCAATCATTGCCTCTACGCCATATCTGCCCTCCCATTTTGTCAAAAGCTTTACATCTACATGATTGCGCACATTCTCCATCGTTTTGCCAAAGACCGCATTATTCATTAATTTGAATAAATTCTTTTCGAAATCGTTTTTGGCAAGCGTTCGAAACTGGGTATTTAACTCAATATACGAACGCAGCCATGGGGATTGTGTAAACTGTAGGACTCTATGGATTTTCGTGAGGCAAAGTCCATGGTGTAAGCACTGTTGCAAATTCCGGTAGTGTATGACGTAGCGCTTTTTATCGCAGACGGTTGCTAGCAGCTTTTCCTGCTGCTTACCCGGTGGTTTTTCGTGTATTGGGCAAAACGGTAGGTCTTTGTGCGCATCATGTAGAGATTGGGGATATTCCAAGTCGACCTCAAGGATGTAGCCTATAGGTGAGTCTAGCGCGACGGATAATGGATCGAAATTGGACACGTCGTTGACCCATCGAAAATCTGCATATGGCAAGGGTTGACACATTGCCCATCCATACAAATTGTTGACGTCAAAATACATCAAGTATGATGATGCTTTCGATGAATCAAACGACTCCATGTACTTATTATTAGCGTGTGCATATCGGTTTGAGCATTGACTGAGACCACCGCGTATACCCCGCTCAACGAATAAAACCATGTCAATGTCAGTTAGTAATTCAAACTTGACATTCGAGTGTTTTAACATTGCATCCCAGGTATACCCCGGCAATGTGTAGTAATACGCGGGATCTAGGCCATAGCTCTCAATGCACGTATTCCGAAAGTTTTCGAAAATATCGGCTAATAACAAGACATCTGTCTTCAAGTACAAATCGCTATAGTCACCCAGCGTTCGAATGGAGAACCGCTCCCAAACTTTCTCAGCATGTGCGTACTCGCTCTCACATACTGTAGCATCTGTCAGGGAACTGTAAAATGCGTCACGTGGTGGTAGGGAAGTGCCATCTAACTTGGTCACGTCATCAATATATTCATAAGGGAAGACCCCTTTTCGTGTCAGCAAACTGAAATCGTCTGTCGAGAGAGTTGTGAATTGTGTGCATAAAATTTTGAGTTTGTCGTCGGTCAAGAATGATGCTAATTTGTCGAGACTCGTGTTGAGAAATTTGTATGAGTCGATAAAGCGCAATTGGATCTTGTGTTTCGAATCGTCTGTAATTTTAACATGCTTCGTGAAGGAGATGTATTTCTCCTTTGTGATTGGAAGCACATTGGTTGTTCCTTCGAACGCTGTGGCTACTTCCTTGATTATAAAATGTGCATCATAACCGGATAAATTGTGGAAAACTACTGGAATGAAAAATGACTGTTTATAATTAAGGTTGCAGTTGGAATGGGCAGGGCCTCTATAGCGCCCAGTCAGATGGCAATGATCTCGAACGCGTACATCTTCTTGCGCAAATGGTTTCTCACATATGTGACATTGAGTCGCTGCGCGAAAACTAGCCCACTCACTTGGTGTTAAATGCACCATTGGTACATTATCACAGAAAGTTTCTTTTATGCGCAATGCTAGATTTTTCAGTTCTTCGACAAACCATGATACGCAATCAGCACTGCGGCGTGAATGATAGGAAGATAATGAGTCGTCATACGAACAACGCACGTAATATCCAATACTAAACACTTCATGGTGTTGATACATAGCTTTCGCTAGATTCTCCCCATCGGTCTTTGCCAGCACACACTCCAAATCAGCATACACGATGAAAGGATGTCGCTCTTTCCGGCTAAAGTTGCTGAACTGGAGCCACTTATTGGTGTCATTCGGTAGTCGGATCGCGCAGTCGTTTATCGCCCCACAATCGACCTCGTGCGATTGCAATTTTTCCTCGGAACCAAAGTAGTGCAAACATCTGCAAAAAAAAAAAAAAAAAAAAAAAAAGATTGTTTTTGTTTAATTCATCTAGCATATATAATTACCTATATATATTATGGTGACTACATACCGATCACAGATATATTTTTTATGCTCCTTTTTGGTCAGTTGCGCCGTCACGAGTCTCGACAGGTTCTTGATCCAAACGAAGTGCCCCACATTGTTGTCCTCAGTATCTTGCATGTACAGCAAATTGATGTGCTTATCCTTCTTATTTTGAGTCACGCGTATTGGAACAATGTCCTTTTTGGTAGTGGCGGTATACACGTTGATCGATACATTGTTATGAGCTTCAAATTTCTTTATTTGATGTATCGTCACCGGGAATTCGATATCCTGGAGATTCAGTACTGTCGAATAATGAGGGTAAGAAATTGGACGGGCGCTGTGTCGTTCAGCTGGGTATAGAGCAGCGACAACTGCCCATGCGAAACATGCGTTATCGTCGGATTTGACGTTAACCACAGCTCTCTTCATCATTATTTCCCGCGGTAATGATATGGAGCACCCGGCACGCATCGGATTATACTTATTCACATTTATCGTGAGGTTAAGTATTTTCTGCAGAGCCCAGCCACTATCACGTTCTTGAAATTCATCGAGTAATGTTAAAGTGGGCTCCACAACACGTTGTTCATACCACTCACCCAAATCGCTTGTTCTAAATACTTCGCAGTTTCGCGTGTTGACACTTTTATTAGCATGTTTGTCTCCACTCGCGAATTCACCATTAAACACTGTATTGATTTTGATGCTGTTATGCTTGCTGATAATATTTTGCACATGTTGAAGCACTAGGTCGCGAGCATCATTTAGAAAGTGTCTCGGCTCGATGTGGCTGCGATTGATGATGGACCCGGTCAATATGCGACTCTCGAAGGATGTTTCAATCTCACGCCAAATTAACTCATGATCACCGTGTCCTGCGCCCGTGTGTACGAAACGACTCCGCACACAATTCCTCAATCCTTCCAGACGGGCTATTTGGGCTATTAGTGACTGTTGGTGTCCAATTGATAGTCGCGGGCGCTTAATCCGGCTTTGCGTTTCCAATTCTTCGATAAACTCAACGCACCGTTGTTCCCACACAGCAAAATCTTCATATGAACTTAGAAGCGCGGCTTGGTCGTGAAAGATTTGTTCCGACTTCTCCGCGTTGCTCTCCATATTTGATGAAACGAGGCTTCCCAAAAGAGATGATGTTGACTAACTGACTGCTCGATCCAAAGTGTGAACACTTGTGAGCGCAGCAGATCATTAAAAATGGTTTTCCCCTTTTTCGTCTTTCCCTACCATCTCGGAAAATATCACCAACTCACGAGAATTTTCTAATATCGCATTGGATTGCCGGGAAAAATAAAAGAGCATCTCAGTCGAGATGCGTGTAGTGAAAAAAAAAAAAAAAAAAAATTCATAGGCTCTCCATCGGTGCGCAAGTGGTCCACGGTCGAAGCCTAAAAGGGGTCTTTATCCATAGATCTCCCAAAGTTTATAGTTTTTCAAAATAAACACCCCGTTATCATATATATGCTTGGAATAGCGAAGCAATAAAAAAAAATCTAATAGCTCGGAGAGTGGTGTTAACGAAGAAAAAATCCTTAACCATGGGGCTAACTTGTCCAGACCTGCATGATCGCAAGTGTCGACATCAAGGTTTGACGTTGCACTCTCTGTATATATTATCATTCAGAGATGAAATACTAAAGCCCTGTAAAATAGAAATGCATTTTTTTCCCCGGATCACTGTCTTCGTCGCATGCTGTCGTAAAATTTTATGGGTTTTCAAGTGTGAACCTATGGAATGATGAGGCTCGAGTTACACATGCGAAGCGATAGGGTATGACGGTCCCTGGCGCTCAACGTAAGAAAAAAAGAACATCTGGATAAATTCATGCACCTTTTCTTAGCCCTCTACGTAACACACACACACACACACACACACACACACACACACACACACGCACGCACATGCACGTATGCACATGCACGTACGCACGCATGCATGCACGCACGCACGCACACACACACAGATCGACGGCGGATCCCCCCCCCCCCCGCCAGTCGCTCCAGGGACCACATGATCCCCCGCCACATAGGCCTCTCTGTGACGTCACACGCGCCCGGCGACCTCCCCTCGACGGTGGCGCCACCTTGGCTTCACCACTCTTGACACACCACCTCCCCTTGGGTTAGAACCGGCCTAGTACATCTACTATTCTGCTTTAAACAGATTAGCTGCTTCCTCATCGGCTGATAGATTCTCCCTTTTCAAATCCATAAGGCAAATATCATCATATAATGGACAATTTTATTTAACAATTTAGTATAGTTTTTTTTATCATTTATTTAAAAAAAATCTTTTTCTGTTTATAGGGGAGACCGGAGCAAAGAGAGTAAAAGAGAATTCAGAATCAAGTAAAAAGCTATGGATTAAGTAAAAAGTAGAATTGATCAATGCAAATTCAATTTAAAAAAACCCGACACACGATCCTCATAAGATAAAACAGATAAAGCTAAAGAAGGCCAGGTTTCTAATCTAAATAAAAGAGTCGCATTTTTTCGCAATACTATCGAGTAAAACACAAAGATATTTCCCAATTAGGAGTAAAAAGAAGAACATAAAGTGGAAAAGTTTTTTACTAAAACAATATTTTATTAGGTGCTCCTATTTTTTTATCTCCCCTATATTTCAGATTAATGATTTTACTCACCTGTGATCGTTAAATTTTTAATGTTTGTTCGTCTCTTCCATTTCTCTAGCCGACTGTCGCTTGCTTTGAAATATTCTGGTCCCGCGATTGGTGAGTTTATCACGAGTGCTTGTCGGCATAGCACTGGCCCAGAAACTGGAATGCCTTTGCAGCGACAATCAGAAGGCCACATGAATAATTCGGCGTCGAGTTCATCTGTTTCGGAAACTTTTTTCAATGTTTTGGTATGGCTCGTTTTGGCGGCATTCTTTATTATCTCCTCATTGGATCTCCGTTTCCTGAGAACACTTTTATTTAGGCCGTATTTGACACAAAGTTCTCGAGAGTTTAGGGTTTTACACTCTTCCAAAATTGTCTTCTTTTCCTCGAACGTATATTGATTACGTTTGCCCACAGCCAGCTCTTTGTTTAAGTTATCACCTTGTGGCGCAGATTCTGTAATATTTTCTTCGACTTGTATACTACAGGCTGATCTCTTACGCTTCTTTACAGTTTCGGTCATTTTATGACAGTTAATGGTAATTCAGATACAGTAGTACACAATAATATTCAATAGTATGTATATTAACGTGAAACGAAAATTCGCTAAATAAATGTCCACGCGCAGTCGAAAACGTTTTTGCATGGGCGATGGGAATACTAAATTGCAACTCGTTCGCGAGAGTTTCTCGTTGAGAGGATCGCATGCGGAAAAGAGTGAGAGAGACAGACAGAGGTAGCGAGCGCGGAGCGCGCGCCTGGCTTCTTATTCGGAGGTCGGACTGTATATGTATACATATATCTCCGCGCCGACCGAAAACCTTGTACGCGTGTCACCGACCTACTCCAACAGCGAGTGCATCTGGCCATGACCAAAGGCCCATATTCATAAGAGCGTCTACCGATATTTTAAGGCCATGTGCCACACGCCTCCGACCGCATCGAAATTTTGAAGTGGGAATTCTCCCGGAAGGAACAACCAATTGGAATGAAATTTGTTGTGTGCATGCAGGACGCATGCTCCGAGAGCATAATTCGCGCAATTTTCCAAAATTTCGAAAAAAATTGCAGTTTGTGGTTACCATGTGAAAAACTGTGAATTATTAACCATTGCATCGCATTTTCGATAATTTGGCGCGAATCATGCTCTCGACAGTGAAAAAGCACACATTTTGAGGTTTGTTTAACCTGTTTTCATGAACAAATGGCGGAGAAAAAGCATTTTGACATTTTTTCATAAATGTAGCAAAAATGTACTAACAAAGCTCAAAATATCAGGTTCCGGAGCGAGCGTTCAGTTTATCCGTTTTCTCACTGGCAGCGTGCAGCTCACTTCGTCCTGTTTTTACCGACCGCGCTCGCCTCCTTGCGGAACAATTTATTTTTTGACAGGTCGAAAGCCGGAGCTATAACCTCGCACATTCGTTCGAATTATATTTCATACGATGTGTGTGATATAGAATGTGAATAGTGTGTGATAGAGTGGAGTTTGTTTTCGTCGCGTGTTGGTGAGTTTTTGTTTTGCTGTGAAGAACGCCTCAAACGCCGGCACACCACCTACGAGAAATCCCGACAACGAAATAATCGACGAGAAAACCGCCGCGGCCGATTACACGAAGAAAATCGAGGAACATAATAATAGCGAGAAGCCGAAGGAAAAAACACCGGAAGTCAAGGTACGTATGTGCTATAACCTCGAAACCTCAATTTACGTACTTTGTAATTTGCCACGATCTTCCCTCGCATTGCTTTCCCGCTCGCCGATGTGTCAAATAGCCAACGGCTCCGATGCAAGAAACCCACGTTTATTTGCTCTCCGCAGAAATACCTCGGTATTTATTTCTGAAAAATCGCAGATAGCATATTTTCGATTTTCCTGAGCAGTGTGCGACCAAAATGAGGCACGAGAGTTCAACACCCTTTGCCTACGAACGCTAAACTGTCACGTCTCAAACACGGATGATTTGTGGACCTGTAGCGATTCCTCGATAGCTTCACCCTGATGACCGAGCATACTATTAGTATGGCGTACAGAGATAGTAACCTACGGTGTACCTGTACGGTAGTACACCGCTACACGCAAATGTACGTGTTATTAGAATGGTACCGATACACTGTGCAATAATAAAATATAACGGTTCTGTATCCTCACCATACTAATACTAGTACCGATACCGTACGCACACAGCTGGTAGATACGGTGCCTGTGCTATTATGTAGGAACCAGAACTAATGTAGCGTCGGATTTACCGCGATCATTCGTCGCGGCCACAATATACAGTCCCAGTGTCGCGAGGATATCACCGCTGTCTCCAATCTCTCCGAGAGCACCAGCGAGGCTGACCTCAAGGAACAATGTCTCGCCATGGATCGCACCCCCAATCTGTGCAAGACCTTTTTGCTTACGTATGTACGTTTCAAGACAAAGGGCGAGGACGCTAGGGCCTTCTTGCATCTCAATGGTCACCACCATCTCATACTCAGAGTCGACGGATCCAAACCTCCAGCCCATCAGAATTGAATGGTCAACGGTTGAACACGTGAAGGTAGAACAATAGATAGTATATATTTTGGTATAGATTTTAGTATAGATTTTGGTATAGATTTATAGTATAGATTTTGTTCAAATTTTAACCAGACATTGTTCGTATAATTATGCCTGTTTCAGTGAAATTTCATAACAGTCGACTATTTAGATTCGGAGATAATGGGTTTTAAAATTGCAACTTTTAACACTATAGGGCCTGCATTGAAATTTAGACAGAGTAATTTTCCATAACAAATATTTGTCCTCTATAAAAAGACACAATGCAATAACATAAGCAATATAAAATATTAATGTTGATAACGCAAAAATTTTTTTAAGTTAAAAGTTTTTAACTTTAGCAACACGATAATTATCTTTTTTCTCGAAATATTGAACAATACTGTTCTACGGTGTTGCATAATGTCTTCTTATTATAGGCGACAAATATTTTTTACCGAGAGTTATTCTGTCGTTACTGAACGTCTTTAGCAAAACTGAACGGTAAAGACAATCCAAACTTTTTTCACTCGTTCCCTAACTAGTTTGCTATCCAATGATAATTTATTTTCAAAATTAATAACCCAATAGGATGGTACGCCGAATCATGTGACCTGACGTTCGGCCAATGCAGACCCTGCAGTGTTAAAAGTTGCTATTAAAAAATCCATTATCTCCCAATCTAAATAGTCAACTGTTCTGAAATTTCACTCAAACTTGCATAATGATATGAACAATGGCTGGTTAAAATTTGAACAAAATCGATAGAAATCAAGAGCGCACGCTCGTTTTACCATAAGGGCTTACACCACTGTAAACGTCCAAAATTGAGTGATATTTCGCGATTTTTTTTTGTAGAAGGACAAATAAGAGAATATTTATATTCAAGGAAGTTATTAGTCATATCTTCGATTGAACAAAATGGAATTTATATGTGAAAATTATGCCAAAAGGTGACGCTGGAGCCATTCTGGCGAGGCATGTTGAATTTGAGACGCTCTGCGGCACCCAGCATAGCTGACGCAAATTTGATTTTAGAATGGAATTTAAAAAATTCTATTAATTTACACGAATATAGCTAGAGAAATACGTAGAGGATAGTTAAAATATTATGTTTTGTGTAATTGGGAAGCATTAAACCAAAAACTTAATTTTCCACAGAAAAAAAGACAATAATTTGGTAAAAAATACTGTTATAACTAACTCATAGAAAATCCCGTACGTGTTTCTTTTTGGAATGTTATTTTAAACATGTACTCAAAATTTGGAGTGAAAATAATACAAATTGTTGGAGTTATGCTGCGTGCCGTTTAAAAAAATTGTATTTCGAGAAAAACCAGCGTAACGCAGAGTTTCTTCTCCGTTCCCTGGTGGACTATGGGAAAAATATTTCCGATGAAACTTTTCGAGGAGAATAAGCCACTGTCCGGGCTGAATCTCCGTCGTCTGATGGCATCAGCACCGTAACCATCCCTTCGTGAGGCCAGCGGTGGACAAAGTGTATATGAATCGTGGTCGAGGTATTTGTTTAAATTTATTAAAACCGATGGTAAAATGTCACCACCTTTCCACAGGGCAAGTCTTTAGCAACTTGGAAAGCCTAAAGTTGAATTGTTGTAAAAAATTATTGAAAACTTTGAATTTTGGGAAATTCAGCATTTTATTTCAAATTCGTTCAGGTTAAAATGACGCAGTGTGTCAAGGAAGGAGGACACCACCGTCACTGCCCATTTTCCATCGTTTTTTAAAGATTTTTTTTTTAAAGAAAGCAATAAAATACATGGTCAAACGAACTTTTAGGCTTTATTAGGTATATATTGAAGTATGTAAAATGAGTTTATTTGTCAAAAGAATAGAAAATCGCGGTGCACGAGTTGCTATAGCACTACTGGTTTTCAGTCAACCCTCTCCATGCTGTTGAAGTTTGCATCGTTGGAACGCAACGAAAGCTCTTGCTTACATTTTATTTTTTATATTTTTATTGTTATAGAAAATCTTTTTTACAAAGATTAATATTGTAGATCGCTAAATAAACATCTTAAAAAATGGTTGGAAGATTTTTGTGAGCAAAGTTTGTCAAAATAAATTAAAGGAATTCACAAATATTAATTTTCGTTGCGTTCCAACGATACAAACTTCAACCTCATACGCTCCCCGCGGAGCGCAGTAGAACGATTTAAATTTAAGCCTTTAAGTGAAATATTTTCGTTAATTATGTTAGTTTTAGAAGTCAAATACGTTTTCGACCATAATTTTTATATACTACTCCTATAAAAAGCCTTTGAAGCTTCAAGTTTCTAGTTTCGCGATTTTTTGGCAGATTTTTTTTGTGAGCTGCGGTTATCGCGCTATCATAAGAATAGCGGAGGAAAAACATTCCGAAATTTATTTGTTTTTTTTCAAGGTTTCACGGGCTAGTTAATTTTTTTTCCACGTAACTCAATATATAGGTAAGTTAGCTTGTTGATTCAGCTTTAATTTGGTTTTTTTGTCTCTCTCTACGTCAATTTTTTGCTGAGATATGCGACTTTAAATGAAAAGAGATCCTTTTGTCTTTGATCATCGATATCCCAGCAACCAATGATTGCAACGGGAATTGAAGGGCAGCTTTGAAAACCTGAATAAATTTCCTACCAGCCCCTTTCGTTGATCTTTCAGAAAAACATTTTTTCACCCTTAACATTAATTTGAAAGAAAGACAAGAAGTGACTTTTTATAGTTTGTCAGTAAATCTACTACTACCTTACAAATGTTGATGGAAACACTAATGTTGCCGCGTTTTTTTTCAAGCGTAATGTAGCCCCAATAGCCCTGTTAATTTTTAAATTGATCCATCGAACCGTTTTTCAGGACTGATTGATCAATGTTTTACAGAACAATAAAAGGCACAAGTGTGTTGTTTCTAAACACCGTGTAATCATCATCAAAATGGAAAGACCAATTTTCTTCGACTTTTTTCACAAATCTGTACTAGTTTCTTGTTAAATTTAAGGGAAAAAATTCAAAAAATTTTAATTTTTTAAAAATATTTCTTTTAACTTTGTAAAACATTTCAGGAAACAATACTGACCCATCTTTTACCCGATTCGGCCTTTGCGCACTATAATTTGCGCAATCTGATGCTTAATTGCATTAATTAAAAGTCGATAACCTCAAACTGTATTCAATAGTCGATCTGAGAACATTTATGCGATTAACTCTTGATATTTTTTTACGAAGGTTATTAGGGTTCCAAAAAACAGTTTTTTTTTCAAACTAGGCGTGAACAAAAATTGAAAAAAGTTAAAGTTTACAAAAACTTTAGATTAAATTTTTTACCAAAACAGAAAAAAATACCAAAAAAAGATTAGTTTACAAAAAATGTTTATTGGTTTTTTCTTTAAAAAAAAAGATCAATTTTGAATGAAAGTTTTTTTTGTAACCCCAATAACCTTCGCAGAAAATATCGAGAATTCATCTCATACAAGTTCTCAGATCGACTAGTAAATACAGCTTGGGGGTATCAACTTTCAATTAATGCAATTAAAGATGAGTGAAATTATGGTGCACAAAGGTCGAATCGTGTAAAAATGAGTCAGTATTGTTTCCTGAAAAGTTTGACAAATTTGAAGAAAAAAAAATTGAAATATTTCGAATTTTTTTTTTCTTGACTTTAACGAACAACTAGGGCAAAGTTGTGAAAAAATTCGAAGAATTTTGGTTTTTTCATTCTGATGATGATACCACGATGTTTAAGAACAATACACTTCTTCCTTTGTTTTGTAAAACTTTGATGAATCGAACGGAAAAGATGGTCCGGTGGATCAAGTTGAAAATTTACAGGGCTATTGGGGGTACATTAAGCAGAAAAACAACCGCGCAACATTAGTCTTTCCATCAATACTTAAAGTATTGTATATTTACTATATTATGTAAAGTAGTAGTACATTAACTGAAAAACCATAAAAAGTTATTTTTCTGTCCTTTTTCAAATTAATATTAATGGTGAAAAAATGTTTTTTTTTCTAAAAAATCAACGAAAGGGTCATGTAGGAAATTCATTTAAGTTTTCATAGCTGCCCGTGCAATCATTGGTTGCTGAGATAACGGTGATCGAAGACAAAAGGATCTTCTTACATTCAAAGTCGGATATCTCAGCAACAAATTAACGTAGAGAGACAAAAAACGAAACTGAAGCTGAACAAACAAGCCAAAGAATTTGGAAACAAATTTTCTCTCGCTATTTTTTATTATTGCGCGATTACAGTAGCTCACAAATTTGTTTTGACGACAGATCTCGAAACTAGAAACTTGAAGCTTCATAATGCTTTTTTTCATCTCGATGCGACCATTTTTCACATTGATACCGTGAATTGATGAAAATTGTTCGAGTTCTGCTGCGTCCCGATTTCGAAAACGTGATCTGTAAAAAAACGTGTGTGACATCAACGGTTAGACGATAGAGCTGGAGAAGTTTTGTTTCCATAATATAATGCCACCTTTTGGTCGCAAATAAAACTATTTTTAGTCGGTGAATTTCTCTCCATAGATAATAGGCTTACAAGAGTTGAGAATTGCGACTACCGGTATGGCATCGCCGAAGACGCTTTTCAGTGCCGGAGTATAAAATTTCACCACTCTTTCGCAAAGTGAAACTCGGTCGATCTCGTTCGCTCGCGAATTTGGTCGGCCGCAGCCAACCTGCCGAAGATAAGCTATGGCAGAGAAAAAAATGCCGATCGCAATTGTTTAAACAAAGAGCATTGTAAAATTTTACAACTCTTTTGTAGAGTGAGTCTCGAGCGATATCGGTCGTGACTCGAGATTTTAGCAAAGATCGAATTCGTCGACGATGAGCGACATCGAGATGCCAAATAGTCTTCGAGCTTATTTGTTTAAATTAATTAAAAAATAATGGGGAAATGCTAGCACCCTTCCACCATACGAGTCTCTAGCAAACCCCGTTTACTAGAAAGTTCAAATTTGTCCAGAAGACGTCAAATTGATAGACGAACCACTGTCTGCCCCTCAAATTTCTTGAACTTGAGAAAAAAAAGTAGATTGTCTTACCATGCTGAACTCGGGATTGAAATGGTGAAAAATAAAAAGTTTCGCTAATGCCTAGAGAAGTTTTGTTTCCATAATATAATGCCACCTTTTGGTCGCAAATAAAACTATTTTTAGTCGGTGAATTTCTCCCCATAGATAATAGGCTTACAAGAGTTGAGAATTGCGACTACCGGTATGGCATCGCCGAAGACGCTTTTCAGTGCCGGAGTATAAAATTTCACCACTCTTTCGCAAAGTGAAACTCGGTCGATCTCGTTCGCTCGCGAATTTGGTCGGCCGCAGCCAACCTGCCGAAGATAAGCTATGGCAGAGAAAAAAATGCCGATCGCAATTGTTTAAACAAAGAGCATTGTAAAATTTTACAACTCTTTTGTAGAGTGAGTCTCGAGCGATATCGGTCGTGACTCGAGATTTTAGCAGAGATCGAATTCGTCGACGATGAGCGACATCGAGATGCCAAATAGTCTTCGAGCTTATTTGTTTAAATTAATTAAAAAATAATGGGGAAATGCTAGCACCCTTCCACCATACGAGTCTCTAGCAAACCCCGTTTACTAGAAAGTTCAAATTTGTCCAGAAGACGTCAAATTGATAGACGAACCACTGTCTGCCCCTCAAATTTCTTGAACTTGAGAAAAAAAAAGTAGATTGTCTTACCATGCTGAACTCGGGATTGAAATGGTGAAAAATAAAAAGTTTCGCTAATGCCACGACTTGGAGAGGAGCAGAGCCGTGTAGCCACATTAGAAACACACTTTTTTACACCTCAATCATTTTATTCCTTCGCATATCTTCGGAAATCCGTGGGCATCTACAATTAATAGGTAATAGCAGACGATTTCAAACAAATCTCGCACGATGTCCGAGATAGCTAGTTCTCGCGAATTCCGGCGAGGCGCTCGTGACGTGTGCTGCAGACGACGCGCATCGATGTACACGAGCTCGATATGCCGGCAAAGTGGCAACTAATATTTGGCTGCGTGTGTGAGTGCCATCGAAAAAGGGGAAAAAGTTTTTTTTTTCGTATATAAACGACATGAAAAAGAATTTTTTGCGTGATCTCAAGTGCGACGATTGCGGATATTTTCAAGGAACAAATCACCGAGGCGATGTATCCGACGAGCCACAGGTATTTGCTGAGGTTATGTAGCAATTTATTAAAATATTTTTTTCTGAGCTCTCCAAATCTCAATAAATAAAATTAAATAATTTCGAAGTTGCGGACGCGTTTAAAAAGAATGCCACCGGTGCGATGAAATATTTTTGTGTACAACGGAGCCTCCGGAGATCTGGCGACTGTCGCTAAGTGTACAAGGGTAGCGGCGACAGTCTTGCTGTTCGTTCCTCTTGTTGTGGTCTCAGCAAGCTCCGTCGATGAAGATCTCTAAAAAGGACACTTACTTTGTAAGGCGACCTCCAGTGACTCATTACACAAGTGCTTCGCCGGCTCATTGAAAAGGGTTCTCTTTTACCCCGGTTGCAAGCGGCAAAGCACAAAAATTTGTCATCTGCAGCAAGATCTTCGCACGTACCCTGTATCGGTACCGTGCAGCGAGATCCATGCTGACATATTCTACAAGCATCTCGCAGAGGAGTCTTTGCACGCCCGTTGCGAAAGATACAATGGTGTGCCAAGACCAAGTTCTTCGCAACTGGATTCGACAGGTGCCTTCCAGCGAAATCTTCACCGGCTCGCTGCGAAGGATTCTGTGATTTGCCAAGAACAAGTTCTTAGCAGGCCCGATCGACAGGTACCTTGCAGCAGGATCGTGGCAAGCTCGTTGCAAAGCACAAAAGTTTGTCATCTGCAGCAAGATGCTGGCACGGACACTGTATCGGTGCTGTGCAGAGAGATCCGTGCCGGCACATTTGATGGGTACCTCGCAGCAGAATGTTTGCACGCCTGTTGCGAACGATACCGCGTTGTGTCAAGAACAAGTTCTTCCGACTACGTTAGACAGGTGCCTTTCAGCGAGATCTTGAAAGGCTAATTGCGGAAGATACAGTGATTGGCCAAGAAACAGTTCTTCGCAAATACATTTAACAAGAACAAGTTCTTCGCAAATACATGTGCCTTCCAGCGAAATCTTCCCCGGCTCGCTGCGAAGGATTCTGTGTTTGACCAATAAATAAATTAATGATTTTAATTTATATTCAATTTAATTAAAATTTAATTGTTGAATTAATAGCTATTTTATAGTGAAATATAAATATTAAATTACGGCTCTGGTTCGAGTCCCGTCTATGCTATATTTTTTTTCAAATCATTGTTGAAATTTATAACTTATCATCAAAAAATTGAAAGAAATGAAAAAAAATGTAAATATGTAATAAATGTAAAAAAGTATGAATGTTTTGATTGTTTTTATAATGATTATCACCGGTCAGAGTGTATTCGTGAGTGTTAAAAAAACAGTGCTTGAAGACACTTTTAATTAATAAAACACATTAAATTCCTATATTCCTCGGTAATTTTTTAAAATATTCCCTGCTCCATCGAAAAAGATGTCAAAAAATTGAAAAAAAATATCAAATAAAAATAAAATTGAATTAAATTACGGCTAATTTACTTTATCAAATTAAAAAAACTGCAAGAGAGTTGAACAAAAAATTGACATTTAATTCGTAAGTTTTGATCAATAAAGGCGCGTAATTTTTTTTTTAATTTCTTGCAATTTTTTAATCATAGGTTATAAATTTCAACAATAATTTGAAAAAAATAGCATAGACTATTTGAACATTAGCAAATTAGCATTAGAAAAAATAAGCATAGACAATCAGCTATTTGAAAAATAGCATAGACGGCACTCGAACCAGAGCCGTCCGAAAAGGAGTCTTACTCCTTTGCCGCTGGGCTGCTCGCCTCGATGTGTTCATGTACAAACTCTACGGTACGTAAGCGGGTTCCCAACTTTGACCGGCGATTTCTCAAAAACGAAGCCGAGTTGGCCCCTACATTTTGGGGCTTGGTTCGTACCTACCCACACTATGAGTACGCAAAGTGGGAGCCCGTAACTCGATGCACCTCCCGGACCGTCCCCTCGTGAGAGGTATAGAACATACCGTATCTACCGATCATGCTCATGATACAGAATAAATGCAAAAATAATTTTGTTTACAATCATGTTTGTGAAATTTCTACCGTTGTTTTTTGCGGCGCATAAGCAGCAATCATATTTGCTGACTGAGAGGTATAAAACATACCGTATCTACCGATCATACTCATGATCGAGAATAAAAGCAAAAATAATTGTTTAATAATTATTGTTGCGTAAATTTTACCGTTGTTTTTTGCAGCGCGTAAGCAGTAATCATGTTTGCTGACTGAGAGGTATATAACATACCGTATCTACCGATCATACTCATGATCGAGAATAAATGCAATAATAATTGCTTAAATAATTATTTTTGCATAAATGTTACCGTTGTTTTTTGCAGCGCGTAAGCAGCAATCATATTTGCTGACTGAGAGGTATAGAACATACCGTATCTACCGATCATACTCATGATCGAGAATAAATGCAAAAATAATTGTTTAAATAATTATTGTTGCGTAAATTTTACCCTTGTTTTTTGCAGCGCTTAAGCAGCAATCATATTTGCTGACTGAGAGGTAGAGAAAATACCGTATTTACCAATCATACCCATGATGGAAGAAAAATGGCAAAAAGATTGTTTAAACAATTGTTTTTGCGTAATTTTTACCGTTGGTTTTTGCAGCGCGTAAGCAGCAATCATTTTTGCTGAGAGATATAGGACGTACCGCACATTTGTCAATGTAATCATTGTTAAAAATAATTAATTTTGAACAATTATCTCGCTGCAGAAAAGCGCGAGCCGCCAGCGAGAACTCTTGCTACGAAATTGAGATTCTCCATGATATCGAATTTCGTGCGAAGTCGGCGTTGACAAAGAAAACGAAATTCTTTGTCGACATTGACCGTGGGTCAGCGTGTTACGCAAAATGGCTCGATGACTCGAATCCAACTAGCGTTCGTTATAAACTCTGTTCTTGTGCAAAATACACATCACAAGATAACGCGTCCTTATAAAGAACCTCTGGTTTTCGAATCGCCAGGTTAAGTTTTTGATGAAGCCTTTCCAGGGCTGTATTACGTGTCAGAATGGTAATACGCGTAACAATAGGTCTGTAGCCCAACGGTGTCTTTATCGACGGCGCAGTCTTTCCTCGATGTCAGAATCAGGACCAATATTGGAAGTGAGATGAGTTTCACGTGTATTTTTATACTTGCCGAAATGTTGATCAAAGGTCTCTTTCCTTGGGACTCCTGTTATAACAAACAGTCGACGTCTTTACAGAAAGAGGACGAACCTTGGTGAGTACGATGCGAAACTGGTGAAGAATCAGAGCTTGCAAGGATTTGGAACAAGGTGTCTTCAGGTTAACACAAAGGAGAAGATCACGAGTTAATTGTGTCAATGATTTAATTACACTTATATCAGTTCGTTACATCGATGTTATTTTAACTCGGATGCGGATAACACTCTTCCGGTTTATTAGCGCGATGGTTTAAACGTTACAACAAACGCGTTCGCGTAATTTACGGAGTTTCTTAATGAAAACTTGCGCGTGTTATCCCGTGTACTGTACGGCGTATCGCTAGCGTAGCAGCTAACAGTCGAGGTCTTTAAGAGAGAACCTCTTCGTAACAGTGATTTCACGATTCTGACTTATAGGTCGTCAGTCCCGTGCTACGCAGGGCCGATATTTGTCGGATAGCGATAGTGGGGCAAGGGTTTACGTGACTGCATTTCTAGGAATGCATCCGTGGGACCCATCGATAAGTATATATTCCCACGCGTTAGTCTGACTCAGTCCGCAGTGTTTCAAGGGTTTTGGACAACGGACTCACGCCGAAGGCGAAGCGCAATAAAATTTAATCTTATAAAATATTTATATAAACGTTGAGAGCTCGGGCGCATATGCAGGCCGAGAAATATCGATACTTAATCCTAGACAAAGTTGCTTTGTGCGTTGGTCGCTTGGTCACGTACGCAAGCCATGAGACATAGCGAGTTATATTAACGAAAAAATATATGAGCATATATTTTTATTTTGTATTTATATTTGTTCTTATTCTATGGATATGAGAATAAAGTATTTGCTCTAATTAAGGCAATTTATGCGGTTGGCTTAACACCCCCCAAGTTAGATTGAACTTCGGCGATAATGAATTTAGATGTCGAAGGTCTTATCTCTTTTGGTTCCGCTACAATATTTTTCGGGGCTCCCGATAGGTTTGATTGTTCTTGCCGTTCTGTCAAGTATTCTAGTTGTTTTTGACGTTTTTGCAGTTCTATTTTCGCTTTATTCTCATATTTCTTAATTTTCTTATTGGCTCTGGGGCAACAACATTTGAAGAGTCCGTTTCTGAGAAATTTAAGGACGGGCGTTACAGCTCCGCATCGCAATAGTACAAACAATATACCAGTTATTCCTAATGATGGCAAACCTATTTTAATGAGCTTATCGAGTAATCCATTCATGGTTTTCCAAAATTCGTCGTGTTTAAGTATGATACTGGCTTTTTCTATGTCTTTGCTGATGTCATCTAGATCTTGACCAATATTTTTTAGGTAAGTAGTGTCTATCTGGTTTGGCACATCTTTTATACGCATAACTAATTGTGAAAAGTTTATTGCCAAGTACGTTAGACTCGGATTTATCAATCGATATTCTTTTGGAATTCCATTCAGGATTGTTTTGGTATTGCCTTGCATTAGCGTACATTTATCCGTTGTTTTCAACAGTGTCACTTCTTTAATGTAAATTTCGCTTCTATAGTTCTTACATTCTACAAGTACCAGAACTGGTTTTTCAATGTTCGGTATTAACAACACTCCGCGATTATCGTATAATGAGATATAGCTCATGTTGGTGACGTTGATTTTACTTAGCTCGCATTGTTTGATGTCGCTTTGACACGTTGGTTTATTGATTCTATCGTAAATCGGGTGCTTATAGTGTGTAACATAGTAATTATCAATCTTCTTCATTCGCATAATCTCAATTTCATTAGTTATCATATAGTTGCTCCCTTGTCTTAACAAGTGGGAATATTTTGGAGCAGCGACGACATATGTATTATTGTAAATCTTTGGGATAGGTATGACGTTATACAATTTCCACTGATTATTTTCTAGTTTAGGGATCGTTAATTCGAAGATGAGATTGCTGCCTCTGAACAGTATTATTTTGTCGGCGATATCTATGAAGTGTTGCGCTCGCGTTTCGTTGTAATAATTGAACACATGGTCGGCGTTTGATTCCTTTAGTAGTTTATCGATCATGTCTAAAATGACTTCCGGTTCTACTAGTTGAGGTAGAATCTTTTTGGTTTCAATAGCTAGTATTACATTATTTATATCGAATAGTAAAGTATCTATGCACGACATGAGAGATATTAGGCACATACTTCGGAATTGCGCTTGTTTTAACATTTTGATGTGTTCTCCTGTTTCGGTAGCTAATTTACGAATAACTGCTGATTGTTTCTGAACTGAGGTTTTAATGAGGTTTACTGAATCCGTTACATTTTGAATGTTATCGTCGATCCTGTCTATGTCATCGCTAGTAGCAGTTCCGTATAGGAATTTTTGGATATTACCACAAAAGTTACAAACTCCTCTTCTGCGTCGTCTAGGAGTCAATATATCGCACGCAACAACCAGGTCTTGATTTCCTGTTTTTGTGATATATTCGGTTATTTCCTTTAAGTTTTTGAGCGTGGGTATTACTTTATTACGATTTTCCGGTGTGTCTTTAATATTATTGAGTTGTAAGAATTTCGTCTGCAGGTCATATATAATATCATCTCTTTGTAAACAGGTGTATCCACTGAGGGTTGGTGTTATTGTTCCCCATGTTCTGTATGGCATAGCGTCTTCAAATCTTTCTCTTAGCTTTTTTATTTTCTTCGTTGTCAGTTGTTTACTAAAAACGTGATCATCGTCTTTAATCCCAGGATTTAAGGTTGTTAACAGTTGAACTTGCTTCCTCAATTTATAGACCTTCAGATTGATGGGGTTTATTATTTCTTGGACATCATCTGACAGTTCTACATATTGGTCAGCTAGTTTATCGATTTCTTTATAGGCTGTATAAATGCTCCTAAGGTCGATAATTATTGAGAACCTCATTTCTTCACTATAGGTCACTACGTATGCCTGATATTCTTCTATGAATGAAGTGTTTGAGAAGGTTACCTGTTCGATAGTAAAAGCGCTGTTAATTGCGATGAGCGTGATCGTTGTCATCAGCAATGTCTTCATTATGTTCGTCATCTGGAAAGAATAACTTTATTCTATTTAGGTGGACTATTTTTTCTTTATCATCGATTTTTATCTTAAGGTTTGACTTATCTCTGTAAATTTCTATTATTTCGTATGGTCCTAACCATTCGAGGTCTAACTTATGTTTTTTACTTTCGTTGTGAAGGTAAACTTTCTGTCCCGTCTTGATCTTATCAAAATCCAGTTTATTTTTACTTTCGTTTAATCGTTTGGCTGTTTGTTCTTGTTTCAATTGTAAACGTTCGCGTGCTTCTGAGAGTATTGTGTCGTGCGTATGTGTCCACTTCTTTAATAAATCGTCATAAGTCAATGATTTTTTATGAGGTAGGCTTGATGGCTTTTTAAGTTTTCTATTAAATGCCAATTCGTCAGGTCGATATCCAGTTGCACTGTGTACCGAACTGTTATAAGCGAAGGCTACCAATTTCAATATATCTTTCCAATTGTCTATATGTCCCTCACACATGGTTTTTATTGATTCCTTAAGAAGGGAATGCATTCTTTCAATGCTCCCATTACTTTGAGGGTGGAATGCGGTAGTTTTGATATGCGAAATACCGTGTAATTGTTCGAAATCCTTCATTAATTTTGAATTAAATTCTTGTCCCTGGTCTGTTAAAATGATATCAGGGGATCCATGGATCATTATAAAATCATCGTTTAATGTTTGGATGATCTCCGAGCTAGATTTTGTCTCGAGTGGGCATAATACAATGTACTTAGTTAGACAATCTTGTATACTGAGGATATATTCATGCCCTGAACGCGATCTTTGTAGTGGGCCGAATATGTCTAACGCAATTTTTTCAAAGGGCTTATCTGGCAGTTCGGGTACAATAGCAGGAGCAATGTTCCGATTTCTCACAGCTTTAAATTTTTGACATATTTTACAGTTCTTAATATAATGTTTGACGTCTTCTTCGAGGCGTTCCCATTCCCTGTGTTCTTTTGTTCTTTGTATAGTTTTATACTCTCCAAAGTGTGAGCTTAGGTTAGTACCGTGGCTTTCTGCTATTATTTTCTTTTTGTCTATGTAGTCAGGTTCCTTGAAGGTCGAAAAGCAATATTCATACTGTGTTTCGTGGTCTTTGATACTAAAGAATCTTAATATCGATAAAATCTCTTCCTTCTCTGCTTTGGTCATTACATCATCTGTAAATATCCTAACATGTTTAGTTCCTTTGATTTTATTGATGGTAAGCTTGGATCTTACTTTATTAAGAATCTGATAGTAGAGACTTTGAGGTTTATTATTTGTCGGTTGGGTGATTTTTATCCAGTGTTTTCCTTTTACATTGGGTTTCTCTTTTAAAAGGTGTCCCAAATTGTTGGGGTTAAACAACTTGTATGTCGAGTATTGATAATAGTCATATGGCAGTTCTACGCCTAAATCAATTTGGGGTTGATCTGAAGTCTCGTCTTGATTCGTTTCGTCTTCGTCACTGAAACTCTCTAAATCTTTCATAGCGTTTGAGTCTCTTGGTCTTAAGTTGTAATTAATTTGGTTACGGCTTTCAGGGGTTTCCTGACTTTTCTTCACATGATTTATTTCATCATTCGTGGTGCTCATAGTTTTGAATTCTTTCTGAACATTGTCTATCATTGATTTAAGTTTATTAGGGGCTGTTTTACTCTGTTTGTAAGTGTTTCTCCGAGCTATTCGTTTGATTTTAAATTCTGTTTGCTCAATATTGCTGGTAATTATATATTGGTTGTTCCCGTACGAATCTGTTTCAATGTGATAAATGAGTTCGTTGTTAAATGTCTTGTCCTTGTTGTAGTCCTCAGGTAATTCCATATGTGCTTCTCTAGACAATGCGTCAGCTACTACATTATGTTTTCCCTTTACGTATTCGATGTCGAATTCATACTCTTCGAGTTTAAGTCTCCATCGTAATAACCTCGATGCAGGGTCTGGTTTATTAGCTAACCATTTTAATGCCTGATGATCAGTTTTTATTGTAAACTTTCTTCCTAAAAGATATTGTCTGAATCGTTTAACTGCCCAAACTATAGCGAGTAGTTCTTTTTCTGTTGTCGTGTAGTTGGTTTCGGCTTTATTTAACGTCCTCGATATATAAACGCATGGGTGTCCTTCCTGTGATAATACAGCTCCTAGTCCTTGATTTGAGGCATCAGTCGTTAATACAAATTTTTTCGTATAATCCGGATATTTTAATACAGGATCATTCGTGAGGATATTCTTTAACGTGTCGAATGCTACTTGACATTTATCCGTCCATGTTATTGGTCCACTTTTGTTTTCCTGATAATTTTTGGTTAGGTCAGTCAAAGGTTTAGCTATGGATGAAAACTTCGGGATAAATTTTCTGTAGTATCCTGCGAGTCCTAAAAATGATTTAATTTGCTTAGGTGTTTTAGGTATGGGGAATTCTTTTACAGCTTTGCATTTTTCTACGTTGGGTTTTACTCCGTCACGTGTAATAACATGTCCCAAATATTCGAGTTCAGGTTTCACGTATTCGCATTTATCTGGCTGTAATTTCAAATTTGTATCTCTCAGTCGATTGAAGAGTATTATCAAATTTTGATTATGTTCTTCCATGGTTTTTCCAAAAACTATTATATCGTCCAGATATGCAAAACAAATTTTTCCTATTAATCCTCTTAATGCAGTGTTCATCATTCTTTGAAATGTTGCCGGTGCATTTTTTAATCCGAAGGGCATTTGTAGGTATTCAAAGTGTCCTTGGTTAGTACTAAAAGCGGTATACTTTCTAGATTTTTTCTCCATTGGTATTTGGTGGAATCCTGCACTTAGATCGAATGCAGAAAAAACTGCGGCTTTTCCTAGGTCGTCGAGGATATCTTCTATAACAGGCAAGGGGTATGAATCCTGAGCTGTTTTTTCGTTCAATTTTCTATAGTCAATCACCATTCTCCATTTTGTCTATCCTGACGCATCTTTTTTCTTTGGTACTATCCAAATGGGTGCATTGAATGGTGATTGAGAATGTTGAATTATTTTCTTTTCTAATAACTCTTGCACTTGTTTGTCCACTTCTTCCTGATGGATTTTAGGTGGTCTGTAAGATTTGATATTGATGGGTTTCGTTGGTTCGTCAATTACGATTACGTGTTCTGCTAAGTTGGTACTTGGTGGCTTGTCATGGTCTAATTGGAATAGATCTGAATAGTTCTGTATGATTTTCCAAATTTCATCTTTTTCTTTAATACTCTTTATGTGCTCCAGTCTAGTCTTGGTTTTCAGTTCCTGAATTCTTTTATTACTTTGGTTACTTTTGTTGCTCGTTAACCTCGGTTTTACTTCAAAGATTTGAATGTTTTTTGTTTGAAAAGTGATGTTCTTCTTTCCTTCATTTGCTAATGGAATATTTACAATACCTTCCTTTATATGATGGATACTGTCTCCTTGAGGGGTTCTTACTAAGACTGTTCCTTTCCGTTTCTCTACTTCTACGGGGATAGTTATAAACCGTCCGGCAGGCACAGTGAATTCGGATGATTCTATTTCTTGATATTTTTTGTTAACTCTTATTTTTCTCCGGGGTAAGTCAACTATGACGTCGTTGTTTAGAATGAAAGGGGTTCCTATTAAAGCGTCTTCTCTAATCGGATAGTCTGATGGAACTATATGAAATTTGTCACGTCGGTCGTTAATGTTTCCTTTGCATTTGATAAACGTATATCCGAGTGTTTTATTTGTCGTTTTTCCCGTGTTAAAGAGGATGGGTTTTTTAACAATGTGCTTTTCTTTCACAAGGTGTTCTTTGATTATGTTAATGGATGCTCCTGTGTCGATTAATGCTGTTAAAGTTTCGAATGTCGTCCGTTCGAAGTTGAATTTCGCGGTGAAAAGGTGTCCTTTATCTATTGCGGAGATGTACTCTCGTCGTGGACGCTCTCGTCGTCGCTTGTGCTTTCTTGCTCTTCGTTTGTCGTGTTCACTTCCTGTTGAGGAGGTTTCTTCCGATGAGGATTCTGTCGAAAATTTTGGTTTCCTTTTTGGGTAGGTTTCTTCTTCTGATTGGTGCCTTTGTTGAAAGGACTCGGTATTCCTTGATCTTTCTTCTTTTGGTTGCAATACAGCTCAGTATGTCCAGGCCTTTTGCAATACGTGCATTTTCTGTCCGGATGATTCATTACCATAATATATTCGAGTGCCTTTTTCATTTGACTGGTTGTGTTTATCGAGTCAAGGTCGAATTCTTGTATATCGTTCTGATACTGTCGTTCTTCTTCCGTCATGCTTTCCTGTCCTTCCTCTTCGTCATGTGAGTCGCATTCGTTGTATTCAGTGTGGTGGACGTTTGGTTTGTTCATTGAGAAGAATTTCCTGTTTTCTTGTGGTTTATTACTGAATCTTGATTTTTCGTGGTTGAATCTGGGTTTTTCCGGTCTACGTTGGGGTTGAGGTTCATGAAACATTCCTCGTTGTCTTTGGATGCTTCTTTTGAAATCTTCGTGTTCTCGAGCAGTTGCTTCTGCTTGTGCGAGCGAATATATGTCCTTTGTTCTGAGATAGGCTCGTGTGTCTTCCTTGAGACTTTGCAGATAAGTCTGAATGATATCTTTGTCAGATATTTGTAAATATATGGTGATTGATTCATCCGTTTGATGAGCTTGTTTAAGTTCGAGTCGTTTAGCGTTTAACCAAGATATATAGATTCTTCGGAATCTGGTGTTATGCTCTTGGATCGTTCCCTGAGTGTGGATGCATGCTGTCAACTCGTTCATGAGTAACAGTGATGATTTCACTGGGTTGACGCGTTTTATCAAAACGTCTTTCAACTGGTCGTATGTATAAATATCGACGTTCGAAATGCAACTTTGTGCCCTTCCTTTGATTTTCATTGTTAATATCTTTTCCAATAATAAGCCGTGTTGCTCTGGCATTGTCCAATGTCGTGCTCTGTCAACTTTCGTTGTCCATTCTGAAATGTTGACTGCTCCTTCTCCCGTGTCTCCGGTAAAAATGGGTACTATATCAATAGTCTCCTTGGCTGGTGCGGTTTGGTTCGGTAGCAGGTCGTGAGGCATTCGATGTGGTCGGTAATGATTTCCTCTGGCGTTAGGTTGGCTATCAGCGTCTTCATCATCGTCATCGGGGTCGTCGTCGTCTGGATTTCCAGGTGGTGGTGCGCTGGGTTGATTTCGATTAGATCGATTTGGTGGTCGTCTGTTATCCTGAGGTGCCCTTTTGTCTAGTTGTGAGGAGGTAGGTTGCGACTCCTGTTTCTGTATAAGTTGTCTCATCATGGTTTCGAGATTTTTCATTTGGTCTTTTACAGTCTTTAGGTCTTGTTGGAGCTGAATATTTTCTGTTTTCAGTATTTGCATTTCGTATTCGTTCGTCTGGTCTTGTTGGTCTTTGGTAATAGTCAGAGTATTCATTTCTTGTCGGTGTATTCGTTTCAAGTCGTCTATACCAGAATTTAATTTTTGAATATGCTGTTCTTTTTGTGCAACAGTAGCTCGTAGTTCTAAGATGGTGTTCTCTAACCTTTCTTTTTCTACGTTATAATCTCGTAATATACTTTCCCTATTCTGTTGGAATTCTAGCCTCGTTTGTTCTCCAAATTGCTGTTTCTCTTTAATAAGTTTTTCTTCAGTTTTTTGGAATTCTCGTATTTTTTCTTTTAGTTGTCGATCGAACTGAACGTCGTAGTTCCTTTTTATTTCTTTAATTACTTGCTCCTGTCTATGAGCGTTTTGTTCTTGTAAGGCTTTGAATTGATCTTGGGTCTCACTGGTTTCTTTTTCAAGGTATTGTTTCTGTGCTATAATCTGTGATTGTAGCGCGATATTCGTGCTCTCAAGGGTCTCGATATGTTCGCGATAGCCTTGAGCGTCTTGCTTAATGATTTCTACCTGATCTTGTAAATATTTTTGTTTAATTACTTGGTTTGATTTTTCCCTTTCTAATTGCTGTTTTTCTGTCTGGGTCTCCTGTAAATTACGTCTGAGCTCATTTATTTCGCCGCATTTTGCTGAGAGCTCTATTTGGTTTTTCTGTAAAGTTTTTTCGAATTGGTTTTCGAGGTCGAGGTTTCGAATTTCGAGAGTTTTAATAAGGTCGTTCTGTTCAAGGTTCGCTTGACCTATTCGCTCTACTAGGGCAAGATTATTATTGTTATTTTTCTGTACGTGGACTAATTCAGAGCGTAATTCGAGTTGGGTTCTTTCGAATTCTAGTCTCTCAATATTAAATTGGGAGATTTGTTGTCCTTGCAGGCTGATTTTTTCCGTCAATGGTCTTATCTTGTTTTTTGATTCTTGAAGTGCATGTTGTAATTGTTCGATTTCTGTGTCGCGTAATTTCACTTCTTCTATCGCTTTGCCCTTTAAAGTAAGCCCTTCGTCGAAGTATTTATTTACTAATAGAGTGAGTTGAGAGTTGGTTGCGGTAGCTTCTTCGAGATTTCTTGCAAGTATAGGGTTTTCTGTGGACTGTCTTTTTCGTGGTGGTCTGAGTTCATTAAGGCTGGATGCTTCTGATTCTAATTCTCTCGTCTTAGGGATAGCGATCTGATTTTCTGGGCGAAGTGCTATGGCAAGATCTTGTTCTTCAATTTCCTCAATATTCTTTTTTCCTATGGTTACTAAAACATGGTTTAATGAATGAGGTATCTCATGATATGCTAATAGCAGCGGGTGATTACTGGGGTCTTCGTGAAAATTCCAAGTTATTTTTTCTATCTGCTCAGTTTTTCTCAGGGCGTATAAATCTTCTTTAGGTTCCCATTCAGGGTGATTTTTATAATACAGAAAATAACTGAACAGGGTTCGTGAAATGTCCTTTTTGAGTTTCTTCACATGACTAGGGATTTCATCGATTACAATGCTTCTTCCTGATACACTATTTCCTGCTATGGACATTACCTTTGATTTTAGTTGCGTTTATGTATGTATATTCTTGTAGTTGATTATTAATCTCCTTTTTTTTTTTTTAAATAGTATCTATAATGCTATGTTCTTATTCTACGTATATATTTATATTAATTATAATAACTGTCAAGCGATGTTGTGTGTCTCAAAGATTCTTGTGATCAGAGATCCTATGTGGTTGAGTAATTAGATGATGATTTTTTTTTCATGTTGTTACTCAAAATAATTCCAGAATAGGCGGTATTGGTCATAAAAGGTAAACTTCGACTAGCACCACTAGATTTATGAATTTACTTATTTTCCGTACCGCCAGGTCTTTTATTTATTGTAATAACGAGACACTATTATTTTGCCGTATCTGTTTTCGTTACTTTTGGACTGGACATAGCTTCCAATGCTAGTGGTTCTTTTAAAGTTAAACACACAAAATTACTTAACTACGTTGTTTGGGAATAAGGTAGTTACAACTTCCTATTTTTAATTTGTCATGCGCAGAATATTAACTGCGGAAAAGTTTTGTCGCAAGAGTCTCTAATTCCCTTACATAATGAGCGGGATTTTAAACTTACTCTTACTCAGTGTTCGTATACAATACTGGTCGAATGATGTTGATCTCGGTGTTCTTGAAGTGGCGAACGCTGTTACAACGATCGGTTGTAGACTTTTCGCGTCGATTGATGATCCAGCATACCGTCGGAGTTGAGGTTATTTTCTGAAGGCGTGTCTCCCCCAGTTTTTATTCAATCCTTCCCGTGCTCGTGCTCCTGCAGCGAAGTCTTATAGATGCGCGGTACGTGCAAGTTCCTTAATACACAATTGTCCGTCACTCACTTACGGAAAATTCAGCGTGGCAATGTCTTTTCCGTTAACACAAAATTAACTAAGTTAAATGTCTGTTTAACGTTCACTCGTGCACAGGTTTAATGTTCGTAGTTTTACACCCTCCGTCGTGGAGTTTCGGTAACCAGTTTTCACTTGACTTTTGGTATTACGATTTTTCATTGAGTAATCCTGGCAGGATCGCCAATTTTATGTTACGCAAAATGGCTCGATGACTCGAATCCAACTAGCGTTCGTTATAAACTCTGTTCTTGTGCAAAATACACATCACAAGATAACGCGTCCTTATAAAGAACCTCTGGTTTTCGAATCGCCAGGTTAAGTTTTTGATGAAGCCTTTCCAGGGCTGTATTACGTGTCAGAATGGTAATACGCGTAACAATAGGTCTGTAGCCCAACGGTGTCTTTATCGACGGCGCAGTCTTTCCTCGATGTCAGAATCAGGACCAATATTGGAAGTGAGATGAGTTTCACGTGTATTTTTATACTTGCCGAAATGTTGATCAAAGGTCTCTTTCCTTGGGACTCCTGTTATAACAAACAGTCGACGTCTTTACAGAAAGAGGACGAACCTTGGTGAGTACGATGCGAAACTGGTGAAGAATCAGAGCTTGCAAGGATTTGGAACAAGGTGTCTTCAGGTTAACACAAAGGAGAAGATCACGAGTTAATTGTGTCAATGATTTAATTACACTTATATCAGTTCGTTACATCGATGTTATTTTAACTCGGATGCGGATAACACTCTTCCGGTTTATTAGCGCGATGGTTTAAACGTTACAACAAACGCGTTCGCGTAATTTACGGAGTTTCTTAATGAAAACTTGCGCGTGTTATCCCGTGTACTGTACGGCGTATCGCTAGCGTAGCAGCTAACAGTCGAGGTCTTTAAGAGAGAACCTCTTCGTAACAGTGATTTCACGATTCTGACTTATAGGTCGTCAGTCCCGTGCTACGCAGGGCCGATATTTGTCGGATAGCGATAGTGGGGCAAGGGTTTACGTGACTGCATTTCTAGGAATGCATCCGTGGGACCCATCGATAAGTATATATTCCCACGCGTTAGTCTGACTCAGTCCGCAGTGTTTCAAGGGTTTTGGACAACGGACTCACGCCGAAGGCGAAGCGCAATAAAATTTAATCTTATAAAATATTTATATAAACGTTGAGAGCTCGGGCGCATATGCAGGCCGAGAAATATCGATACTTAATCCTAGACAAAGTTGCTTTGTGCGTTGGTCGCTTGGTCACGTACGCAAGCCATGAGACATAGCGAGTTATATTAACGAAAAAATATATGAGCATATATTTTTATTTTGTATTTATATTTGTTCTTATTCTATGGATATGAGAATAAAGTATTTGCTCTAATTAAGGCAATTTATGCGGTTGGCTTAACAAGCGTGTGGGTATATACGTGTATATACCCACACGACGTGTGTACTCGCTGCGAAGGGACAGCATGCGGGAAGGAAGTAACCTTCAACCGCGTGCGTCCGACGTAGCGAATGCCACAGACACACGAGCACACACACACGTTGCGTCGAGGCATAACAATACAATGTAAGCCTCGACGCAAGGTGGCCTGCGATTTCGTCGCAGCGCGCGTTCGATCCGAACGCGCGCTGTGACATCTAGCGGTAGGGAGTAGTAGCTCGTGCGAGCTCTGCCCTACCAATTCGAGCCGGGGTCGCGTCGGGTGTCATTCCGTCTTAACGAGCGAACGCACACCGACAAATGTAAACGAACCACATAATTTTGTTATTTTTCTGTATTATTCCTTTGCTCTTTTGTTATTATTAATCCACATTCAAATCTGCCAACCCATCTGTAATAAATGCCAGTTAAATTTACATGAGCTTGTCGAATTATTCCTCAGTTCCGAAACCTCGCGTCAATTTCTTGATTATATTCTTTCCCACGCACTACCCCTTTTTACCCTCATCCCGTGCTATTGCGCTAGGCGTAGGCAACAAAAAGAGAAACGAAAATATTATGCTCGCATCCCTTCCGGATGTGCCATCCTTCATTGCATAGCGTTACGGCCTAAGGTCGAAAGTTTAATTTGCGACCAAGTTTTTTACAATTTCCAAAAATTCACCGAGATATAACGGTTTTTATAAGCGGTCAGTTCGCGCCCACTGCGCTACGGCCAACAGCGTCGCTGCAATTTATCCTTTTTTCTTTTGCGTCTTTTTGAAAATATATTTCATGAAACGGTGTAGGTCGTATCTCAAAATCGATTTGTCCGATTCACTACGAATTCGGACAGAGAATAAATAGTTTATAACATTTTATATCTTATGACCTGGTGGTTTTTGTTGATATTTATTCACTTGTTGATAACAAATTATTAAAACAGCACATTTTGTTGAAAATAAAACTTTTATCTGCAGCTTGCTATTTTCATAATTTTCGAAGTGTTGTGAAAGTATCCGGTCATACGAAAGTTTTTTTATTATTCTAAAAGTAGGTTTTTTATTTTTCATTACATATCACCTTAGTTTCCAGAGCCACCTAAAGCGATTGGTCATCCAGCAACGGCGGCACTTTGTTTAAATAATATTAACGTTATTATTCAATAATATTTTTCAATAAAAATAAGACTCAATCTAGGCAAGAATACGTGTTTACTGTGTAAAATTCTGACCTCATCATCCAAATGCTCAGAAAATCAGAGAGAAAAAATTGAAAACTGATCTGATTTTGGGCCTACATACGTGGGGGAGGGGGGGGGGGGTCAAACTTTGCGTTACGTCACGATTTAAGAACTGCCAAAAATAGTAACATGTTCTATTCTGCATGTTCAAGTTTTTATTTTAAAACTCGCGCGCAATTTTACCGCGGAAAGTTGACAGCTTTCAAAACAAAATATCATTTAAGGGGAGAAGTCACTGGGCAGAACTTGCACAGTAGCTTTTCCACTTTCCCCAAGCAAACTTAGAAGAAAAAAAAATGGTTTGTTTTTTTATAATTCTTGAAATTGCATATATTGAAAAATGCGTTGGCAACATTTTTATTCACAAGTCCAAAAATTGACCGAGTTACGGTCGCTTCAGTGAGAACAGGGGGATCGACTAGGTAGTGCTCTTAGTCCCACAGGTGTGGCATCGTTCACAATAGATGAAGTGTAGACTCTTATTATTATGTGAAATATAATGAAGGTGAAGAACCGTCATATCGTCCGCGACTAGATACTTCAATGTACGTATCAATATTCTAGGAAAAACATAACTTTATATCAAGAAAAACGGAACGAATACTTTGAACGCGTTTTTCTCAAAACTACTTTTTTCGACCTTGTCCCAGCGAATACTCAAAAACTTATCAACTGATTTTCCATTTTTGTTTTTAATTTTTGTAATCGCAGGGACTAAGGTTGTACGTAGCCGATTTTTTAATTTGTGAAAATTACTATTTTTAAAGACTGTTTGAATACAAAAAAAGCCCTTGAAAACAGAAAAAATGTCCAACCTGTCGTAAAAAAAATATTGTGAAAAAAAAACAAAATAAAGAAACGGCTACGCATACATTTGTATAGATATTGATAAATTATTGACTTTTTATCTACAGATAACCTTTCATAAAGATATCCATGGGACAATGAAGAGACATTTGCGTCGTCAAATGAAGACATATATCTCGATTAATTAAACGATCAAACGAACTTACCTGTTGTGAAGTTCGATCGTAATTATATGTAGAGTCTCGTTCGAGATGATTACAAATGTAGTATCGTCTACTTTCACACGATAGAGTCACGTATTCAGAGCTTATAAAAAAAAAACAAACGAAGCCCCCCAGCCTGATGCTCCGATCGTTCTCCATCTGACGTCATATTGGTTAAAGTACTGCTCCTGAGTCCCAATAATAAAACTATCCTTATATCATATTCCTATCAAGGGGCGGGTTACGGGGAACACACTGGGTTTCTCCGGGTGGGATGTAATCATCTCGAACGAGACTCTACATATAATTACGATCGAACTTCACAACAGGTAAGTTCGTTTGATCGTTTAATTATATTACGAGTCTCGTTCTCGAGATTACAAATGTAGATGTTCAGAAATCTTGTATCAAAGGTACAGTTTTATTATTTGTAACACACTCAAACTGGTTAAATACAAGTTAACTATAGAATGAAGTATTGTGCTGCGGAACCTATCGCAGAACCGTAGCTGCAAAGTCTGTTCCGGTCGGTTTAATCGGCCGATTATAAAATTTCGAGAACACGAGCGATCCTTGAGACCACCCGGCCGTCTTTTTAATTACGGCTATATCGATACCTTTCGCTAGGGCGGCTGAGGTAGACGCGTGTCTTGTACTATGCGCTTTACATTTTAAATCGATACCGCTTTTTACCAGTATCGATCGAATCCATCGACTAATAGTCTCCCTCGACGCAGCCTTAAACGGTTTTCTTGATGTTATCAAGACGTTTGTACAATCACCTCTTAACGACTTGGTCACTTCTAAATATCTTTCTAGTGTACGCGCTATGCACAGCTCCGGTTTTTCTTCAAAAAACGGTAGCAATAATAGAGGTTGACAAGCCCCCGGGCGTGATGTTTTTATTAAATCTGATACCTTTATCTCGAAACCCTTTGACGAACGACTGATGTCTTTGACTTTCATAACCGCGAAGGTCTGAGCCCTGTGCGCTGTCCCCAGAGCTAAGAGCGTTACAAGCTTTTCCGATAATGTTTGCATGCTAAGTTCCTCCAAGGGATATAAGTTCGAGACGAACGAGAGAACCAGGGCTACGTCCCACGTCTCGTCATACCTTGGCTTAATGGGTCTGAGACGAAAGATCCCCTTGAAAAAACGACTTATCACCTTATCGTTTGTAACGTCTTTGATAGAAATTAGCGAGATCGCTGCCCGCGTCGAGTTTAAAGTACCGTAAGACGCGCCCGCATTGTATCGTTCCTTAAGAAACTCTAAGATCTCGTTCGCGTCGGCGCCATAAGGATTCTTGTGGCTCTCATGACAGAATTGAGTCCACTGTCTCAAAGGTCCGGCATACTGTTTCCATGTGCTCTCTGCAAGAGAGGCGAGCAACACCTCGATTACCGCTTCTGACAATTTCTTCCTGCGGTAGGCTTCCCGGACAATCTCCCGGCAATCAGTCCCAACGATTTCCCGAGTGGGTGCAGAAGAGACCTACAGGGTGATAACAATAGCGATTTTTCGGGTTTGAATACAATCGGTTCTTCGACTAGCAGTTCCGTAAATATGGGGAACCAGGGTTGTGACGGTCAGTTTGGCACGATTACGATCCCACAAGCTTGGTCAGATATAATTTTTCTAACGACTCTCAATACTAGGGAGAAAGGGGGGAATGCATAGAAATCGGCCGTTCCCCAGTCAAGCGTGAGTGCGTCAATAGCAAACGCATCCGGGTCCCTGTGCCACGAGCAATAAAAATCGCATTTTGCATTACTCCTACTCGCAAACAGGTCAATTGCTGGACTTCCAAAACTCGCTACTACGGTTTTAAAAGCGGAATCTGATAACTCCCATTCCGTATCGCTGTTTTTTACACGCGACTCTCTATCCGCGTCTACATTTTCTTTAAATGCTATGTAGGACGCAAAAATCCAAATTTTTCGTGCCTCGCACCACTGCCAGATATCTCGCGCTGTTTTACTGAGCCCTGCATATTGCACGCCCCCCATGCGGTTAACGTAAGCGATAGCCGTCGTATTGTCGACTCGTAAAAGGATTTCGCAATTCCGCAAATTGTTTGCGAAACATTTTAAGGCCATCCAAACAGCGATCAATTCTAAACGATTTATATGGAGCTCTCTTTCGGAAGCTCTCCAAAAACCATGCGTACCCTCGTTTCCGCAGAAGGCACCCCAGCCTGACCTGGACGCATCAGAGAAGATTTCTTTCTCGAATCTAAAGCTCCGTATTGGGTTAACCGATCTCGGTATATTCTCGCGCCACCATGCAAAGTCGTCTTGCAGGTCTTCCGAGAGTACGAGTTCGGCATCGTAGTCTCCGCTTATTAATAGGGCGAAATATTTCTCTCGTTCGAACTTTTTCGTATATAACCACCCGTATTCTATAGCTTTACAAGCATCGACTAATTTACCGATAACGTGCGCGAATTCCCTAATAGTGCAACACTTCCTTTTGCTAAAAGTTTCAATCAAGCGTAATATTTGTTCTCTCTTTTTCTTTGGCAGCTCTAGCGTCATCCTTTGTGAATTAATTATAAAGCCCAAAAATACGCAACTTGTACTCGGAATAAGATTGCTCTTCTTATAGTTTATCAAAAACCCAAGGGATTCAAGCGTTCGCGTTGTTATTTCAACATTTTTTACGCAGGCTGCTGCGTTCGGCCCGATGCATAAGATATCGTCCAGATAAATTGTCGAGATAAAACCTTTCCCCCTCAAGAGGTTAACAACGGGCTTTAGAACCTTCGTAAATACAAAGGGAGCTGTACATAAGCCAAATGGAAGGCAAACGAACTCGTACATTCGATCTTCGAATAAAAATCTTAGGTATTTACGGCTTTCTGTATGCATAGGCACTAGGAAATACGCGTCTTGCAAGTCGATATTGCACATGAAATTATGCGGTGAGACTAGCTTTGTCGCGGTTCGAACATCCTCCATCTTGAAATGTTCCGTTGCAATAAAAATGTTGAGTTTTTTCAGGTTGAGAACGAATCTCATCGAGCCGTTCGATTTTGGCACGAGGAAATATGGGGAGACAAACTGAGTTGCGCAAGGGAAGCACGGTTGTACTGCCCCTATCGCCAGCAGTTTTTGTATAGCCAGCTTCATTTGCGGGCAATCGTACTGCGGAATTGCCGGCAGTCCCACCTGATAGGGCGGACTGTCGAATTCCATTTTATATCCCTCAACGCAATCCAAGACAAAACGATTGCTTGTAATTTCTTCCCATTCTGCCACGAAATGGCGCAGACGACCCGCCGATCGATTTACCTCTAATATCTCTTTGTGCCTCCTCTGGGAGGGCCCGACGTGCGAATCTGACTCCGAGATCGATGGCGATCGCGATCGTTGTCCCTCTGTGTCGACGGTTTCCGTGAGAATCGGACGATTTTTCGCGTTCCTCCCTGGTTGAAGCCCGCCTGGAATCCTCCCCTGTTGGCTTTGGCAGACGGGCCCTTCCAGTTTCCCGAACTAGTTCCGTGCTGCGACGTCTGAGCCGTCGACTGCGACTTGAGCTCGAGGCCCACCTTCTCGATTGATTTCGCTGCCTTAATTTTTTCCCCCAAGTTGTCTCCGAATAAGAGGACGCCTGGCTTCGTCTCGTCCAAGATCCCTTTAACTTTTTTGTCAAGTGCTGGTACAATGAAAGATTTGCGAGAAGTTGTGTCAAGGCGATGTGCACATGCCAGCAGCCGTCCAGCGTCGGCGAGGCATTCCAACAGTTTGTACTCGTCGACGCCTTCGTCGCTTGGGGTAAGCAGCATAGTGATACCGATACCCAATGCTGCCATGGCCGAACCGCGCATATTTTGGGCGTTCATCAAATATTTGTCACGCTTGATGGCCGTGTCGTACAGAGAGGCCGCAACCTCTGCATTCAATTTGGGTGCTTCCAAATTACAGTTGCCAGAGCGAGCATATTTTGCCAACACGTCGGCTTGATCATCTTTCTTAAGCCCTTCGGCGATCCATTTTTGCCAGTTCGTTGCCAGGGTTGTATTTAATTGTAACGCCGGAGCCTCGGGTTTTGTGTCAATGCCCAGAATTCGCATTGTCTCCTCATCGAAGATCTGCGCCGTCTGGTTCGCAGTCTCTTCTGACGTCACTGACGTCTGACCCTTCGCAGCTGGGGTCTCCGCTGTTGATACACTTTCAACATTTTCATTGATACCTGAAATCATGTCGATACACATTTTTGACTCAATATAGCACATACGGCTATCCCCGAACGGACGAGGCCGCCGAGTCTTATAAGCAGATTTTTTGAGGTAATGCAATTTATGACTCAAGGTTGTGCTCTTATAGAGACTACCTTCGTACGGATAAGACCGCCGAGTCTAAGGCCGTTATAATCGTCAAGAAGAAAGTTTGAACGATCTTGCGATTTGTATTTTGACTCAAGGTTGTGCTCATTGAGACTACCTTCGAACGGATTACACCGCCGAGTCTTGGCCATAGTGAGAAAAAAAAAAAATTTCACGCTCGCACCGTGTGCCGGTTATGTTTGACTCAAGATAACTCTCATAGAGGTTATCTTCGAACGGCTATGCCGCCAAGTCTGCGTGCCTGTGTATGTCGAGTACCTTTTGTACCTTTCTCGGATGATTCCTGCTCCTTGGAATTGTCGCGAGCGAGAGCGGCCATGTTTTGTGGAACGTTCTCGAAATTCTCCGAGCCTTCCGACTCTGTCGCAGATTCCATGGATTCGATTAATTTCTTCAACTCTTTGAGGATTCTTCCGTCATTCTTCTTACTTTTACTCTTCCTTTTCTTGTGTTTATTCATTTTCTGGAATAAACACGAAGCTCTAAACACGTGCGCAACCACCGCGCACGAAAACCGTTATGGCGTCAGATGGAGAACGATCGGAGCATCAGGCTGGGGGGCTTCGTTTGTTTTTTTTTATAAGCTCCGAATACGTGACTCTATCGTGTGAAAGTAGACGATACTACATTTGTAATCTCGAGAACGAGACTCGTAATATAATTTGAAATATTTTTTCATAAAAATTGGTATAAAACTAGATGAATATACACTCAGAAAAACGTTTGGTAATACCAACTATGTACACTCAGAAAAACGTTTGGTACCGTAAAAAAAAAGGTTTGAATCAACCAAATCCTGCAGTTGCTGGTGGCGAACGATATGAACGATTCAATTGACTGCGAGATTTGGTTGAATTACAAATATATATTTATTTCCGGCAACGAAACTTCTTCTTGATCCAAAAACGCACAGAGTACTTTCAATTCTAATTCCGGTGTCCTGAAACCAAACTTTATTTGAACATACTGAACGGGTGGGTCGGTAATCTCTCCCTTAAAAGCATTTTCAAAATATATAGTTCAACGAAAAACATATACAGTCGAATGAAACATGTGTGCATTGAATGAATTGCAGAGCATATTTTAGTCAATACATAATATTTTTGATAAAAGTTCATGTATAGTCCGTACCATTGAAGATATATTTTAAAAGAAAACCCCCCAGCGCTGCTATAGTCGATCCAACTATATGTTGATTTGCTTTGAATGACGGAGTAGGTTCTGACAACTGATATAACATAGTTGAAGCTGCATACAGTAAGTTCAATCAATATTGGTTTTACACCAATCGAATAAATGGCAGATAGAGCATCAGCTTAATATGAACCAAATAAACATCGAGTCACTCTAATAAAATTTCTATGTGAGCATATGCAACGTACACATTGAATTGGTAGAAAATCAATTGAATATAAATCATCGAAGAAAGTATTCTCCCTACGATGAATTATAAATACAAATGGAAGACGAAGACAATAAGGTAAATAGATCCGCTTAATTATGAGACAAGATGATTAGTAATTTTTCAATAATGCCTGTTTATTAAAGTACATATTAAAAATACTGCGATGATACATAAACAACTTTTATTGATTAATTTACGTCGATGTACGACTGCACGGTGTCAAGTGTAAGATAATTTACAAAGCGCTCTGAGAAAATTACATAGTTAAACTTAAAAGCAATCTGCGTGTCGAAAAAAAACAAAAGAGAAATCAATTAAAATAATGTGTACAGATAAATATTTTTTTCTGATGTATCGAGAATTTATCTGCAGGCCACACAACAGAAACCATCAGATTTTGTGTGTTCTCGAAGTGAAATTGGCGCAAACAAGTCTTTTTGTTTTACGCAACGCCAGGTTTCAGACTACAGCGTGGTTGCGACGAATTATTAGCGGCTTAAACCGAGTGTCCACGTGGATGGGTTTACCGAATTTAATCGATATCTGAAATTACGGGAGAACAATGGCTCGTGCCCGCAAAAAAATCTCAATCACGATTCCCTTAGCAATTCTTCAATACTTATGCACTTGGTGAACACGCAACGTTAAATGAAACTCACCGGCTTCCACTAAATTTACTATCAATACCCGAGAGACACCGTACAATGTTTTTCTCGAAGGATAGCACGCAGCGTGACAACAATGGCGGACAAAAAGAAATTACGATCGTAAACTTTCCTCGAAAGTTTACGAAACAAGCGATTGAAGTCCCCAATCTATCAAGATGTCTTCTACTTCGCACATTTTTATGTTTTCGATGTAAATCATCTCACAAAACTTATTACAATGAATATTGTAGTTTTCTAAACGCTCACAAGGGAGATGCACGTCACAGCCAGAAAAGAAGACATGAACAGGCGGGAGTCGAACGGGCGATCGTAGCGCTGTTCGTGCATGCATCTGAAACTACACTGATTCGCGATTTCCACTACCCAGTTAACCAAGCATACCATTAGTACAGCATACCGCAAATGTGGAGTACGCCGTGCCCTATAGTACCGGTAATGTACGGGTACTGTAATGTACGGGTACGGGATAGCAGCGTAGTCGTACCTCCACCGTATCGCTACCGTGGAGTTACACCGTACTGCAGTGCATGGTGGCTCCACGGTGGCGATACTGTACCGGTACCGTACTAGTAAATTGGCGCTACAGCGTACCGTACGGCGTACCGGTAATGTACCAGTATCGTACGCACGTATGAGGTGGCAACAGTACCGGTACGGCGCGCTCCACATGAGCGGTACATTTGCGGTACTTGCTTAGCTGGGTAACTAATCGCTCACAGCGATCGAACAGAGCGCGTCCGTGGTCGGATTTGCCAAATAAAGTCGTTATCTATAAATCGTGCCGGGAAAAAAGTGATCGATTGCATCCACAAGAACTCTAGTAGTGTTTATTGTGCTTTCAATTGAAAGCCGGTGCTACGCACGTATTAATGGGAGATGGATATGAATAAATTTCACAACACGACACGGTTAAAATAAATCTATATTATCTTTATTAGCAGAGGCTTAGGCGCCCACCATGATTGCGTGTTGAAGACTGACCAAAAGAAGGCACGCTCCTGCCCTCTCGGGGTCCGTACATTTAACGACCCTACGCGAATTTCAGCGAAAGCGCGCGATATTTGAAGTTCAGTCAAATTTTGAGGGACCCGAACCACAAGTTACTTATTCTTATAAATTCTTATTGAAGAAAAACAAAGTCATAAACATACCGGGCGCCTTGGCAACCCTCGGTTGTCAACATTTTCGCAAGCTGCGACAGAATTATGTCGAATGAGTGGTAAAATGAATTTAAACTTGACAAAACATAAAGTAATCAGGCTCATGCCATTTAAAATGAAAGAAAAAATCCAATAAATGACAAAACATCGCATGTAATGCGATGACAGCGATCAGAAACGATGCACGAGGTTCTTTGATACTTTGATTAAACCTTGACTTCGTTCGAAGAAGTATTTAAAGGCAAAATGCATAATTTCGTAGCCGGTCTTTTGAACACCCCCGTAGCCGTTTTGATGTTCGCTGTCCTGACGATACCGTCGGTGCCCGGAAAAAGTTCTTGAACTCGCCCGAGCGCCCATTTCAGTGGAGGTAGGCCTTCTTCTCGGCAGACGACTAGTTGACCCGTTTGAAGTTGCGGACCTTGATTCGTCTGCCATTTGCTTCTTCGTTGTAAGTGTAGCAAATACTCGGATGACCAACGTTTCCAAAAATGTTGGCGAAGTTGTTCCAAATGTTGCCATCGCGATAGTCGTTTCGTTTTGACGTCGGTAATGCTAGGTTCAGCATAGGCTGTTATTGAAGTGCCAATTAAGAAGTGACCGGCGGTAAGGTAGTTGAAATCGTTTGGATCTGCGGAAATCGCTGTCAAGGGCCTTGAATTTAAAATTGCTTCGACATGCGTGACGAGCGTTGATGCTTCCTCAAACGTTAAGGCAACGTTAGAGGCGACCTTGTAGAAGTGCCTTTTGAACGACTTTACTGCGGCCTCCCATAGGCCGCCGAAATGTGGAGCACGAGAAGGTATGAAGTGCCATCGTATGCGGTCTGGTGCGGTACAATTGATGATCTTGTTTTGATGCTCTTCTTGTTCAAAAAGAGTTCCCAACTCTCTTAATTCCCGGTTGGCTCCCACGAAATTCTTGCCATTGTCAGAAAATACATCGGCTGGTTTTCCACGACGATTTATGAAGCGCTTGAAGGCATGGAGAAATGCGTCCGTAGTAAGGTCTGATACGACCTCGAAGTGCACAGCCTTTGTAGCCATGCAGACGAAAACTGCAACGTAAGCCTTGATGTGTTTGCTGTTTCGACGCTTGCCGTCTCGTATTGTGATGGGGCCGCAAAAGTCGACTCCGGAACTGTTGAATGGCCTTGAAAGAGTTACCCGATGCGATGGAAGATTGCCCATCATTTGCTCCGATATACGTGGCCTTGCCTTAAAGCACATTACGCACTTGCGAATCAGCTGTTTTATGATGCTACGCGCCCTAAGAGGCCAATATGATTGCCGTACTGCTGCCAGCGTTCCTTCAACTCCGGTATGCAAGTTCTTTTGATGTTCATCCAATATAACGAGCTCTGTTAGTCTCGACCGATGCGGTAGCAACACGGGATGTTTTGCATCACGATGAATCTCCGTATGTTCAAGTCGGCCGCTGACACGCAACAGACCATCCTCATCGATAAAAGGACTCATGCCTCTCAAACGACTTTCTTTTGGAATCTCATCACCCTTTCGTAAAGCATTTATCTCTTCGCCAAAGGCTGATTGTTGTTCGCATTGCACGAGACGCTTTCTCGCACACTCTAGTTCGTCAACCGTTAGAGGCCCAACGATTCTTTGTTTTCTGCAGATTCGCGCAACCCGAAGACATGTTGCTGTAACTCGTAATAGTTTATTTAGAGTCGAAAATCTGTCGAACGGATTGACGTCCCTCTGGGTCGACAGAACGATGGCTGTTGATTTGGCGGATTCCATTAATTGAGTTTCATCAACATTCGGTATTTCCGGCGAATATTTTATGTCGTGCTCTCGCAGCCACTGAGGCCCATTCCACCAAAGCTGCGACCTCATTAATTCCTCAGGAGAAACTCCCCGAGAAATAAGATCGGCTGGTTTATCATTGGTAGCGACGTGATGCCAATCTTCACTCGCTATCGAATCTTGAATTTCGCCAATTCGATGTGCAACGAAAACCGGTAGTTTTTTGTTCGACGCCTTGATCCAATGTAGGACTATGGCAGAATCTGTCCAATAACACGTTTTCGTTATGTTTAGTCCCAAAGCTTTTCTCACCTTGTCCATTAATTGTGTGAGCACCTGCGCACCGCACAATTCAAGCCTCGGAATTGACAGCGTTTTTAGTGGAGCAACGCGTGATTTCGAACACAACAATTGCGCGCCAAAATCTTCTGAAGCGTTCCTGCCACGTACGTATACACAAGCGCCACAAGCACGCTCGCTAGCATCACAAAATCCATGGAGCTCGCATTCTTCATAAGAATTATTGTCGATGATTTTTCGTCGTACGCTGAATTCATTTAGCGTTTGAACCATCATGACGTAATTCAACCATTCTGTGTGGTTGTCTGAGGGCAATGATTCGTCCCAGTTAATCTGGAGTTTCCACAGCCTTTGAATGAGAATTTTCGCAACCACTATCACAGGCCCGAGGAGACCCAGCGGATCAAATATTTGGGCGATACTGGACAGGATCGATCTTTTTGTGTGCGAAGCTGGCCTTGACGATTTCATAGAGATTGCGTATTGCAATACGTCTTTCGATGGATTCCATTTGATTCCGAGGGTTTTTGAAGTCCCATCTTTATCCAGTTCCAAGACAGCACTGGTCGTAGACAATTCGGGCATGCTATCGAGTAGTTCGGTATCATTCGAGGCCCATTGCCGAAGAACGAACCCACCTTTTTTTAGTAATGCTGTCGTTTGGTCCCGAATTATCAGGGCGTCTTCCCTGGAGTTCGCGCCTGTTATCAAATCGTCAACGTAGAAGTCTCGACGTGCTATGGCGGCTCCGATCGGAAAATTGTTGTCTTCCAACTCGGCTAACTGATGAATGACCTTGGTTGCCAGGAATGAAGCCGGTGCCGTTCCGTATGTAAGCGTAAGCAATTCGAACGTTTTTATATTTCCGTTCGGATTGTCGCGCCAAAGGATGCGCTGAAGAGGTACCTGAGATTCGTCTACCAATACCTGACGGTACATTTTGGCGATGTCAGCGGTTAGCGCATATTTGAAACTCCGAAATCGAAGTAGTATTGCGAATAAGTCTTGTTGGAGAACTGGACCAACCATTAATGCGTCATTAAGCGAGATGCCACTCGTTGTTTTACATGACGCATCAAATACAACCCTTAATTTTGTTGTTACGCTCGTTTCCTTTATCACGCAGTGGTGCGGAAGATAAAAATGCGGACGTACATCAAGATCAGGGCTGTTCGCGCTGAGCTCTCTCATGTGTTTCAGGTTTGCGTACTCATGTATGAAAGCACTGTATTCTTTTTTGAGGCGGGGTCTTTGCTCTAGCTTGCGTTCCAATGTTTTGAAACGTTGCAAAGCCGTTTCTCTTGAATCGCCCATCCTTAGGAGCAACTCGTCCCTGGTGGGAAGCGTGACGATGAACCGACCCTCTGAATTGCGTTTATACGACTGCGCAAATTGTCCTTCACAAAGGCGTTCCTCTGGAGTTCGAGTATCTTGGCGTTCACTGCACTCGATCTGCCAAAATCGTGAAAGATTTGCATTGAGATCGTCATTGGTCGCCAAATGACACCATGTATCTTGTCTTGGCCGATTTCGTGTCATGAATCTTCCGGAGGCAATCCATCCAAATACCGTTTTTTGCCAAGTCGGTTGATCTTCTGCGAGTTTTATTTTTCCGATGCATAGCAAGTCGAAGAATATTTCAGCTCCGATTAATAGATCCACGGCCGATGATTGATTGAATTGCGGATCTGCCAAGGTGATACCGTCGGGAATCTGCAACTCGCCAAGATTAAGCGAATTTGCTGGGAGAGACTGAGTTATTTTTTCAATTACGAGACAATCTATGTTAGTCTGATAATAGTTAATCCTTGATTTTATCATGATTTTAGCCAACTTGCGACTTTGCGTTGATAATCCGGCCAGTCCCGAGATCGGAATGCTCGTAGCGATTTGCTTGAGTCCAAGCTTCTTCACGCAGTCTGTCGCTACGAAGCAAGACTGTGATCCACAATCAAGTAACGCTCGGCACGGCATTGGCTTACCTTCTAAACCGATGGCGTTAATTACTGCTGTCGATAGCAGGACTTGTCGTTCGTGACGAACCGCTGACAGACTCACGCTTGATGACGCTGCTCCTTCGTTCTCTGGATTTGGAGTGCTCGCGGAGACGGACTCAGCTTGAATTTTCGAATCTTGCTCCAAATGGAATAACGTATTATGACGTTTTCCACATCTGCGACATGCTCCGGCTCCGCATTGTTTTGCTCGATGAGAGGCAATTTTCAAACAATTTAGACATATTTTACGAGCCTGCGCCTCCTTTATCCGTTGCTCTACTCCAAGTTGCAAGAAACCGTTACATTTATATATGAGGTGGTCCTCCTTCCCACAAAAGCTGCACATCACGTTCGTTGTACCAACGTGAGCCATCGTATTTTTGTTATGCTCGGATTTACCTTGATGCGTTGTATACGATGTCGTCCTTTGAGTGCGTGCAGCGGCTTCGACTGCTCGACAGCGTTGTGCCAGAAAGTCCGTTAATTGATAACGTCCTGATGTGCCTTTGAATTATCAAATTGTCGTCATCGTACCTGTCTTTCAACATTTGCCAGGCTTCGGAGTAATTCTCATCGGAGGTTTCGAGTGAACTGACAACATCGTGTGCCTCACCCTTTAATACTGACAAAAGATATTGCATTTTTTGAGTATTTGGGAGGGTAGGATTTTGGTGAATCATGCTTAGAAAAATGTTTTTAAAGGGGATCCATTCCTCGTATTTTCCTGTAAATGTTGCCATCGTGACACGAGGCAATTTTAAATGGTCATTAGCAACGGAGTTTGCGTGTGAAATTGGAGTTCCTTCCCGAAGGTCTTGCAAATTTGGCAGTTCTTGGGCCCGTCGCAGTTCGCTCTCTTTTTGGTTGATTAATGTTTCCAGAGCCACTGTTACTGCAAAATACCTTGATTCGAAACATTCCCTCTCTTCCTGGTGGCCTGCCTGGCATAGCGCATCATCCTCCAATTCTTCAATCTGTGTCTGGACATTATTGAAGCTGTCCCAGAGCGCGAGCGCCTTCTGCAATCGTTGACGTAACTCGACGATAGCCACTTCACTATCGTTTACGCTATTTAGGTACGTTTGAACTCGCGTGCACGACAACTTGATCGCCGTGCGATTTGTTTTTAGCGCCTTGAGACGCGTGGCGTCGGCCATATTGTCCCGCTGAAACTGTGCCACGCGACAGCTGTTCGGCTATTGCATATATGTGTGTATTCACGCGTAACGATTAACCCGTTGGTATCGTAACATTCGAGTATACCGACACGGCGTCGGTACGATACACCAATCGTGTCCTTGGATAATATGTCACGTTTCCGCGCGAGCGCAGTGGCACTGTGGCGTTCCCGCCTTTTCACTTCGCGATCCCGCGCGTTTCTTCGCGATCCTGCTCGTTTCTTCGCGATCCCGCTCGTTTCTCACGCATGCGCAACATGACACACGCTTAATTAATGTTAATCTTCAACTTCATGGTCATGAATTGATATACGCATGTGCCTTTTTTCGTGGCTACGCGAAACGCTGACACTGCAACTGTGTTTGTTTATTGCTTTATTCTGTGGCACTTGTACGGCACGTATTACATGTGACCGTGCCTGTAGCGCTGGAACGTACGGCCCGTTCTCGATTGTTCGATTACGATGACGGTATCCCGCGTACGCCGCACCACGTTTTTTTTGTTTAAATACTTTTAATGTTTATGTCCAGTTTGCTTGTTTTTGCGGCCGGTTGCCGATGTTCACAGTGTCGGTCACGGTACACGCACAAAATACACCTTTTCCAATGTGAGCTTATTTCCTCGGCGTCGCAATTGCCACGACGCTAGCAAGTAAATAGCCCCAAGTGTATGTCTATTTTTTTGACGATTTGGCTCGAAGGACCATGTTTATTGTGCTTTCAATTGAAAGCCGGCGCTACGCACGTATTAATGGGAGATGGATATGAATGAATTTCACAACACGACACGGTTAAAATAAATCTATATTATCTTTATTAGCAGAGGCTTAGGCGCCCACCATGATTGCGTGTTGAAGACTGACCAAAAGAAGGCACGCTCCTGCCCTCTCGGGGTCCGTACATTTAACGACCCTACGCGAATTTCAGCGAAAGCGCGCGATATTTGAAGTTCAGTCAAATTTTGATGGACCCGAACCACAAGTTACTTATTATTATAAATTCTTATTGAAGAAAAACAAAGTCATAAACAAGTAGCAATAGCAATCAATAGCTGAAAAATATGCACATCGTAGAAAAAAGAAAACACGGTCTTACCTCAAAGTAACTTGAATTAAATAATTTTTTTCAATTAACTTATTAAATTGTAGAACCAACAATCATTCGCTTTATGCGTAATAATTAATTCAGTTGGGAAATGTAGTTTATTGGCCAATATAACGACCAAATATACAGTTCAAATAACACGCGGATTACTTGAATGAACTCTGATGTAGTTAATGCAACCTTTTATATGGCCAGGGAGATATTGCTATTTTTACATGATAATTTGGTTGTTTCAAGTAAACTGGCTTTGTCACTTGAATCGAATTGTATTTCAAGCGAGTACAATTAGGTTGCTTCAAGCAAAACTGTTTCAACTAAATATACATAGTTGGTATTACCAATCGTTTTTCTGAATGTATACTTCATAAAATGAGTATTCCCGACTTCATAAAACCCGATCCTTTCATAATTACACTCAGAAAAACGTTTGGTAATACCAATTATGTATATTTAGTTGAAGCAATTTTGCTTGAAACAACCTAATTTTACTCGCTTGAAATACAATTCGATTCAAGTGACAAAGCCACTTTACTTGAAACAACCAAATTATCATATCAAAATAACAATATCTCCCTGGCCATATAATGGGTTGGATTAACTACATCGGAGTTCATACAAGTAATCCGCGTTTTATTTGAACTTCATATTTGGTAGTTATATTGGCCAATAAACTACATTTTCCAACTGAATTAATGATTACGCATAAAGCGAATGATCGTTGGTTCTATAATTGAATAAGTTTATTGAAACAAATGATTTAATTAAAGTTACTTCGAGGTAAGACCGTGTTTTCTTTTTTCTACGATGTGCATATTTTTCAGCTTTTGATTGCTATTGCTACTTGAGTTCTTGTGGATGCAATCGATCACTTTTTTCCCGGCAAGATTTATAGATAACGACTTTATTTGGCAAATCCGACCACGGGTGCGCTCTGTTCGATCGCTGTGAGCGATTAGTTACCCAGCTAACCACGTACCGCAAATGTACCGCTCACGTGGAGTGCGCCGTACCGGTACTGCTACCACGTCGTACGTGCGTACGGTACTCGTACATTATCGGTACGCCGTACGGTACGCTGTACCGCCAATTTACTAGTACGGTACCGGTACAGTATCGCCACCGTGGAGCCACCATGCACTGCAGTACGGTGTAACTCCACGGTAGCGATACCGTGGAAGTACGACTGCGCTGCTATCCCGTACCCGTACATTACAGTACTCGTACATTACCGGTAATGTAGGGCACGGCGTACTCCACATTTGCGGTATGCTGTACTAATGGTACGCTTGGTTAACTGGGTAGTAGTTTCAGATGCATGCACGAACAGCGCTACGATCGCTCTTTCGACTCCCGGCTGTTCACGACTTCTTTTCTGGCTGTTGACGTGCATCTCCCCTGTGAGCGTGCAGAAAACTACAATATTCATTGTGATAAGTTTTGTGAGACGATTTACATCGAAAACATAAAAATGTGCGAAGTAGAAGACATCTCGATAGATTGGGGACTTTAATAGTTTGTTTCTACATTTCGAGGACAGTGTACGATCGTAATTTCTTTTTGTCCGCCATTGTTGTCACGCTGCGTGCTATCCTTCGAGAAAAACATTGTACGGCGTCTCTCGGGTGTTGATAGTAAATTTAGTGAAAGCCGGTGAGTTTCATTCAACGTTGCGTGTTCACCAAGTGCATAAGTATTCAAAGATTGCTGGGGGAATCGTGATTGAGATTTTTTGCGGGCACGAGCCATTGTTCTCCCGTAATTTCAGATATCCATTTAATTCGGTAAATCCAACCACGTGGACACTCGGTTTAAGCCGCTAATAGTTCGTCGCAACCACGCTGTAGTCTGAGACCTGGCGTTGCATAAAGCAAAAAGACTTGTTTGCGCCAATTCCACTTCGAGAACCCACAAAATCTGATGGTTTCTGTTATGTGGCCTGCAGATAAATTCTCGATACATCAGAAAAAAATATTATTTATCTGTACACATTATTTTAATTGATTTCTCTTTTGTTTTTTTTTCGACACGCAGATTGCTTTTAAGTTTAACTATGTAATTTTCTCCGAGCGCTTTGTAAATTATCTTACAATTGATACCGTACAGTCGTACATCGACGTAGATTAATCAATAAAAGTTGTTTCTGTATCATCGCAATATTTTTAATATGTACTTTAATAAACCGGCATTATTGAAAAATTACTAATCATCTTGTCTCATAATTTAGCGGATCTATTTACCTTATTGTCTTCGTCTTCCATTTGTATTTATAATTCATCGTAGGGAGAATACTTTCTTCGATGATTTATATTCCATTGATTTTCTACCAATTCAATGCAGACGTTGCATATGCTCGCATCGAAATTTTATTAGAGTGACTCGATGTTTATTTGGTTCATATTAAGCTGATGCTCTATCTGCCATTTATTCGATTGGTGTAAAACCAATTTTGATTGAACTTAGTGTATGCAGCTTCAACTATGTTATATCAGTTGTCAGAACCTACTCCGTCATTCAGGGCAAACCAACATATAGTTGGATCGACTATAGCAGCGTTGGGGGGTTTTCTTTTAAAATATATCTTCAGTGGTACGGACTGAACATGAACTTTTATCAAAAATATTATGTATCGACTGAAATATGCTCTGCAACTCATTCAATGCTCACATGTTTCATTCTACTGTATATGTTTTTCGTTGAACTATATATTTTGACAATGCTCTTAAGGGAGAGATTACCGACCCAACCGTTCAGTATGTTCAAATAAAGTTTGGGTTCAGGACACCGGAATTATCATTGAGAGTACTCTGTGCGTTTTTGGATCAAGAAGAAGTTTGGTTGCCGGAAATAAATATATATTTGTAATTCAACCAAATCTCGCAGTCGATTCAATCGTTCATATCGTTCGCCACCCGCAACTGCAGGATTTGGTTAGTTCAAACAATTTTTTTTTGACGGTACGAACGTTTTTCTGAGTGTATCATCGCAGTATTTTTAATATGTACTTTAATAAACAGGCATTATTGAAAAATTACTAATCATCTTGTCTCATAATTTAGCGGATCTATTTACCTTATTGTCTTCGTCTTCCATTTGTATTTATAATTCATCGTAGGGAGAATACTTTCTTCGATGATTTATATTCTATTGATTTTCTACCAATTCAATGTATACGTTGCATATGCTCATATCGAAATTTTATTAGAGTGACTCGATGTTTATTTGGTTCATATTAAGCTGATGCTCTATCTGCCATTTACTCGATTAGTGTAAAACCAATTTTAATTGAACTTACTGTATGCAGCTTCAACTATGTTATAATATCAGTTGTCAGAACCTACTCCGTCATTCAGGGCAAACCAACATATAGTTGGATCGACTATAGCAGCGTTGGGGGGTTTTCTTTTAAAATATATCTTCAGTGGTACGGACTATACATGAACTTTTATCAAAAATATTATATATTGACTGAAATATGCTCTGCAATTCATTCAATGCACACATGTTTCATTCTACTGTATATGTTTTTCGTTGAACTATATATTTTGAAAATGCTTTTAAGGTAGACATTACCGACCCAACCGTTCAGTATGTTCAACTAAAGTTTGGTTTTAGGACACCAGAATTAGAATTGAAAGTACTCTGTGCGTTTTTGGATCAAGAAGAAGTTTGGTTGCCGAAAATAAATATATATTTGTAATTCAACCAAATCTCGCAGTCAATTGAATCGTTCATATCGTTTGCCACCCGCAACTGCAGGATTTGGTTGATTCAAACCACTTTTTTGACGGTACCAAACGTTTTTCTAAGTGTAGTTATGTGTATGGAAAAAAGTCGCAATTATTGACGACAAAGCACTCATTACATAACGGAACAGAGGGGTGGGCTGATTCCGGCTAAGCGTTACGGTCCTGTCACGGAGGGGGGGGGGGGGGGTGTAAAAAATAGGGAATTTGGCGTTACGTAATTTGTGTACGCCCCCTTACCCGTTAAAGCGTGTTGGTCGAATGTAACGTGTGTTTGTCGTTTCGGTTACCAGTTATATTCTCTCTGAACGTATGTATATCCATGACACCTGGAAAATGAGGAGGATTCGTATCTTTAGCATACTTGTCAACGACGCGCGAGGAGTATCCCAATGAGACACACCGGGAAATATTATATTGCGAACTCCCTTGTCGTCTGTATGGCTGGTTGCGAGGCTGAATCGCTCGGGACCTACGGAAACGAGGAAAACGTAGAGCACATATTGTATAAATCGACGGCCCGAGCCGCATGAGGGCTCCAATTTATAGATACGCCTGCTTCGTTCTGCCCATTCGTTATACATATGTGAGAGTTTCAACCCCCTAATTCTTTATTCGGAAACTCAGCTGCACCACTACACCATCCCGAGCGCTCCCAGTCACGTATTCACGGCTCTTCAGATTGCGTCGAAACTTTGCCAAACGACGTCAAATAGATAGACGGACAGCTGTCTGCCCCTCAAATTTTCTGAATTTGAGAAAAAACGTAGTTTGGCTTATGATAAGCCAATTTGAGGGGCAGACAGCTGTTCGTCTATCTATTTGACGTCGTTTGGCAAAGTTTCGACGGGATCTGAAGAGCCGTTTCAGATATCTTTGGATATCTATAATCGTTCTACCATACCGACCGCGATGAGGTGTCATTCTGTTTTAAGCAAACAGACCGGTACCTCGATTTTCATACTATCGTAAATCGAGGTGCACAATTCTTCGATTATTTACACCGCGAAGCTGACATAGGGTCTAGCGGCGCCGCGATAGATGCAGGACTTCTCCTACCATCCGCTGCACATATATAGATCCAGACCGTACAGCAGGGACTCATGCGTAAATCGAAGTTCTCTCAATCGAGATCGTAGTGTACCAATGAACGCACGAGCCGTCGGTACATCCTGCAATCCGATTTTTCCTCGTGCAATTTAATGCTTTGATATCGTTAAGTAATGACAGTAAATACAGATCGACTGAATTTAGAGTCATCGAGTGAATTTTTGCCGAAACTAGCGACCCATGTGTACCGTTTACGTTGCTTTAGTTTATATGTGAAGCATTTTCAAATACAAGCGAAAAAACACGAAAACCGTATAACGTCAAAAACCTCTCTTAAAAGTGATATCTAAATAATATTATGAGTTGAAAAATTGAGCATGGATTGCCCGATGTAAAGTGGTGTCCGGAGGTGCGTGAGTTACCGCCGTAAGATTTCCCTCTCCTTATCCCACGCGCACGTTCCACGAGCATTTTTTATCTAAAAGGGCCGAAGTGTTTTTATGAGTGTGTATAGTCGCGAGCGAAATATCCTGTCGTGATCCAGCAGAGCGCGCACCGTTGTGGATCTTATTCGCGGCTGCTGGCATGAAATAAAAACCACCACTGTCTTCTTCCCTCGTTGCGCGTTATATTTTACCTCTCCACAGGGACTCGCAGGATGGGCGTGGTATGTGCACGGTGGATGAGGCGCGAGAGACACGTAAGAGAGTCGTGGATATGGGACGCGAGCAAACCACCGTCCGAGCTAAGACGAAAGTCTCTTTTGCGAAGAGCCTATCTATCCATGGAGCTAACGAGTGAGTAAAAAAGATGAAAAGTGTGTTGGATAAATGACGTGTCATTCATACTCGCTGGTCCCGTCCTCCCCTTCATTCTGATTCATGAGTGAAGTCTACTCGTATTACTCATCCAAAGTGTACTCTACTAATACTCAGGGCAACGGATGCCTCTAATACGCGTATAGATACAAACCACCCGCGAACGCATATACACATTCGTAGCCTGTGGGCCTCCAAACACAGTGAAGCAACAAAAATTGATCACATCTTTTCATTTTTCTTCTCCTTGAATGCATGATTCTATGAGTCATTTTCATTAAGTTCCTACATATCCGGAGTTTTTATATTTTCAATTCTCTTGGAGTCTTACGCTGCTCGTTTCGACTAATGGTCCGTTGCATATAATTGGATCGTGTTCCAGCTTGGCGGGAATAATGAGAATAGGGCTTTTTCTGAAATTTCGAATCCTCATGAAGAGTTAAAAGCAAATATAGAATGCAAAAAAGTCTACGCGAACACGTGGAACGAACAATAGCGGTGTAGAAACATGGAAAGTTCCGGAATCAGTTCGGATACTGTAATTGTGTTTTCGACGCACCCGTGTTAAAATTTTTTATCATTCCGAATATTCGGACCATCGCGCACAGTTGCGCGAAAAACTTGTATTAAATGTGAAATGGCAAACGCGTAGTAAACGGGTTATCATCCACGTGTGCTTATATACGTTAACGAACTTCATCTACCTGGAGACCCGAAAATAGGGCCAAACTCCGATTTTTTTCTGGCTAACGGTTTGTGAAAAAAGAAGCTCATCTTTTGTAACAAAAAGATACATATGTCGAGAGCCTTCAAAAAAAATCACCAAAAGATACAGAAGACAACAAATACATGGCCGCCGGCAGATGATTAAATTTTTTCGCGACATTGGGCGGTCGACACTGCTCAGCTCAACCGGTCCATCTGAAATCTAAAAATCGACCGCGTTATTCAAGTTCACAACAAAGACGAGTTGCTGACGATCGTCGATTTTTTTAATCATTTTTTTACCGCGTCGACAATTTGAAACTCGAGCATATAAAATCTATGAAAAAAAGTCGTCGCTTTTACGTAAATATTAAAAAATGAAGATCGATTAAAAAAAAATCAGATCGTCAACAATCTTTAAATGTTTCTCATCATATCTCCTCTCAATTTGGAAACAATCCATCAAGTGGTTCTCGAGATATCATGGTCACCAACTTTGAAAATGGTGTTTCGAGAACACCGCGTATGTTGCGGCTACCGGTTGCCCGGTCGGCGGTTACAAGCTGTAGCTCGTTCAATTTTAGGAATATTTAAACCAAATTTTCAGGGAATATAGCTGAAGGGTGATACTATTGAATTGAAATATTTTTGCAAAATGCAATTTTTTGACCCACCAAGGTAGATGTAGCCCGTTAATACAAGTGAATGATGATTAGAATACATTGTTTAACGAGCGCGATATAGCGTTTGGTATGAAACGAAAAACAGAACATTCTCGAAGCGCTGTACACGTGCCATTTTCCCCCTAAATTATTGTACGAATTACGTGCACAGGTTTGCTGTTTCATTTGATAATATTCAGTGGTTCTCTCGTAGTTATGAATATGTCATCTTTACGATCCCATACTCAGTATCTGAATACGTCAAATATATCATTGTTTGTCGCTTGAGGCTAAATTGTTATCTAGAATTTTTTTCAATTTCTAGAATTATAGGTTAAATTGCTCTAGAAATCTAGAATTATAGGTTAAATTGCTTACGAGAGAGTGTAAATTAATGTGGGACTCGGTGAGATTTTGAATACGAAAACATCTCAAAAACTTTTTTAAATTTTAGTTTTAAGGCTTTCACGGCTCTTTATGTAATGAGAAGAGTATGTGGCTTCCGGATGGAGGCCGTGTTGAGGATCAGCGTTGTGCCGACGTTTCGCAAACGTTACAGTCTGCATCATCAGGGCTGAGAGCTCCGATACTGAAGCTCTCGTATCTCAGGCATCCCTTATATAGTTGCAGTCATCGCTTCAGATCGCTGCACCAGCCAATCAGATGTTTTAATTGATCAGCTGGTAAATTAAAAAACTTTTTTAAAGTCGACCGTTACAGTGATTTTCGTGCAACGATTTGTGAAAGTGGGTTTAGAAAGATCAATTTGAGTAATTTGCCTAACAGCCGACCATAGGTATTTTTATGGTGACAGAGTTTCTGAGTACAATACAACTAAAACGCGATCAAGCTAGTAAAACCCAGTAAAGTGTCGAATATGTCTCGAACGTAAAGTTCGAAGTAAAGCGTATTCTGTGACGTTAATCCTTAATGAAATCGAGGAAAACATGTTGGATGTAAACTGTCACGATTGCGCAGCAGCAACAGGTATGTAGATTACAGATTTTTTTCTCAACCGACTTGTGATAATATTTACAATTGATCTCATGTGGTATCAGGTGGATGTAAACATACTGTGGCACTACTGATGTGGTTAGGCTAAAGAAGTGAAGATGCAGCACCAACGGATATTGTATGCTTCTAGAAAAAACACGTTTGTCTAGTGTCGGCATAGTTTTCAAATTTGTAGAGGCAAAAAATTTGAAAACAGAGAAAAAAAAGCAAGCTTGCAACCGAGTTCAGATCCTAAAAATAGCACGTTTCTACACAAAGTTCTGCACGTGGCATCGCATAAACAAATCAATTGCCAACTCTAACGAGAGACGGAGTATTTGGAAACTCTGGGATTGCGCAGTGTATCCCTGCATTAAATTATTTTGAAATTTTATCTCAACGGGGGTCACTTGTTGAAAGATTTTTTAATCTTTCCTCTCGGTGCATTAACACAAGATTTGTGAAACGAAGCTGAATCATTGACACGTCGACAAGCAGAATGTCCGGTATGATACGAGATGCGACACAGGAGAACAACCGCTTCCAAATGAGGCGGCTCATTGTAACACGGGAAGTGGATCACTTATTAAGTACATAAACGGTGCGACTAAAGTGCATGAGATGAGTGCAATGTTTCGAGGACGAATGCAATGTTCCTTTCCACGGAACATTGCATTTGTCTCATGCATTTTAGTCGCACCGTTTACGTACTAAATAAGTGCATAAGTACCTCATAAGTACATAAGCAATAAATAAGACCTGCATGTTTAATGTGGACATTTAACAGGTTTTTAATCTCTATTAAAAACCTGTTAAATGTCCACATTAAACATGCAGGTCTGTATCTATTGCTAGATTACCCGTCCCTGGGTGCATCACCCGATGGTATAACTGACGAATATATCGTTGAAATCAAATGTCCTTCAAATGAACAAGCACTACAAAGATTCTTGTAAAATACGGTTATTAGTCCTTAAGAGATAGCGTAAATGCGGCTCCGAATGCTAGCCGCTGCAAGAAATGAAGGTTTATTCTGTGTCGCCGACCCGTCTTTTGAAACGACGAAGAAAGAACATAGTCAGTGGCTTGCGTATGACGCAAAATTAATACAAGATCTAATTGAAAGGGCAATGTAATTTTCGAATGAACGTGTATACCCTAAGATACAAGATCCTCTGTACAAAAGTAAGTCATCTTAAATAATAAACGTCTGAAATTCTACTGCCATACCGTGTCGAAATAAAATGTTTGAATCCATTTGGTATTAGATACCGTAAAACTTTGACTTCAAAACTTTGACTTCAAGTAACTTTGACAGTTTTTGGGGTTACTTTAACACACTGTAAAAAAAGTCATTAAATTTACTATACTTTTATAATTGAAAATTTCTAAACTCGGAATATGAAACGCAAATTCGCACTTCAGTAATGCAAACTTCAGTAATTGAAATGAATTTTATAGATTCGTATAAATTTTAATATATGGGACATTGAATATTAGTATGCTGCGTATGAGTTTTTCAACGCGCATCATAATAATACAAATATTTGTATGATTAATGCAACAAACGTATATGATTTTATTATTTACACAGAAAGTATTAAAATCGCAATATGACTATTATTTTTAACTTCATTCTGTTGAAAAGTACAATACCTTGTACATTGAATATTACAAAACGCTGTTTAAAGAAATATGAAATCTAAAATACTTTTACAATACTATGGCAAATGAAATTTCAAAACTTAGTATATGAATGAATATTTAGGCTTCGGTGTTGTAAAATTCAATACCGGGCCTACATTTCATACGGTTTTACATTTCGTAATACGCACGAATTGCATATTAATACACTATCTACAATTTTTCAAGGCATCTAATAGAAAAATAAATATTCTTAGTTGAAAAATGCAAAAAGCGTTTTGAATATGCACTAGGCAAAACAATTTAAGGATATTGAAAAAGTCCACCAATTTTAGGGTCATTTTCAAATAGCTGTAACTCCTCGAAAAATGGTCGTACAGCAAAAGAAAAAAAAGCAAATTGAAGGTGTAAATCTCTAGTTTTGAGATCTTGAGCTCAAAAATTTTTCGCATCAGCCAATTTTTAGTAGCCATCAAAAAACCAAAGTAAAAAAGATTTTCAAAATTTTTGCTCATCTTTCACCGTCTGCACGGACTTTAATAAACTTTTTTCAATGATCGGATTAAAAGGATCGTCTAGCTGGATTCTTCCCCTTTAATTTGAGCGGTGGGAGAGCTCTGTACGATTTTTTCTCGCTGAGTTATCGATGTTCAAAGCAAAAATGACACTTTTGACTTTGATGACTGATTACTCGGAGACTAATGGTCTCACAGAAAAAAACCGGAGTGTTTTGGAAACTTTGAAGTATTCTATATAAGATGCTTTTATCATTTTTTAATCAAGATTTTTTTTATGCGCGAAAATGGATTTTTAAAACGTGAAACTAAGGATTATGTTGCCAATATCGAAAAGATAAAAAAAATGTGGTTTTTTTATGACCTCAAAGTATCCTAAAAAAACCCTCAAAAGTTTAAAAACCTGCGATTTTTTATTCATTGTGTTCCGAATGATCGAAATTGTGGTTTTTGCCAAAAATCGATTAAATGATAAATCTACCACCTTTTATTCGTCTTTTGAGAATCATAATTTTTTTTGGCACTGATCCGAATTTCCGGTGCTAAAAAATTTCGAATGTTAAACGACAGGAACAAATTTTTGTTTAATGACAAAAAAATTAATGAAAAAAAAATTGACAAAAGAAAATGAATTGAAAAAAATCGAAAAAAAATTGTTAGATTTTTTTTATAGCCCTGAACGTTTTTCATGATACGACGAGCGATTGGAGTTGTTGGAATTCACAGTTCTTTGAATGTGTGCGTGTGTACAATTTACATCCCTACGATACGACACGACACCCTACGCATACGTCCCACGATCATTAGATCAAGATTTTTTTTATAAACATTTTATTCACCACCGGCATTAGCGTAACCTAAAGCGTACCACGTAGAGGTTGCTCGGCTGGATTTACGCTTCTTCGTGTGTGTGTGTTCCACACGCACACATTCAAAGAACTGTGAGTTCCAACAACTCCAATCGCTCGTCGTATCATGAAAAACGTTCAGCGCTATAAAAAAAAATCTAACAATTTTTTTTTCGAATTTTTTTAATTAATTTTTTTTGTCAAAAAAAAACTTTTATTTAATTTTTTTTTTCTTTAAACAAAAATTTGTTCCCGTTGTTCAACAATCAACATTTTGTAGCACCGGAAATCCGGATCAGTGCCAAAAAAAATTGTGATTCTCAAAAGACGAATAAAAGGTGGTGATTTAGCCTTTAATCGATTTTTGGCAAAAACCACAATTTCGATCATTCGGAACATAATGAAAAAATTATTGCAGGGGTTTAAACTTTTGAGGGCTTTTTTAGGATACTTTGAGGTCATAAAAAAACCGAAATTTTGTTTTATCTTTTCGATATTGGCAAAATAATCCTTAGTTAAAAGAATATCCGTAAATATGCCATTTTTCACGTTTTTTAAAATCCATTTTCCCGCATAAAAAAATCTTGATAAAAAAATGACAAAAGCGTCTTATAGAAAATACTTCAGTTTCCAAAACCCTCTGATTTTTTCCTGTGCGACCATTAGTCTCCGAGTAATTAGTCATCAAAGTCAAAAGTGTCATTTTTTCTTTGAACATCGATAACTCAGCGAGAAAAAATCGTACAGAGCTCTCCCACCGCTCAAATTAAAGGGGAAGAATCCAGCGAGACGATCCTTTCAATCCGATCAATCAAAAAAAATTATTAAAGTCCGTGCCGACTGTGAAAGATAAGCAAAAATTTTGAATTTTTTTTTTTTTGGTTTTTTGATGGCTACTAAAAATTGGCTGATGTGAAAAATGTTTGAGCTCAAGATCTCAAAACTAGAGATTCACATCTTCAATTTCCTTTTTTTCTTTTGCTGTACGACCATTTTTCGAGGAGTTACAGCTATTTGAAAATGACCCTAAAATTGGCGGACTTTTTCAATATCCTTTAATTCTTTTGCCTAGTGTATAAAATGTAGACAAAGTAAGAAAATTACAAGCCGACTCTTAATTTTGACCATACTTGGTTCAGGGGTATACCATTTTTGTGCACTGAATGTTATAATAGACTGGAGAGAATTAAGAAATGAATAGGACATGTACATTTTCTGATTTAGTACATGTTTATTCTGATAGTCTGATTTAAGGCCATGTGCCACACGCCTCCGACCGCTTCGAAATTTTGAAATAGGAATTCTCCCAAACGGAACAATCAATTGGAATGAAATTTGTTGTGTGCATGCAGGACGCTTGCTCCGAGAGCATGATTCGTGAAATTTTCCAAAATTTCGAAAAAAAATTTGCAGTTTGTGGTTACCATGCGAAAAACTGTGAATTATTGACCATTGCATCGCATTGTCGTTAATTTGGCGCGAATCATGCTCTCGACAGTGAAAAAGCACACATTTTGAGCTTTGTTTCACCTGTTTTCATGAACAAATGGCGGAGAAAAAGCATTTTGAAATTTTTACATAAATGTAGCAAATATGTACCAACAAAGCTCAAAATATCAGGTACCGGAGCGAGCGTTCAGTTCATCCGTTTTCTCACTGGCGGCGCGCAGCTCACTTCGACAGTTTTGACCGACCGCGCTCGCCTCCTTCCGGAACAATTTATTTTTTGACAGGTCGAAAGCCGGAGCCTTAACCTCGCACATTCGTTCGAATTATATTTCATACGATGTGTGTGATAGAGTGTGGTATAGAATGTGAATAGTGGAAATAGTGATAGAGTGCAGTTTGTTTTCGTCGCGCTTTGATGAGTTTTTTTTTGCTGTGAACAACGCCTCAGGACGCAGGCACACCACCGACGAGAAATCCCGACAACGAAATAATCAACGAGAAAACCGCCGCGGCCGATTACACGAAGAAGATCGAGGAACATCAATCGACGAAAACACCGGAAGTCAAGGTACGTACGTGCTATAACCTTATAACCTCAATTTACGTACTTTGTAATTTGCCACGATCTTCCCTCGCATTGCTTTCCCGCTCGCTGATGTGTCAAATAGCCAACGGCTCGGATGCAAGAAACCCAAGTTTATTTGCTCTTCGCAGAAATACCTCGGTATTTATTCGTGAAAAAATCGCAGATCGCATATTTTTCATTTCCTGAGCAGTGTGCGACTAAAATGAGGCACGAAATTCAAGACCCTTTGCCTACGAACGCTAAACTATAACGTCTCAAACATGGATGATTTGTGGACCTGTGGCGATTCCTCGATAGCTTCACCCTGAGCACCATACTAATGTATGGTGCTCAGGGTGACCTGGGCTATCATGTAGGAACCAGAACTAATGTAGCGTCGGATTTACCATCTAGATGGACCATTGGATTTATCCACGGCAGCAAGTACGTACTGCCGAGGATGAGAAACTGCATCAATCGTCGCGGCGACAATATACAGTCTCGGTGTCGCGAGGATATCACCGCTGTCTCCAATCTCTCCGAGAGCACCAGCAAGGCTGACCGCAAGGAACAATATCTTGCCATGGATCGCACCACCAATCTGTGCAAGGCCTTTCGCTTACGTATGTATGTTTCAAAACAAAGGGCGAGGACGCTAGAGCCTTCTTGCATCTTCAACAGAATTGAATGGTCAACGGTTGAACGTGTTAAGGTAGAACAAGCATGCGCTCTTGATTTTTATAGATTTTGTTCAAATTTTAACCTGACATTGTTCGTATGATTATGCATGTTTCAGTGAAATATCAGAACAGTCGACTATTTAGATTCGAAGATAATGGGTTTTAAAATTGCAACTTTTAACACTGCAGCGTCTGCTTTCCGTAACAAATATTTGTCCTCTATAAAAAGACACAAGGATAGCAATATGAAATATTAATGTTTATAACGCAAACATTTCTTTTTACGTTAAAAGTTTCTAACTTTAGGAACACGATAATTATCTTTTTTCTCGACATATTGACCAATACTGTTCTACGGTGTTGCATAATGTCTTCTTATTATAGGGACAAATATTTTTTACCGAGAGTTATTCTGTCGTTACTGAACGTCTTAAGCAAAACTGAATAGTAAAGACAATCTAAACTTTTTTCACTCGTTCCCTAACTAGTTTGCTATCTAATCATAATTTTTCCTCAAAATGAATAACCCAAAAGAATGGTACGCTGAATTATGTGACCTGATTTTCGGCCAATGCAGACCCTGCAGTATTAAAAGTTGCTATTGAAAAATCCATTATCTCCCAATCTAAGTAGTCAACTGTTCTGAAATTTCACTCAAACTTGCATGATGATATGAACAATGTCTGGTTAAAATTTGAACAAAATCGATAGAAATCAAGAGCGCACGCTCGTTTTATCATAAGGGCTTACACCACTGTAAACGTCAAAACTTGAGTGATATTTCTCGATTTTTTTTTGTAGGACAAATAAGAGACTATTAATATTCAAGGATGTTATTAGTCTTATCTTCGAGTGACCAAAATGAAATGTATATTAAAAAATTATGCCAAAAGGTGAGGCTGGAGCTATTCTGGAGAGGCATGTTGAATTTGAGACGCTCTGCGGCACGCAGTATAGCTGACTCAAATTCGATTTTAGAATAATATAAATAAATTTCTATTAATTTACACGAGTATAGCTAGAGAAATACGTAGAGGATTGTGAAAATATTAATTTTTGTGTAATTGGGGAGCATTAAACCAAAATCTTAATTTTCGACAGAAAAAAAAGGACACTCATTTAGTAATAACTAATGTTATAACTAACTCATAGAAAATCCCGTACGTATTCCTCTTTGGAATGTTATTTTAAACATGTACTCAAAATTTGGAGTGAAAATAATGAAAATTTTTTAAGTTATGCTGCGTGCCATTTTGAAAAATTGTGTTTTGAGAAAAACCAGCGTAACACAGAGTTTCTTCTTCGTTCCTTGGTGGACTATGGACACAATATTTCCGATGAAATATTTCGAGGAGAATAAGCCACTGTCCGGGCTGAATCTCCGTCGTCTGATGACATCAGCACCTTACCCATACCTTCGTGAGGCGAGCGGTGGACCAAGTGTATATGGATCATGGTCGAGGTATTTGTTTAAATTTATTAAAACGGACGGTAAGATGTCACCACCTTTCCACAGGGCAAGTCTTTAGCAACTCGGAAAGCCTAAACTTGAATTGTTGTAAAAAATTATTGAAAACTTTCAATTTTGGGTAAGTCAGCATTTTATTTCAAATTCGTTCAGGTCAAAATGACGCAGTGTGTCAAGGAAGGAGAACACCACCGTCACTGCCCATTTTCGACCGTTTTTTGAAGATTTTTTTTAAAGAAACCATTAAAATACATGGTCAAAAGAACTTTTAGGTTTTATCAGGTATATATTGAAGTATGTAAAAAGAGTTTATTTGTCAAAAGAATAGAAAATCGCGGTACACGAGTTGCTATAGCACTACTGGTTTTCAGTCAACTCTCTCCATACTGTTGAAGTTTACATCGTTTGAACGCAACGAAAGCTTTTGCCTACATTTTATTTTTTATATTTTTATTGTTATAGAAAAACTTTTGTTTTAAGATTTATATTGTAGATCGCTAAATAAACATCTTAAAAAATGGTTAGAAGATTTTTGTGAACAAAGTTTGCCAAAATAAATTAAAGGAATTCACGAATATTAATTTTCGTTGCGTTCCAACGACATAAACTTCAACCTCATACTCTCTCTGCGGAACGCAGTACAACTATCGTTAATTTAATCCTGGAACTACGAACGAAATATTTTCGTTGATTATGTTAGTTTTAGAAGTCAAATACGGGGAAAAATTTAAAAATAATTTTTAAACGATCGTAACGAGGATAAAAAGTTTGTGTTTTCGACCATAATTTTGATATACTACTCCGAAAAATTAAAGGAACGGAAAATTTCTTCTTTTTTTGGAGTGTTTTTTCGAAGCACTGTATCTATGTGAAAAATGGTCGCATCGAGATAAAAAAAAAGCCTTCGAAGCTTCAAGTTTCTAGTTTCGCGATTTTTTGGCAACTTTTTTTTGTGAGCTGCGGTTTTCGCGCTATCATAAGAATAGCGGAAGAAAATAATTGCCAAATTTATTATTCTTTTTTTCAAGGGTTCACGGGCTAGTTAATTTTTTTTCCACGTAACTAAATGTATAGGTCAGTTAGCTTGTTGATTGAGCTTTAATTTAGTTTTTTGTCTCTCTACTTCAATTTTTTGCTGAGATATCCGACTTTAAATGAAACAAGATCCTTTTGTCTTTGATAATCGATATCTCAGCAACCAATGATTGCAGCGGCAATTAAAGGGCAGCTTTGAAAACTTGAATAAATTTCCTACCAGCCCCTTTCGTTGATCTTTCAGAAAAACATTTTTTCACTCTCAACATTAATTTGAAAAAAGGACAAAAAGTGACTTTTTATAGTTTGTCAGTAAATCTACTACTACTTTACAAATATTGATGGAAACACTAATGTTGCCGCGTTTTTTTTTTCAAGCGTAATGTAGCCCCAATAGCCCTGTTAATTTTCAAATAGATTCATCGAACTGTTTTTCCGGACTGATTAATCAATATTTTACAGAACAATGAAAGGCACAAGTGTATTGTTTCTAAACATCGTGTAATCATCATCAAAATGGAAAGACCAATTTTCTTCGACTTTTTTCACAAATTTGCACTAGTCTCTTGTTAAATTTAAGAAAAAGAAATTCATAAAATTTCAATTTTTTAAAAATATTTCTTTAATTTTGTAAAACATTTCAGGAAACAATACTGACTCATTTTTTACCCGATTTGGCCTTTGCGCACTAATTTTCACTCATGTTTAACTTCATTAATTAAAAGTTGATAACCCCAAACTGTATTCTATAGTCGATCTGAGAACATTTATGCGATTAACTCTTGATATTTTCTACGAAGCTTATTAGGGTTGCAGAAAACAGTTTTTTTTTCAAACTAGGCATGAACAAAAATTGAAAAACGTTACAGTTTACAAAAACTTTAGATTAATTTATTTACCGAAACGTAGAAAAACATTACCAAAAAAATATTAGTTAAAAACATGTTAATTGGTTTTTTCTTTAAAAAAAAGATTAGTTTTGGAAGAAATTTTTTTTTGTAACCCTAATAACCTTCGCAGAAAATATCGAGAATTAATTTCATACAAGTTCTCAGATCGACTAGTGAATACAGCTTGGGGGTTTCAACTTTTAATTAATGCAATTAAAGATGAGTGAAATTATGGTGCGCAAAGGTCGAATCGTGTAAAAATGAGTCAGTCTTGTTTCCTGAAATCTTTGACAAATTTGAAGAAAAAAAAATTGAAATTTTTCGAATTTTTTTTTCTTGACATTAATAAGCAACTAGGTCAAAGTTGTGAAAAAAGTCGAAGAAAATTGTTTTTTTTTTCATTCAGATGATGATTATACGATGTTTAAGAACAATACACTTCTTCCTTTGTTTTGTAAAACTTTGATGAATCGAACCGAAAAAATGGTTCGATGGATCAAATTGAAAATGTACGGGGCTATTGGGGGTACATTAAGCAGAAAAACAACCGGGCAACATTAGTCTTTCCATCAATACTTAAAGGATTGTACATTTACTATAATATATAAAGTAGTAGTACAGTTACTGAAAAACCATAAAAAGTCAGTTTTTGGTGCTTTTTCAAATTAATATTAATGGTGAAAAAATGTTTTTTTCTAAAAATCAACGGAAGGGTCGTGTTGGAAATTTATTTAAGTTTTCAAAGCTGCCCGTGCAATCATTGGTTGCTGAGATAACGGTGATCGAAGACAAAAGGATCTTCTTACATTCAAAGTCGGATATCTCAGCAAGAAATTGTCGTGGAGAGACAAAAAAAACCAAATAGAAGCTGAATAAACAAGCTAACTGACCTATACATGTATTTAACTGAAATAACATTCTCCAGCGCGTGGACCCTTGAAAAAAAACCCAAAAAATTTGGAAATAAATTTTCTCTCGTTATTTTTTATTATTGCGCGATTACAGTAGCTCACAAATTTGTTTTGACGACAGATCTCGAAACTAGAAACTTGAAGCTTCATAATGCTTTTTTTCATCTCGATGCGACCATTTCTCACATTGATACAGCGCTTCAAAAAACACTTTGAAAAATTGAAGAAATTAGATTGGTCGAGGGGACGAAAACTGTTCAAGTTCTGCTGCGTCCCGATTTCGAAAACGTGGTTTGGAGAAAAACGTGTGTGAAGTTAACGGTTAGGCGATAGACCTGAAGAAGTTTTGTTTCCGTAATCTAATGCCACCTTTTGGTCGAAAATAAAACTATTTTTAGTCGGTGAATTTATCCCCATAGATAATAGGCTTACAAGAGTTGAGAATTGCGACTACCGGCATGGCATCGCCGAAGACGCTTTTCAGCGCCGGACACTCTCTTATAAAAATAGCTCGAAAACCACTTTAAAACTGTTTTTTCGGCTATAAACGAATATTCATCATATTTTTGGAGGTTATAAGGATTTTTTAAGGGTTTCCAAAAAAAAGGTTTTTCGAAAATTTTCCACCGATGTCGTCCTTTAAACATATCGCGATCGTAAAATTTCACCGCTCTTCTGTAGGGCGAGACTCCTGCGATCGTCATTGCTAGAAAATTCGATCCTTGGAGGAACCCGCCGAAGATAAATCCCGGCAGAGAGAAAAAATTCTAAACGTATTTATTTTAACAATAATTATAATATTTTACCACTCTTTCGCAAAGTGAGACTCGGTCGATCTCGTTCGCTCGCGAATTTGGTCGGCCGCAGCCAACCTGCCGAAGATAAGCCATGGCAGAGAAAAAAATTCCGATCGCAATTGTTGAAACAAAGAGCATTGTAAAATTTTTTAAGTTTCCAAGGATTTTTGAAAAGTGCTTCCAACAAAACGATTTTTCGAAAATTTTCCACCGATGACCTCTAAACAATTTGCGATTGTAAAATTTTACCGCTCTTCTGTAGAGCGAGACTTCTCCGATCGTCATTGCTGGAAAATTCGATCTTTGGAGAAACCTGCCGAAGATGAATTCCGGCAGAGAGAAAAAATGCTAAAAGATTTTTTTTTGCATAATTAGAAATAATTTAGTAATAATAAAATTTTACCACTCGTTCGCTCGCGAATTTGGTCGGCCGCAGCCAACCTGCCGAACATGAGCCATGGCAGAGAAAAAAATGGCGAACGCAATTGTTTAAACAAAGAGCATTGTAATTTTTTTTAAGTTTCCAAGGATTTTTGTAAAGTGCTTCCAACGAAACGATTTTTCGAAAATTTTACAGCGATGACCTCTAAACAATTTGCGATCGTAAAATTTTACCGCTCTTCTGTAGAGCGAGACTTCTCCGATCGTCATTGCTAGAAAATTCGATCTTTGGAGAAACCTGCCGAAGATGAATTCCGGCAGAGAGAAAAAATGCTAAACGATTTTTTTTTGCATAATTAGAAATAATTTATTAATAATAAAATTTGACCACTCTTTCGCCGAGTGAGACCCGGTTGATCTCGTTCGCTCGCGAATTAGGTCGGCCGCAGGCAACCTGCCGAAGATAAGCCATGGCAGAGAATAAAATTCCGATCGCAATTGTTGAAACAAAGAGCATTGTAAAATTTTTTAAGTTTCCAAGGATTTTTGAAAAGTGCTTCCAACAAAACGATTTTTCGAAAATTTTACATCGATGACCTCTAAACAATTTGCGATTGTAAAATTTTACCGCTCTTCTGTAGAGCGAGACTTCTCCGATCGTCCTTGCTAGAAAATTCGATCTTTGGAGAAACCTGCCGAAGATGAATTCCGGCAGAGAGAAAAATGCTAAACGATTTTTTTTAGCATAATTAGAAATAATTTAGTAATAATAAAATTTTACCACTCTTTCGCAGAGTGAGACCCGGTCGATCTCGTTCGCTCGCGAATTTGGTCGGCCGCAGACAACCTGCCGAAGATACGCCATGGCAGAGAAAAAAATGCCGATCGTAATTGTTTAAACAAAGAGCATTGTAAAATTTTACAACTCTTTTGTAGAGTAAGTCTCGAGCGATCTCGGTCGTGACTCGAGATATTAGCAGAGATCGAATTCGTCGACGATGAGCGACATCGAGATGCCACGTAGTCTTTGAGCTTATTTGTTTAAATTAATTAAAAAAGAATGGGAAAATGCTAGCACCCTTCCACCATTCGAGTCTCTAGCAAACCCCGTTTGCTAGAAAGTTCAACCATAAAGAAATTTCCACCGATGACCGTCGTCGACAAAAAAATCGATTCGAGGGCATTTGTTTAAACAATGCGCGATCGCAAAATTTCACCGCTCTTCCGTAGAGCGAGGCTAGCGATCTTGATTGTTCGAGAAGCTGACCAGCAAAAATGCTGCCAAATATGAACCCTGGCAGAAATAAAAATGCTGAACGCATTTGTTTAAATAATGAGCATTGTAAAATGTTACCACTCTTTTGTAGAGTGAGTCTCGAGCAATTTCGGTCGCTCAAAATTTTGGCAGGGATCGATATCGTTAACGATAAGCGGCATCGATGTTACAAATTGTGCTCGAGCTTATTTGTTTAAATGATATGAATAAGTATGGGAAAATGCCTGAGTCTTTTGGTTGTGGCCGTCGTCGAAAAAAAATCGATTCGATGGCTGCATATACAAAGTAAAATGCAACAAAGTTTCACTGCTCTCCTGCCGAGCGAGCGCATGCTTCCAATACAAGCGTACCATGGTCGCTACGCATAGTTGTATGAATTGTGTGATACACACATAGGCGTAAGGTGCTTGCGTACGACCGAACGGCATGCGAGAATGTATTCGTTCTTTCTCCACGCGGTTGCCGCGGCGTAGCAAACACACACACACACGCGCACGCTCAGCGATCGCCGTCTATTTGGCTTCGACTCTTCGCCTCAGTGCGAAGCATCGAGACCGAATTCGCGATCGCTGCGCTGACCGTCGGTAGCGACTCGTAGCTAAAAACTACGAGATCTGCGCTACCGACGTAACGAGAGGCCGCGTCGAAATTTTCTGGCGTGTGGCACATGGCCTTAATATATAATTCAGTGCAGAAAACTTGAAATTCGTGCTTTGGTCAGCATGTTAAATCAAATCATAAAAAACGTACCGAGTAACACCAAATCTAAAGTAAGTGGTGAACGCCCGGTACGATGGGGCGAGTGATTAGCGTGCTCGCCACTAAACCAGCGGACCGGGAGGTCCCGGGGTCGAATCCCAGTCGCGTACATTTCGTCGTGAAATGTTTTTCTTCGGCATTTCGCGGCAAAATAATACTAGTTCTACGACTGGGGGGGCGAACTCGATGACCGGCTGTATTGATGTAGGTTTTCCGCAGTTTCCCTATACCCATGACAGAAATGTCATGATGAATATAATACAGAGGGGGAAGTCGGCTGCGGCCGCAAGAGGGGGGAACCGAGAGAAAGATGGAGAAAAAAAGGAGTAAACAGTGTAGAGGAAAGAAACGGTCGTCACAATGAGGGGAAAGAATAGGTACCAAACGCGTAAAGCGTGTACCTAAGGAAAAAACGAATAAGTAAATGGTGAATTAACCGAACAAGTAGCCAAGTCTAATTAAACCGAAACAAACTAAAATCTTTGCGCTTTAATTCTGATATATCCACAACTTATAGTTCTGAATAGGTTATGATTTTTCCAGGACTTTGGTATTACAGCATTACTACACATTACATAGAAATTCAATACGTAGTGTATTTATTTTAAAATAACGATTATTAGTTTTCACAGACTGAAACAGTAAAAAGAATTCCGGAATTTGTATATTAAAATTCATACAGAGTTTATTAAAGACGCAGAAAGTATATAATGATAATTACACTAACCTGACATCGTAAAGTTAATACACTTTTCTATGCCAAATTTACTTTTTTTATTATTTAAAAATACAATCTGAGCATATTAATTTTAATACGATTATAATAGATACCTTGCAATACGTATATGATTTTTCCAGTACTTAAGGGTTGCGATATTACTGAACGATTATTAGACATTCGGAAAGCAGTGCATTGATTTTCAAACGACAATATTAAAATTCATAAACGATATCTGTAAAAAGACTTCCTGCACTTTTATATTAATTTTAATACAGATTTTTTTTTTACAGTGTAGGGTAAGCGGTTTAAATACGGATTCATCGTGGACATGCCTGCTACGAAGGGTCACGGTATTTTTTTGCATTCTTTCATTATGACAATGCCTAGATTATTAAGAAGAACGCGTCTTTTTGTTTCGTGTCTTCTCGGCGCACCGGATAGCGCCGAGAAGGTTGACGCGGGTCCACGTGCATGGGGAGCCTGCAGCGTATGCGAGTCAATCCCATCCCTTCGAGCCGCAAGCGAGAACGCCGAAAGCTCCCAAACGAAGGGGATATACTGCACTGTACAAACGCGTACATGTCCTCTGCATTTAGAGGTCGTCGTTGAAATTTGTGGTGAGCAACTACCGCACGCCCCGGTATCAAGTAAGTCCTTATTCAGGGGGCGTGGGAGTCGCGGAGACGGCGAATGAGCACTAGGAAGGAATCTTAAAAGCGCCTGGAACCACGAGTAAATGCCAGTTTGAGGACATGTCTTTTCTGCGAGACTCTTTACCTTTCATCTTGATATATTTCTTCGGTGGAACTTTCCCTCGCTCTCTCCCTCTCATTTTTCTTGGTCTTGGGTCGCTTTCTGCTTCGGGCGTTAAAACTATCGGAATGATGTTGCAAACGTTTGTCTCGAGTGGTGTTGGAGATTTTCTCGTTTCTCAATATACTTGGAGCTCCCCGCATTGCGTGCCTACCAGGAACGACCTACGGTTTAGGACTCTTAAGTATATATATATATATATGTGGAAGATACTCTCGAAAGCTTAACGTCGCGTCGAGTGTCTGTGTGATCGCCCAGTGTTACGATCAAATTCGTTCGAGTGACGCCGGAGGATCAGAGGACTTGATTTTAACCAGTCCAGTGCTCCTACTTGAGGCACAAGTAGGATCCTGCGTCTAGGCAGAGTACTCAGTGACACATACATACAACCGATGCACACTTGTATACAGCTCTGCATGGAGAAACTACAGAACTGAAGACATAATACTAGATTCGCATTGTTCCATCGCATCATCGTGAGAAATATATTGGCTATTCGAAGCAAACGCGGCGACCTTCTTTGCATGGAAAGTTTTGCAACGCTCATGAACAAATTGTCGTGTGCATCGAAACATTTGTATAAATAAATGATGATTTCTGGATCTTTTTGCGGCTCTTAACGGATCTGGTTAGGGTTGGGGCCCAAACAACTGGCCGATTTTGAAAAAAAAATCTGACGAGAGTATTCGGATGACCAGGCCGAGCGTTTACACACGATTGATACATAATTTCGTTAAGATTGAGTTTTTTAATTGAATGATTTTGATAAACTATGACGTTATTATTATTAAAGCAAAGTGCGGCTGTTACTGCACGGGCAATCGATCTAGATAGTTTTGGAAACTACGGTAATCTGAAAAGGAAAATATGAAATGCACTTTTAGTATAATAATAAAACTTTCGTATGACCAGATACATTTTTGAAATTTTGACAACTACGTAAATGGCAAGCTGTCGAAAAAAGGACGATTTTTAACCAAAAAACAATTTCGATGATTTGTTATTAACAAATGGATAAACGTATCAAATTACCGGATCATACGATAGAAAATGTTATGAACGCTCTATCCGAATTCGAAGTGAAACGGACAAACAGATTTTGAGATACGACTTACACTTTTTCATAAAACATAGTTTCGGGAAAAACGCAAAGGATAAATCGTCGCGGGGCAGTTCACCGTAGCGCAGTGGGTGAGCTAACCCTTCACAAAAAGAGTCATAGCTCGGTCAGTTTTAGAATTTTTAACATAATCTTTGCGGCAAAACAAAGTTGAGTTTCTTTTTCTTCTAATACTTCTATCGCTTTGTGTTGCGCGTGGAATACTCCGTACATATGGTATATCATACGCGTAGATTCTCGGATGTGCATACGCACATAAAATAAAGGTATCATGTGTGTGATATATATAAACGTACTCATATATCCGCAGGAAGGCACCAGCGGCGCGGTCCTTCTTCGTGAGAGTCGCCAACGCCACCGGGTTTATTGTTCCCACGTCGAGTGTGGCTCGTTGCGTGTCGATAACTCACAGTGCCGCCAGTAACATAGTGCTAGATCCGAACGTATAGGGCTGGACCGAAAGTCTCCGCTGGCTATATGCGGAATATATAGCGATATGTCGTGTCGCCACGCTGAAAGTAAAGAGTGTGACTGCTTTGACTTCCCTTCGCACTATTTTATCGGTCTCTCTCCCTTTTTCCCTCTCTCTTTCTTTCTCTGGTTCTTTTTTTCTCGTCTTTTCACTGTTTTTCCTACGAGAATTACTTTGGAGGACGTAATAGTGCCTGGCAAGGATTGCGGGGTGTCTCGAATCTGCATTCATTTTGGCGCGCTCTTATGCGTCATATCGTGGAAAAATAATTCAAACACTGAAAAAAATCTGCATTGTTTTATGATCCAACGTACTATAATCTTACTATTATTATAAAGTTGCAGTGCCCGTCAGGATATTCATTTTTCAAACGGTTAGGGTAGAGTACGGTACCATGATGATATATATTTGTTTTCAAAAATGTTTTCTATTTGGCTGTGTAGGCGAAGTTGTGAAAACAGCTACCGCTTTTTCCCTGATCCTTTGGTGTGTTAAAATGAACGCTCCCAGAATTTCCGACCACTTTTTTTCATTTGGATCCGTCAAGCTGAGATAATGAGATTTTTCTTATAAAAAGAGCGTGTCGCTCGATACCCATCAGTATCTACAAGAAAGCTCTTCCGTACGTAGTTAATTCAGTTTCGTTAGCTTTGATTATTATGTAACGCAGTTTTAGTTTTTTTCCCCGATGATGTGGTTTTAAGTACTTACGACACTGTATCAATATGTTTGATGTTTACTATACAGAAAACGTGTTTAAAAAAATCATAATCTTAGCATAGAACCCTCAAAAAGCAATGACCCTTATACACGGAAAAAAAGAAACAGCGAAAATCACAGTATAAACCGCATGAAAAACAGGGTGCCATATTTTATTTTACAGTAAAACAGAGTAATGTAAATCCTGTCCTACAAAAATGACGAATTTTCCTGTACACACTAAGATTTTTTCAGTTACACTGGCTTATTTACAGTTCGGTATTGTGAATACATCAGTGTCTTCAGTAAAAATATTCAACTGTAAAATTTACATGAGATCATTAATTTTTATACTGTACGCAAACTGCAAGGGTTACAGTGTACACTGTATTGAGTACAGAGTGATTCATTAAATTGTACAGTGTGGCACAGTAGTTTTACTCTTCTTTCGACAGTTCGTGACGTAATCTGTGCACTCTGAGATTTTTACAGTTACACTGGTTTATTTGCAGTTTAATATTGTGAATACATCAGTGATTTCAGTAAAAATATTAAACTGTAAAATTGAAATGCGATCACTGATTTTTATACTGTACGCACGTGAGGCACGAGGCCAGGGCACAAAGAATTGCCAGTTAGTAGTGCGTGGTTGATGGGACGCGGACATCGAAATTTGTGCGACAGAATTCAAGAAATTATAAAGAAAGAGAGAATTGAAAAAAAAGGTACGTTCTTGTCTAATTGGGACTTGTCTCGCGCGTGGGGTGAGGCACGTGGCCAGGACACAAAGGATTGCCAGTAAGTAGTGCGTGGTCGATAGGATGCAAACGTTGAAATTTCAAGAAATTTTAATTCCAGAAATTATAAAAAAGAGAGAATTATTTACAAAAAGGTACGTTCTTGTGTATGTGACTGATTTTTTAAATATTTTTTACACATTTTTCTCAGACTTCTTTTACGGATAAACTTTTTTTGTGTGTCTCATTCACTTTATTATATTCATTATATTCTTGATATATATTGAGACGTACAGGTTCGTCTCAGGCGCCATACCCCCACCACAAATTCAAACAAACCGACCCATTGTGAGAGTAGGGGAGGGGGAATAATAAATCATAACAAGTCAAGTGGATAGGTACGACCTCTGAAAAACACAAGTGAACACAAAAACTGAAGGTCACAAAACAATAAGCGGAAGGAAAGACGAGTGAGAGAAGAAAAAACAGAAAAGAAGAAAAACGATCAAAGGTATAGAAAATCAAAGAGAAAGAGAAGAACAGAAAATAAACAAAAACAGTAGAGAAAGGTAAACACAGGTAAAAAGTAAAGGAAGGGGAAAATTCGTTGGAAAGAAAACAGAGAAAGTAACAGAAAACAAAGGAAACATAAATTTATTTAAATAAAAAAAAATTAACAATAAAGGGGATGATGGGTATATGGCAAGGGAAGGGGAACAATAAACAATAAAATACGGGTATAAAAGAGGAGGAAAGTTGGAGGAACGTCACTTCTTCTTTTCAATCTCTTGTGGATTGACAATTACCACTTAGCCGAGTACCACCTATCCGGAGGGGAAAAGCAGAAAGAGGGGAACCTTAAAAAACAAGAGAAAGAAGGAGTCGCCATCGAAGAGTTAGACTTTTTACGTGGATTAACAAGTACCACTTCGCAGAGTACCACCTATTCGGAGGGGAAAAGCAGGAAGAGGGAAACCTTAAGAAACTGAAAAAGGGAAGAATTAGGACCAAGTTTTTTTTTAAGTCAATAAATACAAAAACAGAAAACGTGATAAGAATAAAAAAGAGATCACTTAAAAAACATTAAGTTTAAAAGGAGAAGGAATAAATTACGAGAAGATAGATATAAAATTAGTATTAGGAGAATATAAAGAGAGAGGAGGTAGGAAACTTGCGAACGATACACACACAAACTCACACACACACACCTGTAACACACAATCATAGCGACAAGGATATCAAAGGACGTGTATCAGGAGACCCTGAAGGTTAAGAGCGGATATCAAATTCGAGCATTGACCATTGCAAGGTGCGTGGCGACCTCTGGCGTCGCGATCCATAGTTAGGATAATCGATTATCAACGCGCGATAATCGATTACGCTCACGCAGAGTAATTAAGGAGGGAGGTCTAGTTAGAATTTAAAAAAAAATCGATTTTTTTTTCATTTTCTAAAAGTATAATATCTTACGAGTATTTTCCGACTAATTGAATGTAAATCAGACCATTATTCGCCGAAATACGTAACTTTGAAGGACGCCGTGTTTGAGCCATATAAAGTAAACAGGTAGCGGCAGCTGTGCGCTTTAAAACTTTAAACTCGTTTTTCTCAAAACCATGTTTTCGAAGTCGGTGATCAATGTAACTCGAGAACGGCTTTACGGATCAGGTTGAAATTTATATCACTTCTTCTATACATAGTTTTCCGCCGGATGAACGAAGAATCTTTTTTTGGACAATTTTTTTTTGTTCATAGTCAATTTTTGTAAGCAAAATTTTGGTCAAAACAACACTTTTGACTTTCAACGTCCGCCATTTTGTGAAAAATGGAAATTTTTCGAAACCCTTCGTTCAACCGGAGCATTATATCATTAACTAAAGATTCCCCCCTGTTTTATTGGTTTCAGATAATCCGTCACAGCGTGAGAGTGATCACCGCAAAACCTGTTTTTTTTTGCACTGTCCTCGGCCATTGATACGTATCGGCCTATTTTAAAACATATTTCTTTAAAAAAATTATAATGTTTACATTAAATATATATCTTTTAAACGGAAGAACTTTTGTTCTAAAATATTTTATCGTTTGGCCGAAAAAAAATCGGAAAAAAGGCCTTTTTTTAACGTTCCAACGAGACATCACTCCTTAAGAGAAAGCGCGCCGTAGCGCGTCAATCGAGAGCGCGCCGCGATCCACCGCGTCGTGAGTAAGAAGGTCGGTGCATGGAGCCTAGATACCAGGAGGTTCAGCGGCAATGCAACTGGGGTGCAGCGGCACCTACATATATAGTAATATATCGGTCAACGAGGTGAAAGTGATCGGATGAGTTTCTAACCTCACGACAGACCGATCGTGACATCAAACGTCGAAATATCCGCCGATTCATAATTTCTTCATGACGGTTCGGGAAAAAAACGCAAAAGCAAGAAAATATCTCAAACTCAAACTCAAAATGGCCGCTATACAGCCCATCTAGAAAAACGTGTTTTTTTTACAAATAGCTTCACGGGAGAACGGTTTTCTCGTAAAATATAAGACCTGAAACAAAAACCAAAAAAATGACAATTTTTATATTATTAGCCATGAGACTACCTAGAAATTTGCTTTCAAATTTTGGAACAATATCGCGCTTTGAAGAAAATAAATCGATTTTTGCCAAAAAAAGCAGTAAACTGTTTTTAAAAAAAGTTTACATTTAATCAATAAAACGGCTACGTACTCCCATAGAGAATGTAATTGTGAAGCTGCTATAAAAATTTCAGATCGATGCATGCAAAGGTGGTCGAGTAATCCGTCATCCGAGATTGAAAAAAGTGGTTTCGAGAAAAACGCGTTCAAAATTGTACGAGCAACTGAGCGCGCGCTCCGAGGCGCTGCGGCCAAATCGATAATTGAACCTTTAAATAAAAAAAAATCGCTACAGGACCAATTGCATATTGTTTTTATGACACCACAGTATATATAGGCATGAAAACGTCATTCCAAAATCCTAGAGTGGTGTTATCCCTTAACACGAATGAGGGTTAAGTATATCATCTGTGATCTGTCTTAGATCGCACCCATGTTTAGCGTATATCTATATACATATAGGTGCCGGAGCACCCCAGCGCCATCATTTCTCGTTCTCGTTTTGGGGACGAGTTGAAAGGCCTCGCTGAACCTCCTGGTATCTAGGCTCCATGGTCGGTAGAGTGGGGGGACTCAGGGACGGCGTGTAGCACGAGAGCGCGCTCGGCACCCCGCGCCACGAGCGACAATTGGAAGAGCGCCGTACAGAGATCGAGCGCGCCACGATCCATACTGCTAGGGAAAGTGTACCGCGACCGACAGCGCCACGCGCGATCTAGGGAAAGGCGCCCAGCAGACTCCGCGTGCCGTAGGCGAAAGCGCGCCGTAACTCACGCGCGCTGCGAGCGCCAATACACATAGGAGAGGGGGAAGAAAATTACCAACCTACGGTAAAGCGATCGTGTTCAAGCACATTTACCATCCGAGCGAGTCCGCAACTCGAGTATTGTACCGACCGAGACGCGATACATTAAGACACACAAAATATACTTGAGAGACACAAACAACATACCACACTTGTACACAGCAAACTTTTAACATTATATCGAGTCAAAAATATTGAATAAATGTCATTTTATTACCAAATACCTCCAAAACAAAAAGTGTAAACTAATTTCTTCCCTGATCGAGTCCCGAACAAATAAAATTAATTGTGACGAATTCCGACCCGTTACAATATATATGTATGTGTGTATTAGGGTGACCGCAATTTAGGTCGAACTTGAATTTTCGAATTCCCCACGTAAAAATACAATAAAGATATTTTTTTTTAAATATGTGCAAAGTTTGAAGGCGTTAAAATTTTTTTGAATGGTGCCTGTAAGGAGTTGAATTTTAAATGACAAAACACATATATTTTGCTGAGATATAACATATTTATTTCTTAAACTCGTAATAGTGGTGAAAAAAATCTAAAACTAGGCACACATATTGTACATATATTGATGTTCAAAACACAATTTTTTACAGATTTTTGCAGTAATATTTTCCACAATTGCACACTTTATGAAGACAGCCTCGATTTCATATTTTTAAACATTTTTCGTGAAATATTATTATTGATACTGTGAAACAATTTTCAACTCAACTAGAGCCTAAATTAAACTAGACTAGACTATACTAGACTATACTAGACTAGACGATTAGAACCAAAAATACCGCACAAGAAGTTTTCTTCCTATCAAAAGTAAAACATTGACTTAGAATTAAAGTTAAACTTTGAATTGCATCCGAGGCATAAATTCATTGCACTGAAATAAATCGTCATGACATCTAATATAATTATTGAATGAACAATCAATTAAAAATACAATTTAATCGGAAAAAAATCTGCGAGTAAAAAAAAATCGAAAAAAATGACAAGGTAAATTTTTATTGGTGGAGCGGTCGAAGCAAAGTATTTTTATTGATATCCGGATACTTTTTGTGATATTCACGGAGCATTTGTACGATATATTGTTTCGGTTCCTTGTTTTACGTCAATCTAGTATTGTACTCCGTAATAAGCTTGATTTCTCTTTTTGCGACACCATTAACGACGCTTACCTTCTTGACAATTTGCAAGCCAAACTGATAATTTTTATCTAAGTGCCACTCTGATACGTCATTATCGCGAAAGCTATGATCGATTTGGAATCTTTCGAAAAACTTTAACGATTGGGGGCTTACGAAAAAATCAATGTTTTGACCCAAGAGAGAAGCGAAGTTCGATTCTGAAACTTCATAGCGTTTGGGCACTTCGATTTGTGTTTCATGTTCCAGCTGCTTGCTCGTGACTTTTGTAGCCATTTTTTTTCTTATATCTGCAGGAATAGTTTGTGACGTGATTTTTTGAGCCACGTCACAAAAAGGCTACCGATGCTCAAGATATGCTGTCGATGCCCGGGTTGCGACCCATGCGTTAGTGTTACGGGTCCTTTCTCTACAGTGTTTGTCTTATTACGTTTGAGGTTTTGGGTTAAGTTTTCGTTTTGGTTAGGTTGGCGTGCGGAACTCGGTCGAGCGGCGTATGGCTCAAGGTACCGAGCAATCTCGACCGAGGGATGCACCCAGTGAGGCCTCTCGGGGAATCGGTGCACGCCCGGCTGAAACGCCGGCGCCCCACCGTAGTGGTGCATCGTGCTGGAGAGCGGGCCGTTTAGGTTACGGGCGGAGGCTGGAGACCTCCGCGCCGCGCTTCTGGACAGAAGCTTTGCCCGCTTTCGCACGGTGGCCCGGGGATGCGATCTCCGAGAACCTCCATGTTACCGACGAGAAAAGTTCCCGATTTGTTACCGTTCCGTTTTCGGGGTAACTCGGGCAGAAAATATAGATTCCGAAAGGAATATTCTATCAGAATATTCCAGCTCCCGAAATAATATTTCAGCTCTCGATATTATACGAGATAAAGTTCTCGCTTGAACCGGCGATTTCGCATGGTCCGATGCCGCGAGCGTGTTGACATTTTTTCTGTTAACGCGCTCCGTCTCGCTCTCGCATAATCCCTCGCACGCCGCGCCGGCCTTGGTCGCGCGAGGTACAGAGTTGCTACCGAATCTTCGCGTGAGACGGTTGTCTCCCAAATCGCGATCGCTCCCGATTTTGAAGATATCGTGATAGAGTTGTCGATCAGACGCCGCGATGGAAAGACGCGTCGTGTCTCTCTCGCGCTCTCGTTCTCGCGTTAGACGCACGTCGTCGTGCTCTCTCGTTCCCGTTCGTGTAACGTTTCGCGTGCAGTTCGTGTTCGCGATTAAATTTCGTTTACGTGAAAAGTTCTCGGATGGATAATCCACCGGCTCTCGCACTATAAAATAAAACCATTGTTTTATTTTATTAGTGACGTTTCCGGTGTCGCGAAAGCGACAGATCCCGTGATCGTTCATGCTACTCCCCAGTGAATCCCGACCCCTCTACCACAACCCACAGCCTGAGCGGCCGTGCTGTACCGCAACCGTTCTTTCCCGTGTAAGTGCATCCTGTTTAGTCCGGTTAAACGATTTAGGCGATTAAAAATCGGCGATTAAAAATCGAGGAGGTCTCCAGACTCCGAACCCGGTTAAGATTCCGGGGGAAACCAAAAATCCAGGAGGGCTCCAGCCTCCGCCTGGCGGGTCGGGTCTGATCACCCCGACCCCAGTTTAGTCCGGTTGAGAAATCCGGCGATACAAAATTTTCTGGCGCCCCGGGTACTGCGGATGCACGCGCACGGGAGGAACGGCCGAAGGTGACGGTTTCTCGCACCAGATCCCGATTTGAGTTCAAGTTCTCGTTCTCGTGGTTAGAGAAGATAACGTCCGTCACAAGTTTCATCAAAGAATGCCATCGCAGCAGTTTCAGCGGTTAGCTACCAAAGATAGTTCGACATTTTTTTGAGAGCGACTTTGCTTACAGCGGAATTGATTTTTCGGTAATCGTGGACGGTTTTAAGAAAATTCAAATCACGATTAGGAGCAGCATTAGCATATGGAGCTGTGAACCATGCCTTCAGGTAAATCAAAACGATAAATTTACAGGTTTCGGCGATTGATTTTTCCTTGCTTGGCGTCAAACGAAATACTTTACGAAATAAAAAAAATTTCAAGCAATAAATTGCGCTTGCCATCCAACGAGCACGTGAAAAAGCACCTGGCTTATAAAATCGTACATTTTCACGAGGAACTTTTCCAATGAAAATTAGGCACAACAGCAATAATTTGCGGTAATCGTCACGCAGTTGCACCTGTGATTTTAGTACTTGATCAACGAAGTAATATGTACCTTCGAGGTGATTTTGAAAAATATTCAAAATCTTTTCATCCTCTATACCGGCTTTATATTCATTTTGATCGATTTTCGTCCACGCAATTTGACAACGCTTGAACAAAAGAATCAACGGGCAAGTTGAGGTAGGCATTAGTGCATCAAAAACCCCACCTAGCACTAATTCAAAAATATGATGTCTGCAGGGTAGATAAAGCAAATCTCGATTGAGAATTTGCTCTAAAAGTACTGCAGCTCTAATGCCTCAGCTACTGCACTTACAATTCGAGTAGCATTTCTATCCGAAACGAAGCAACTGTCCAAAGTTGCAACGAATTTTTCGGTGATAATGTTGATTGAACCACGAAATTTTTTCGAAGGTGGGGTTCGACATTATATGCGTTTTTTTCATCGAAAAATTCCGATGAAAAATTACTCCGCTGTGAAGAAAACTCGGTACTTTGACTACTACCTGTCAAATGAACGATGTCATCTGAGAAAAAAATTTGAATAATATTATTTAATAAAATTTAATATTTGTATAAGTTTTTGAAACAACATTTCCGAACAAAGAAAGAATGAGTAGAAAATTTTAAACTATTCCAGATTTTTCAAAAATGAAAAAAACAAATCACGAAAAAAGTCTTGACTACTTAAAGATTAATATTGCAAAATAAAGAAAAAAAATTGCATTTTTTTTTCTCAAATAAAATAGTTGTCAGGAAAATTTCGAATCTTTTCGGATTAACCGATTTTTCAAATGTGTAGGAAAGTGAATCCTGATAAACAACATTTCAGTTCATTCAAAAATATTTTGTAATTTCAAAAAACTTTTTACACGTGTTTTGAACATGAATTTTTTTTATAGTTACATAATACAGTATTTCAATTGTTAGGTAAATGTATAGATGACATGTTAATTAAAATTTTTAAAACAGAATTGTTGTAATCCAAGTCAAGTTAGTAATAATTTTAATAATATATTTGGAGCCCTTTTTACATGAAGTATAATTTTTCTTACCTATTGTACCGTGTTCTCTTTCGTACTTCGCTTTCTCACGCTTTTCCAAAATAAAATCGTATTCTTCATCGGTTATATTTCGGTCGTGAATAGATTCAACATCACCGATGAATCCAAATCTCTCTGGTTTTCTTTGATTTTCCAAAAATTGCATAGTTTTTTCATCGATTTTTTGGAGCTTTATAGATGATGCAGCGATATCAAAAAGCGACGCGATCTGCTCTTTGAAATCTGATGCTTTGACTTCATTATGCTTTTGACCAGCATTTTTTCTACAGATCGATAATGGCTGTACAGATTTTCTACCTTTACAATACACTTGTGTAATCGATGCACAGGTATACCGACTTTTTTTCCAAAAAGCACAAACTTCTTTGGCAACTATCGTAGCACTTTGACAAAGGCTATACTTTAGCTGACGTAAGTTGAAAAAAAAGCACTTTCAAAAGTTGTATTTTACCCGGCAACTTATTGCCAGTAATTTGCGGATCAACCTCGCCAATTAAGAAAATATTGCTCCGTAGCACGCGGTGCGTAGCCATCGTTGTTCACCTGGCGACGAGCTAGGCTTTACTGAATATAAAACTGGTACGATTGAAAGAATAGACAGAGGTCAAACGAAATACGCGAGTTGTTTCTCTCTTATACCTGTCGTGACTATATGTAGGAAACACGAAAAAAATAGATTTTCTTAGTAAATATCCTTTTACTCAACCGCTTTTCGAACAAAATTTTACGAATGAGCTCTGTATAATTCACATTTTTGTACAGGGTGCGCCAGAGAAACTTACTTATTTGAAAAAATTCCCGCGCGGTGAGTTGGGCGGGTAGAGGGGCGAGAGGGGGCGCATCTGGAGGGGGAAGTTCCCAAGTTTGTTTCTCCCTCCAGTCAGTTGCCATCATGCTCTGGTCTAGAGAGCAGCGGGCCTTCGCAGTCGAGAGCTTCTTTTCTAACGGTCGCTCACTTCTTGCTACGCAACATGCCTTCCGCGCTCGCTTTGAAATTCCTCCTCACAGACTCGTTCCTGGCCGTAATTCGATTCTGTCGTGGGTTAACTCATTTCGGGAGTGTGGAAGTGTCGCTAAACCCAGAAATGGACTTCAACGGACCATCAGAACTCCGGAAAATGTCGAAAGAGTGAGGCAGTCAGTTGTGCGTTCTCCCCGGCGTTCGGCTCGCAAACACGCAGCTGCTATGGGAATTTCTGACACCACTGTTCGACGAATTCTCCATGAAGACCTTCAATTTCATCCCTATAAATTGGCTGTTGTGCAAGAATTAACTGAACGCGATTTTGTTGCCCGTCAAAATGCATGTGAAATGCTGGTTGACAACCTGCCTGAAGACGCGGTCGTTTTTTTCAGTGACGAGGCTCACTTCCACATTTCCGGCTGCGTCAACAAGCAAAACATGCGTTATTGGTGTGGTGTAAATCCACGTGAGCTTCACCAGAAGCCACTTAATTGTGAGCGAGTTACTGTCTGGTGTGCGATGTCGGTAATGGGAATAATTGGTCCTTATTTTTTTGAAGAAAACGAACGCGCAGTTACCGTGAATGGAGCTCGTTACAGGAACATGATCGAGGAATTTTTTCTTCCAAGACTCGAAGAAATGAACGTTAGGAACGTGTGGTTTCAGCAAGATGGAGCCACAGCACACACAGCACGAGACTCAATGAATTTGTTGCGACAACATTTCCCCGACCGCCTCATCTCTCTCAGAGGCGATCTCCAATGGCCGGCACGCTCTCCAGATTTGACTCCATGCGATTTCTTTTTATGGGGTTATTTGAAATCTCTGGTTTATGTCGATCGACCACGGACCATAGCACACCTCAAGAACAACATTCGCGACGCCATTGCCAACATACCGATTGATATGCTGCAAAGAGTGGATACGAATTTCAAAAATCGACTTCATTAGTGTATGCGCAATGGGGGTCGCCATTTATCCGATGTCATTTTCAAGACTGCATGAAAAAAAATAGGGATATTGTATTCTCAAATAAAAAAAAATTTTAAACAATAATTGAAGTACTTTTGTTTTTATTGACCTTTCAAATAAGTAAGTTTCTCGGGCGCACCCTGTACAATTACAATTATGCAATTAAATGTTTTAATTTGAGATGAAAAAGTTAAACACACGTATTTTTCATATTAATAATAATAATTTCTAATTAACTTATTGAATTCATTAAAATTCGTGTATTTAATTTTCGCTCGAATTTCAGAAAGCGCTTCAATCTTTATATTTATCGAACTTATCATTATACATAAATTATATGCTCAGGTAGAATATTGCATTGAAAATACCAATAATATTCTAATAGTATTTCATCAACCCTTTGCAGCACAGTGGTTCCGTACGGGACCACTTATTTCGAAAGGTTTTTTTCGATTAAAAAATAGCTTTTCTTTGATTTAAACAACTTTAAAATTCATATGCAGAGGTTTTATTATTTATAACAATTTATTTATATTAGTAAATCAATTCTAATAAAAAACCTTTTTAAAAAAAAATCATTATTGAAGAAACTTTGGGGCATATTCTTATAAAAATAGGTATTTGAGGTTTTTGGGGTTGTTTTGGGATTTTATTGCCGCCATCTTGGATCCGACATTTTGAATTTTTCAAATGCTGCGTTCAGATTTATAATCAGCGTCCTCTAAAACTCCTGTACCCCAAGTCTTAGTAAAATCTAGTGTTACATAAATTTTATGACCGCCATTTAAGATTCGCCATTTTGAATTTTCAAAATCTGAGTTCAGATTCGTAACCAGCTTCTCCAAAAACTTCTGTATGCTAATTTTTATAAAAAATCCGTTCATCCAAAAAATATATATTGCAAAGTGTTAAAAAATTCAAAAAAATGACCTCGAGGCTGACTTTGTAAAGCGTGTATTTATTAGAAATTATTGCTGTAAAAATCTGTAAAAATGATGTTTTGAACATCGATATGTGTAGAATATGTGTGCCTAGTTTTAGATTTTTTTCACCACTATTACGAGTTTAAGAAATAAATATCTAATATCTCAGCAAAATACATGTGCTTTGTCATTTAAAATTCAACTCCTTACAGGCACCATTAAAACAAATTTTAACGCCCTCAAACTTTGCACAGATTTTTATAAAAATGTCTTGATTGTGCTTTTACGTGGGGAATTTAAAAATTCAAGTTCGACCTAAATTGCGGTCACCCTAGTGTGTGTGTGTGTGTGTGTATATATTGTTATGCCAAGGCTTAGAAACGCCTCGGAATGCATGCTGAGTCGTCAGTTTTAGATAAAGACTTTACGCTAAGAAACTGTCCCACGGTACAGTTGCTGTTTCAGCGAATCAAGCGTGGGAGACTAACCGCACTGCTTTCGAAAACCGCGCTTTGCTCGCGGAGTGATATGAAGTAGGGCGGAGTAATACATATTTTTGAGAGGCTAGGGTGAATCTTGTAAGGAAGGGAAGTCAGTCGTCGTAACTCTCTCGACTCGGAACGACCTGGAGAATAGGCGAATAGTAGAATTACCGTATACGGAAGTAGAAATAGAAATTTGTTCATTGCGAGTCTCTAGATAAATGTGATATTGATTTAAGAGAAAAACGGAGAATAAAAAGGTTTTAACTTGATTCCACCCCAAACAACCCGGCATAACATAAAATTGGTGGCACCTAAAAAGGATACTTCAAACCGGTGATCAAATGCCGTCCACAAAAATGAGAAGCATAATGGTGCTAGTGTAAGTGAAAATTTGATCTGTAACAAACCAGTGAGAATTTGTTTAAATAAAAACGTCGCATTAATTTACGGAAATTGAAAATATGCTGCACGACTTTCGTGACGCGTTAGAGTCGCTTCGAGAAAAAGTTGACGGCCTGAACCAGAAAATTGAAGATTTGGGAGGCAGCAGAGAAATACATTCATCAGAAGAACTTAATGAAGCGCCGCCCCAAGAAACTAATCACCAAGTGTCAACTGTAAAACGACTGAAAGAGAGCTTAGAATTTATTACCGAGTTCGAAGGGAGCAACATCGCGGTGGAAACCTTTATTTTCGAGATAAAATCACTACTAGAAGAAATCCCAGAAACACAAAAAAATATGTTCACCAGATTAGTGATTTAAAAAAAAAATCATTAAAGGTGCGCGCAAAGCAATTGACGGTCACGACATTCGAACAACCGAAGAGTTGTTCCAAGTGCTACGTAACAATTTCGGGGATAGCAAGTCCTACGAAATCAGCTTGCTTGAGAAAAGCCAATGCCAACAAAACAGTGAGGGCGTGAATGCATATAATAAAAAATGTTCAGAACATCACGCGAAAGTAAAACGTGCAGTGACTCAACATCGAGCAGTAATACTCCAAAATGAAGAAAAACAAGGGTTAGCACAATTTATTCGGGGACTGTTGCCGAGTATCAGATTATTCGTGAAAGCAGGAAAGCCTGAAACAATAAGAGAAGCGCAAAATCTCGCTCTGGAGACCGAGAAAGAAGAGGAAATGTCGCGGGTTCTGTTCAAAAAACCTTTTAAGGAAAATTCGTCAAACCCGGGAAGGTTCGGCAGCGCTTCGAATTATCAAAAAGAAAGTCCAAGAGCACGAAAGGAAGAAAATAAAAGCTTTCCGTGCCACGGATGCGGCAATATCGGTCATTTTATCAGAGAATGCCCGAAACGTCACAACACATCGTGGCAGAATTTTCCGTCACGCCACATGCCAAACGTACCACCGAACCATATAAAGTATACCGAATGTCAAGAGATCGAAAAAAAAACCCCGGAGCAAGCTTCGTGCTCAGGATTCACAGCACCTATGGAGCGCGGGACCACTCCATCTTGGCGGATACAGGAGCAGCAGTAAATTTGATAAAAGAAAAAAACACCATCGGCCTGCCGGTAAGAACAAACTTCGCATCAATAACTGGCATAAACGACACTCCTATATTCTGTAACCAAGAATGTAAGATTACTCTGGGTAAAAATGATCACACATTCTTAGTAGTCCCAAACGGTTTCCCTCTTGATGAAGATGGTATTGCTGGGCGACCATTTTTGGCAGAGGAAGGCGCCATTATCGACATGAAACAACGCATAATAGTTTTCGCTAGAAGGTGCTCGGAGACAAGAATGTTTAAATTAGATCTGTCGCATTCGGGTAACTATTCTATTTCCCGAAGCCAGCTATTGAAAGAAAATACTCGAATTGAACACATTTCGAATGAAAGAGATCGCTATAAGATTTGGGAGATTATCGATACGTATCAAGACGCTTTTTACCTTCCCAGTGATCCATTACCGTGTACAAATCTGGCCGAACATGCAATAGAAACGACCGATCAGACTCCAGTAAATGTCAAACAATATCGATACCCCTTGGCTGAACACGAGGAAATCTTGAGACAAGTAGACGAAATGCATAAAAAAAGAATCATCCAAGAATCGAACTCTCCGTACAACTCACCGTTATGGGTTGTTCTAACGAAAAAGGACGCGTCTGGCAAACAAAAATGGAGAGTAGTCGTCGACTTTCGAAAAATAAATGAAAAAACTCTACAGGATGCCTATCCTTTGCCCAACATCGAGGAAATTCTTGATCAGCTAGGTAACGCACGGTACATTTCAGAGGATGATTGACAACGCGCTACGAGGATTGATTGGCAACACTTGCTTCGTTTATCTAGACGATGTTGTAGTCTATGGGAGGACTCTCGAAGAACACAATGAAAAGTTACGCGTATTTTTTGAAAGAATGAGAGCAACGAATTTAAAGCTTCAGCCTGATAAATGTGAATATCTCCTACCTGAGTTGCAATATTTAGGGCATATTATCACAGAAGAAGGAGTGAAACCAAACCCTGAAACTTGCAGAAGTGTTTCTGAATTCCAAAGACCGAAGAACGTTAAAAATGTTCGCCAATTTCTAGGATTGACAGGATACTACCGGAAATTCATTAGAAACTACAGTAAAAAGGCCAAACCATTGAAGCAGCTTCTGCAAAAAAATGTTGATTTTATTTGGGGCACTCCACAGGAAAAGGTTTTTACCACCCTAAAAGGGGAATTATGTAAGGAACCGATTTTGACGTACCCCGCTTTTTTCAAACAGTTCACATTGACCGCAGATGCTTCGGACATTGCTCTGGGAGGAATACTTTCTCAAGAAAAAAATGGCAAGGAACATCCAATCGCGTATACGAGCCGTGTACTCAACTAAGCAGAATGAAACTATTCAACAACGGAGAAGGAGTTATTGGCGATTGTCTGGTGCATCAAACATTTTCGACCCTACTTGTACGGTCGTAAATTCAAGATCATTACCGACCACCGTCCATTAATCTGGTTGATGAATCACAAAGATCCGCATTCACGACTTGCAAGGTGGCGAATCGCTCTAGAAGATTATGAATACGATATCGTATACAAGACAGGGATCCTCAACACCAATGCAGATGCGTTATCGAGGAACCCAGTCTTGGTAAACCGTCAAATGAACATTGACAATCAGGCATCAGGGTCATCGAGAAGAGAGGAAATCCCGACACCAGGTACCTCGAAAGAAGACGATTGGCCGAGGAAAATAATAGCGCCAAGAAGAAGAAAGGCTGACCAAGAAGAACTGGAAGAAAACGTGAGCACAAAAAGACGGAGGATTCAAGAAATAGGGGAAATATCAATGGAAGAATTGGAAGAACCACATCAGGACGATGCCCGGGACGATACCGAACGATTCCTCCAAAAAAAAAACTGGGAAGAAAAATACTTTTGACGAACTCTCCAATACCCGAGGGTGGTGTAGATATTTGTTTCGTCAGACGAGAGGAAGAAGAACAAGACGAGGCTGCACAGAATTTCGAAGTCTTGTCCAAGGAAGACAACCGTGAATTCCATGTAGTAATTGGGGTAGACCAAAGAACAACGAGCGATGATTTATCGAGATACATCGAAGAATTATTTTATGCAGCAATTGCCGAAGAATGGAATGAGATTCATGTCGATCACGACAGTTGCATTCGCCTAACTGGTGTTTCGAGGAAAGACATAGAAAAGCTGTGGCGAAATTTTTTTAATAATGGAAGTGTACTGTCTACCTCCACGACAGAGAGCGAATAATCCCACGAGAAGGTGATATCCAGAAGATGCTCGAAGAAAACCACAATAGCCCAATAGGAGGTCACGGCGGAATCAAGAAAACATATTATCGGATATCAGAACATTTCTTCTGAAAAAATTTAAGAAGAGATGTAGAAAAATTTGTAAAAAATTGTGTTATTTGTCAGAGGAATAAGGCTAACAGACACCCGACAAAAATGCAAATGGTAATCACTGACACACCGCAAAAATGCAACGACAAAATTGCCATGGATATTTGCGGCCCATTGCCATTGACTGCTAACCGGAACAAATATATTTTGACGATCCAGGATTGCTGGACCAAATACCTCGTCGTACTCGAACTCAAAGATTTCACAGCCCCTTCAGTAATGAAAATGTTTCTGAAAGGATACGTTAGATACTTTGGCGTACCACGTGCCATCCTAACGGACCGAGGGACGAATTTCACTAGCGATCTGATGAAGAACTTTACGAAAATGTTGGGAATTAAGCACATTACTACGACTAGCTTTCATGCAAAAAGCAATGGTAGTCTAGAAAGAAGCCATCAGGTATTGAAAGATTATTTGCGACATTTCTCTAACAAAAATGCGGACGACTGGAACGAACGAATCCATCTAGCAAACTTATATTACAACACGTCTAAACATGAAAGTACTGGATTCACCCCTTACTAATTACCGTTCGGAAACTATCCGCGGTGTATCTCTTCGCTGAAAAGGACCAATACCACATACCCTGAGTATTTGGAAAACCTACAAATGAAAATTACAACAACAATGGAGGAAAGTAAACAAATTATCGCTGACAGCAAGAGACGGACGATAGAACGATATGATCGGCTGATTAATCCACAAGAATTTCATCCTGGGGATTTCATTTGGCTAAAAAGAGATAGTACAGCTAATGACAAGACGAACGCATTGAATTTGCCATTTGAAGGTCCATACAGGATAATTGAGAAAATTTCCGACGTTAATTATAAGATAGCTAAGAATAAAAAAGAGATAATTGTTCATGCGAATAGAATGAAATATACTAATGTTACTTGGTTCCAGAACCATACTGATTAAGATATCATCAAACAATGCCAGCCAGCCGGGGGAATAGAATTCTCGACATTGCCTAACTTGCACCTGAAGTATATGGGAGATACGAAGTTTTTCCATGAGACTTGCAATGTGATATCTTATTACAATTTGAACGAGCTGACCTTGGAGGAGAGCGAAGTTGGCGAGGCATTAATCACGGTGAAAACACTGTGTTCGAACATCTGTGCAAAAAGTGGATTAATTCAGCAATTACGTAAACAATTGGACATTACCATTAATGATAAGTACAAGTTGTTTTCCACCATTGGTATACCAATCCTCTTCAGGAATAAACGTGGGTTATTTGATTTTGTTGGTCAAGCAAGTAAAATACTATTTGGAACAATGAGTGCAGAGGATGCAGAATATGACAATAAAGAAATAAATGCGGTTTATAATGACAACAGAAGAATTACAGAATTATTCAAAAATCAAACTCATATTATACAACTCTCCCTTCAGAAGAGTGAGACGCTCTTTCGCAAATATAACAAATCATTGCACGAAATCGATCTTAATTTCCAAACTGTCGACAAAAACCTGAATGAATTACTGCAAAAAGAGAAAACATTAGAAAAGGATTCTTTGATTACTGAGATGTGCTTCGAAATCAAATTGGCATTGCTAGACCTAAACAGAAATGTTAGAGTTTTAATGGAATCAATTATCTTCGGAAAATCTGGCCAAACAAACCCTCAGCTTTTATCGCCTAAGTTATTAATTAGCGCTATTAAGTTAATAAGAGACGAAAAGGGTAACGAACGAATGCCCACCCACATGGAAATAAAATATATAAAAAATATATCGAAAGATACATAAAACATATATTAAATACATTTTGTACGAAAAGTTGGATATTTCAAGTATAATTTTGGATATGATTAAAAACCTATGCGATATATAAATATAAATAGCTTCTAAGATGTACATTAAATATATTAGATATGTGTACTGAATATATGTTTAATATACTGGGGAACATAACGGGGAATGTATGCTGACATCTAAAAAAAGATACATTCAAGATGCATATAAAATATATTGAAATTGCATGACTAACGTACGCTTTATACATTTTTAATAGGATATCCGAATATATGTAAGGTATGCTATGTGTATATCTGAATATATATTACTATATATTTATATGTATATATGTACTAATATACCATAAATAGTCTCAAGATCCGTTTGAATCATATAAAATGCTCATAAATGATCCATTTTCGACTAATTCAGTGTATATATACATTTAAACACACACACACACACACACATCAGTTATGCCCACGGTTTTTCCCGCTTTGTACCGCTTGAAACAGTTATTCTGACTACCTGGTCTGCAGTTTTTGATAATTCACTTTGTGTGTGTGTGTGTGTGTGTGTGTGTGTGTGTGTGTGTGTGTGTGTGTGTGTGTGTGTGTGTGTGTGTGTGTGTGTGTGTGTGTGTGTGTGTGTGTGTGTGTGTGCGTGCGTGTGTGTGCGTGTGCGTGCGTGCGTGCGTGTGTGTGTGGGGGGGGGGGATGTCGAACAATCGATATGCAGATGGGCCAAAATGTCGAATTCGAAAATGACGAATGTTCGAATATAGATGGATCAATCTTACTAGAGTCTGTGAAGTTGAAAATAACAATTACGAATATGAACATCTCGGATGTTGATATATAGCGAAAAACAAAAATCAAATTCAATAAAATATCGAAAAACACAAAATCGATGGGCCTGTATGCATTATACCAAATAATTCGAGACGACAATTCTCCGAATTAAAACAATGGCGATGGTTCACAATGCAGAAAATCATTAAAGCGAACGGCCAAAAAGTCGAGTGGTTGAAATCGCGGAGGATCAAAATGTAGAACGGCCCGAATGGCGAATCGAGCAATACGTTACTTGCGCCTCAGAGTGAAGCTGCGAGATGGCGCTGGCGGTCTGTAGGCTAAAATATCGTAAGACAGTCATCCCACGTGACGGGCCCAACTACGTTCGCCATTTTGGCCGTTGGACCTTTCGGCGTTCGACATTTCGGGCCATCGACATTTTGCGTTTCTATATATTGCTTTTCGTCATAGACGGTATTACGCATATTAGGCACTCGCTCTCTTCTGTTTCGGCGATATGGGTGTTCTACATTTTTCGATTCTGTATTTTTATGTTCCGAATTGCAGACAATCTGAATATTGGTTTTCGAATAAATTACCTCTCCAATAAATAATGGTTCGATTTATAGTTATTCGATTTTTTTATCAGTCAAAAGATAAAATTTCGAATGATTTAACCTTCGTTATTTTGAGAGTTCATAATTCTGTCGTTTCGAAATCTTTGTCGTTCTATATTTGGTCATTCAACATTTTTACCCCCACCCTGTGTGTGTGTGTGTGTGTGGGTATGCAAGTGTGTGCAACTGTGCAACATTTTTTTTATTTTAATTTATTTTTTTCCGAAAGTATGTGTGTGCGTGCGTGCGTGCGTGCGTGCGTGCGTGCGTGCGTGCGTGCGTGCGTGTGTGTGTGTGTGTGTGTGTGTGTGTGTGTGTGTGTGTGTGTGTGTGTGTGTGTGTGTGTGTGTGATTAAGTGTGTGAGTGCGCGTATGCAAGTGTATGCGTGTGTACATGCATGCGTGTGTGGGGTGGGGGTAAAAATGTCGAATTACCAAATATAGAACGACAAAGATTTCGAAGCGACAGAATTATGAACTGTCAAAATATCGAAGGTTAATCATTCGAAATCTTATCTTTCGACTGATGAAAAAATCGAATGACTATAAATCGAACCATTATTTATTGGAGAGGTAATTTGTTCGAAAACGAATATTCAGATTGTCTGCAATTCGGAACATAAAAATACAGAGTCGAAAAATGTAGAACACCCATATCTCCGAAACAGAAAATAGCGAGTGCCTAATTTGCGTAATACCGTCTATGGCGAAAAGCAATATATCGAAACGCAAAATGTCGATGGCACGAAATGTCGAACGCCGAAAGGTCCAACGGCCAAAATGGCGAACGTGGTGGGGCCCATCACGTGGGATGACTGTCTTACGATATTTTAGCCTACAGACCGCCAGCGCCAACTTGCAGCTTCACTCTGAGGCGCAAGTAACGTATTGCTCGATTCGCCATTCGGGCCGTTCTACATTTTGACCCTCCGCGATTTCAACCACTCGACGTTTTGGCCGTTCGCCTTAATGATTTTCTGCATTGTGATCCATCGCTATTTTTTTAATTCGGCGAATTGTCGTCTCGAATTATTTGGTGTTATGCATACAGGCCCATCGATTTTATGTTTTTCGATACTTTATTAAATATGATTTTTGTTTTTCGCTATATATCAACTTCCGAGATGTTCATATTCGTAATTTTCATTTTCGACTTCACAGACTCTAGTAAGATTGATCTATCCATATTCAAACATTCGTCATTTTCGAATTCGACATTTTGGCCCGTCTGCATAACGATCGTTCGACATCCCCACCCCTTCACCGAATATATACTATGCTTGGGATAGTGCGAGGTGAAAAATATATGCATACAATCAACCCTCATTTATTTTGCCGTCAGCTATTTCGCACCGCCGGTTGTTTTGCGAAAAAGCGACCCATCATTTTTCCGATGCGGCCTTCCCCTAACCCCACTCTGTGACCGTAGCTATGTTCGGAGCTGCAGTTGCCATTAGGCGCCTCTGACGCCGCAAAATTAACAGTGATCGTCGGTTTCATAACTCGGCAAAACAGGTGTGACTTGAGTATATGGTGTAAACGGTAGTGTAAGCACGTCAGTTTCATTGCTGAGAAAAATAAAATAGTGACAGGTTAATCTCGAATTTTAAACTGCGTAAAAAAGAATTTTGTAAAAATCTCGAGCAATGTCCTCGCTAATATCTTAAGTTTATATTATAGGATGTCGAAGAAATTGTTTGCACTGGTGAAGTGGATTGGTGGTGACGATGATAAGAAATATAGCCCTGACGTTCCCGTGGATTGGATTAATAAAAGCTTCGATATTGACGATTTCCAATCGGATAAATTCGATGTTTCCTTAAGGCAGTAGTCTGCTTTACCGGCTTCAAAAAATCGATTTGAAGAAGAGGAAGGATTATTGTATGGCCCCGGGATAGCTGATTAACATCTAATTAGTGTAAGTATCCAAAAACTTATGTTTTTTGGACCGAAAACTTTAAAGCCCGTATTCTCGAGTTTTCATTTTCACAAGTTTTAGAAAACGGTGCCGGCGATAGCAAAAACAATATATGTCCGATCGAAAAAAATCAAAGTGATCTAGCTTCAGTATTAAATTATCTTCTATTTGAACTAAAAAAGTTGAACAAAAGTACTATTTAAATTACTTGTTTTGCAACTTAAAGTGAATTTTTTTTTCAAAAAAGTGATTTATTTTTCAAACTTCGAAAAAATTTGGAATTTCATCATTTCTTCGCTATGTTTTTGATTCATATAGAAAAGAAACTTATAAAAACTAAAAAAAAATTTGGTTCGACTGTTTCAGATGCATCGCACGACCTCCATCACCGGCACCGATTTACAAGTGCAGACTCCAGGCGCCCCAGAAAAATCGTTACAACTTTAAAAAATTTCAATATTTTTTAATTATAAAAATTGTTTTTCAAAGCTCGAATATAATACACTATCGTCTCAAAATTTCGTTTACCGCAATCATTTCCTTCCCTTTCAAAAAAATTGCTGAAAAAACGCTTTTTTCGGCTTCTAAAGCAGACTACTGCCTTAAGTTATGTAATCTAATGGCACACAACGAAAAAAGATCCCCCGGGCCGCTGGCCTGTGTACGATGGATACATCATCGCCGTGTCACGTAAGTTGTATAAAATGTTAATTTGCATCATGTAATTAGAATCAAGAGAAAGAATTAGAGGATATTGTATTGTCAAAATCCCAGCGCGGAATCCCCTTAAACCCGGCTTAAGGGGTAACACCACTGTAGACTTAAAAAAAATTGATTTTGTTCAAATTGGCTGAAAAGATGCTTTAAACGATTTAGGATGAAGGAAAAAAAGTTTGGGACCTATACAAAAGGTCCGCAGGCCTGTGTGGGTCTGCGGTGGCAGTGGCTGGCCACAATTTAAAAAACGGCACGTAACATAATATGTACACTTTTCATTTTATTCACTCCAAATTTTGAGCACATCTTTGAAATACATTCAGAAGAGATGTACGTACGGGATTTTCTATGAGTTACATATAACATTATTTATTAACGAATGATTGTCCTTTTTCTGCCGAAAATTGAGTTTTTACTTTAAACGCTTGCCAATTACACAAAAAATAATATTTTTTAAATCCCCTACGTATTTTTCTAACTATACCCATATAAATTAATAGAATCGATATTAAAAAAACAATTCCACGTTTAAATTTGCGTCAGTTATACTGCGTGCCGCAGAGCGGCTCAAATTCAACATGCCACGCAAGAATGGCTCCAGCGTCGCCATTTTGTATAATTATTTGAGGTAGTAGACTCGCCAAGGCGATTTTCTATAGATTTTTCTTATATTTTGAGGACCCATTCAGGACACTATTAAGTGATTAGCTGCAAAATTTCACATATCACACAATAACTTCGAAACTTTTCTACAGATTTTTTGTTTTAATCTGTAGAAAAGTTTCGACGATATTGCGTGATATGTGAAATTTTCCACTGCTCCCCATAAGAACACGTGTAAAACCGTGCAATCTTTGATTACTAATATCTCGAATACGGAACGGCGAACCCTCTTGAAATTTTGCAGATAATCACTTAATAGTGTCCTGAATGGGTCCTCTAAATATTTAAAAAATCTATAGAAAATCGCCTTGACGACACTACTACTTTAAATACTTTTTTTGTTTTTGTTTTCTTGAAGATATGACTAATAAGATCTGTGGATATTATTATCCTCTTACCAACAAAAAAACGCGTAAAATCGCTTAATTTTTTACGTTTACAGTGGTGTTATGCTTTATCGGAAAATTTGGTGGAATCCGTTTAGTGCAGTTGGAAGAATTGCAATTATAAGAAATAGTGCAAGAACGCCAGGCGTATTTTCCACGCACAGACGACGCGATACAAACGCGATGCACACTTGACTCACACGCTTTTTGGACTCAAAAACGCGCTGTGTGCAGAGGCCCTTAATGACACAAAATCTCATTAATTCTTTGAATTATTCTCTGCACACGAACTTACCGAATTATCGTATATTTATTTAGATACTGTTCGAAAATGTTGGAAGAGAACGTTCTGCAAGGCTGGCCTTGGCAGCGCTCTCAACAGCAAAATGGCTCACCTCCGGTCCAATCATAAGAAGAAGTGAGTCGTCGAGACACATTGGGATCCAGACCCTCAAAACTGAGAACGTTTTCTGACTAGTTCAATTGTAACTTCTGACGAGCGCTTTTTTCCAAATAAAATTAAAATAAATAACTAGGATTGCACCTTAAAATTATTCCTTGTAATTTTTTTTGTAATACCTGTTTGATTCCTGCATTTGCTTAAAATATGCTTCCTTAAAATAAAATTTGCTTAAAATATGATTCCTTAAAATATGCATAAAATATGTTTATTTTGAATGTATTCCGTCTACACTTCAAATGTATTACGAGTATATTACAAATAAAGTTTGAATATACTAGGAGTATATCTTAAATGAATTATGAGGATATTTAATGTATAATTTAGGTATACTTTAAGCCATTTAAAATACTATTCAAGTATAGTTTAAAAACATTATTGCTTGTTTGACCATATACAAAATTCTGATTTATCTTGAAATATTTTTTAATTTTATTTAACGAATCCTTTTATTATATTTTTTCAATTGAAATGTACAAAAAAAGTGAACATACTTTTGATAAAATAGCCAAGCAAGTTTACTAAAAACGTAAACAAAATTGTTAAACCTTAGAACTAATATTTTCGTAAATATTTCATTTTTATTTTAAAAATCACATTACTATTATAACAAGAAATTGCTATTACCATTATATAAAAATACAACGTATTTACCACATAAGTACACTGGAAATGCTGTGCAACGACTTGGCGTGCATGGTTAAGAGAAAAAGCTCGGGAAGATACACAATATATATATAACCTTTAACAACGCACCAACCACCAATGTTATTAGCAATGCGATTTCCTGCACCTTGCGCTAGTGTGATTCGGACAAGATAACATTGATATATAGTGTTATCGGTGTATATATCGGTCCACACAATTCACGTGACCGTGTCAGAGCTACGTTATATCCACTATTGACAAATATTCGACTGTACTCGGAAAAACCATCGAATATAGCGCAATGAGTATCAGGAGAGATACTCAGATATTTCCTTTTTTACCAGAAAGACGACGGCACCGTAATGCGACCGTTAAACTTGCGGATGCTGTGGCTTAGAGACGGATACAATACACAAAAGTATATACAAAATATATTTCATGTAATGTATAAAGTTGTCTGATAGAGGAGAAAGTATATACTTTTATATACCGTATTAAATTATGCATAAAAAAAAGGTTTAACGTATCGTGTCGTCTAGGGGAACATCACTGATTTGATCCATACTTTGCATCCATAAATGAGAATTTTGTATATGGTCAAACAAGCAATAATGTTTTCGGGGGCATTTTGTTACTTGGCGTTCTTTTTTTACTTTTTAAAAGTTTTTAAAGGGGATTTCATATCTTTTTGAAAGGGGAGAAATCTTTTTTTCGTTCTGCGCCAGTTCGAAGAGGAGTGAATTCAAATATGTTTTCATTACTTGGCATTGTTTTTTTTTACTTTTTCAAAGATTCTAAAAGGGTAAGATTTAAACAGGTAGTTAAAAAACAGGACACGTCGTTTCTGAAACCTTGTATATTACCAAATGCTATAAATATATTTTTTTTAATTTAATAGTAGAGGGGAGTGAATCCCCTCCACTATTAAATTGACGTATTTGCAGGGTGACCTATTAGGGAAATATTTATTCATACTTCGCTTATTTGTATTCACATGCATGCACATGCGTTCATGCATGTATTCACATGCATGAACATACAAATAAATTCACAGAAGAAAATTGTGAATATTCACAAAAAATGTTAATATTTACAAGAAATCCTGTGAATAAAAAAAAATTCACATCAAAATCTGTGAATGCAAATGTATTCACAAAAAATTGTAAATACAAAAAAATTCACAAAATAAGTTGAGAATTTTTTCGTATTTAAGACACATTAAAATCAAATTCACAATGATTAGAATAAAATTTACACCAAACGTGAGTTCTTACGTATTTTGAGAGAAAACATTGCGTCGAGGCAAAGAAATTTTTGCAAAAAAAAGTTGTGAGCTTCGAATATTACATCATAAATATGAAAAATTTCACAAAATGAGTTGTGAAGTTGCTCAAATTAAAGAAAATTAAAATCGAATTCACGACAATTATATTAAAATTTACACCACAAGTGAGTTCTTATGTATTTTGAGAGAAAACATTGTGTTGAGGCGAAGGAATTTTCGCACAAAAAGTTTTGTGCACAAATTACTTGCCTCAATGCAATGTTTTCTCTCAAAATGCGTACGGACTCACTAATGGTGTGAATTTTAATCTAATCATTGTGAATTTTATTTTAATTTGTCTTGAATATGAAAAAATTCACAACTTATTTTGTGAATTTTTTTGTATTTGTAATTTTTTGTGAATACATTTGCATTCGCAGATTTTGATGTGAATTTTCTTTAATTCACAGGATTTTTTGTAAATATTCACTTTTTTGTGAATATTCACAATTTTTTTTGTGAATTTATTTGTATGTTCAGAATATTTGTGAATACAATTGTTCTTGTATGCATGCATGTGAATACAAAGAGTGAAGTATGAATACATTTGTATTTATATTCATATGAAAATCACGATGTGAATAAATTCGTATTCGTATTTATAAATAGAATTACGCCCAACTCTGTACCTCTTAATGTTTTACTTTTTGATATACCGTCTCCATGTTTCATAAATTGCGCTTTGTTTGTTGCAGCAGGAGAAAACTCTTAATTATAAAAGACCAGAGATAAATAAATAAAATTTTTACGAAAATCCAACTTCATTGCGTTATTTTATTTTCGTGTTCAGCGAGTGGAATGCGAATCGATTTGTACATTCTAAACAAAAACCGGATGCACTCGGATAGCGCGTCACATTTACCCTGCTGGAGGCTGCTCAAGAATACACGTCTTTCCTTATATCGTTAAGAAGCTTCGGGTCAAGTGATCAAATGTTACCATTTGTTCAAATTTATATAGTGGATTCGTTATCTTATACTGAATGCACCCTTCAAATTTTAATATTTCATTTTAATGATTTTGAATTGAATTTTTAATTTAATAATTTAATTTTCAATTTGAATTGAACAAACAGTTTTTACATAAGAAGATCCCTAGACTCATGCCGATCGGCAGTTTTACACACGGAATAGTGTGAAAAATGTTAAGGATGTTATGAAAAAATGTCAAATCATTTAGTACATTATCAAAATTGTCACCCAAAAATTCAATGATCCGTCTACGGCATTTATTAAATATTGACTTTTATGTAAATGGAGACGTCAGTTTTTCTCCCGGCGACGAAACGGAGAGATGGAGCGTGCCAACGTCGCATGAAGGCTCAATGGCGCACATGTCTCAATGCCATTGGTCACCGTGGTCGGCCCATACTTTCAATGAAGCCCATTTTCAAAGAGAACTCATCTTTTTTTTTCTCTTAGACAATTGACATTTATCGTTCAAAGTGAATTCGGTTGAATAAAGGAATGTAAAGACCGTGTAAAAATAATAGACGAAAATCAGTTATTTGTTAAATATTCGGGTTCGTGAAAGAAGTACCTTAAGGCGTTACCCCCACTTGTAGCGCAAAAAAAAGGCCTTGTTCATGAATTAAAAAAAAACTACAAAACTTTTTTAATCGATCAATATACCATCTTAAAGAACACATTTTGAAGAACTTTCAATAATTTTTTTATTGAAAAATATTACATTGTTTAGTGGCAAATGGCCGTCAATGAAATAATGTTTTTATATACAGGGTTTGCAATGACCAACATTGCGGCGAAGTGGATCATCTGAAAAAAAATGCGGATGGATTTAGTCAAATATAAGTATAAACTAGTCTTTAATCGAAGGATTTTAAAAATATTTATTTTTCACAAAATGGCGGACAGTCAAAGTTAATGGTTCGATTTTAACGAAAAAAACGGCCGTTTTTTGGCTATAAAACGGCCGTTTTTTTTTAATCGAACGATGAAAGACTACATTTTTATGTATTAAATAAGCCTGCAAAATTTCCAGAATATCGGTTCATTAGTGTTCGAGTAATCTTGGTCACAGACTTCAGAAATGCCATTTTGAGAAGAACGCGTTTAAAGTTTCTCTTTCAACGCTCTTTCAACGCGGATTCTTCTCTTTCAACGCTCATATCTCAGTCAATTTTGTTCGGATCGACTTGAAATTTTCAGGACATATTCTCAGATACGTATACTTAAAAAAAATGAGATAACAAAAATCGATTTTTTTCAAAATCGCAAGTGGGGGTAACCCCTTAAAGTGCAGAACCATATATTTTCGAAACGGGGTTTTTCTTTTTTTTCATTTAACACAGTCAGATTGAAACGGAAAATTTGTATATAAAAAAAAACTGTTCTTTTATACAAGATTTTATTTAATATACTAAAAAGTGTTAAATAATTTTTTTACCACGTCACCTATATGTGACTATAAATAAAAGTTTGAGGGTCTCTACGTTTTATATGTTTGTTAAATGTAATCAATTCAGTTTCATTAACCGTATTGAATTTGGCACAATGGAAATTAGAGAAATTATTATCACACATTTATACTCAGTTTCAGGATTTTTATTCAAGAAATCTTAGGTTGTTTTACAGTAAAGTAAAACTAAAGCCGGTCTGACAAAAAAAAAGGTTTCGTTGACAATCATCTTATTTTCAATTTACATAATAGTCGATAATCGCGTAACACATAAAATATGCAGCTTCAATCACACTTTCACGTTAACGTTAAAAAGCGCACAATCATTCACAATCTGGCCTTCCTTGGCCAGATGGCACAATAGTCCTAAGGCCTTTTCATTTTATGAAAAATACTAAAATTCATTCTTCATGTTTTAATCGTTTTTATGTTATGTCAAGCTGGAAAAATGTCAAAAGGTCTCGTTGTCGCTCTCCGTACCGGAAAAGGGTTTCATGCCCGAATGTTGCTCGATCTGAGGCATCAAGCGACATGGAGTATCTGAAGTTTGGCTTTCCATAGTATTTGACGCATTGAGCGCACTTGGGATGATAAACTTCGAGGCGTTAAACGACATAACCGAGGAAAGTCCTCGATGCAGGTGTGGCACTCGAAGATTTCTTAGAGACGGTGGACTATCATCGTTCCATGTAGACGTAGATTGTGCAACTGCAACAATCAAATATTGTGAGCACCACAGTATAAAAAGAATGGCGAGGCATATGAAGGCACTGTCAGGCTTGAGTCTGTGAGGTCCAGCCAAACATTAGGTGTTGTCCTAATAGACCACGATTACGCGACAATCACAGGTTCGCACCAATTTTATTTGTATGAACCCATGGTCAAATATACAGGTGTCGATTGCATCGCACGAATGTCAATTAGGCCGCCTATTCGATACCTGTATGTTTGATCACGGGTTCGTATGAACAAAATACGCAAGAACTTGGGATGGTCGTGTAATGGCGTTCTATTTTACATGTTCTATTAGACGCCGTAGGGGATCTAGGATTATATATTGTGTTGCACAAAGCTTTTATTTCTCATGATAAATTTTTCAGCGATGAATAATATTTCACGCGAAATAATTGTCAAGCTCTGCGTCAATAAATTCTACAGAGCCAAATGCATTTTCTAGAAAAACAAAACTTCACCGTCTATGATAAGATTCTGTTCAGAAAATTTTGAAGATATGTTCATAAAATGTTAATGGAACGAGGTTATGAACACACAAATTGATAATGACGTATAGAAGGTAGGTTATGCTCTCAGGGCACACAAAAGCTACACATGCACGTCTGTCTGCGAATTACTTCATTTTATATAAGCAAGTGAAAGAAATGAGCACATTATTGAATTTTTAACTTACTCTGTATCTATTTGCGTATCGTCCTCGCTGTTTCTCCGACGGTTTTCGCGCGAGCGCCACGGCTAATATACGCGTGTTAGGATCAAAATAAGTAATCCACACCTAAATTTGAAACGACGTGAACCTTTGTTAAATAAATTTTTGGCTCTAATAAGAGCCGATTGGTTTCTTTTTTCACGTCCACGCTCGACTAACCGTGTTTGGTTACTCGAGCTGTCAAAGCGACTATTAGAATATACATATATATATATATATATATGTATATATATATATATATATTGCAAGCAGGGTGTAGTTCGAGTCGTGCCGTTCGAGAAAGCGGTGGCGTTGCTGTGCCTGTTGCGCTAGAGTGTTAATCAATTCACAAAACGGCGTATGTGTTATGTTTACGACATGAACCAACGACTTTATTTTATTCAATGAAAGACAATGACCGAGTGTGGAAGAATTTTTGGGGTAAAAAGTCACCCGAAAATTGGGCCGTAAATTATGAGATCCCGAGATTGAGTGGACAAATCGAAAAATAGCCCGAACAAAATCGATAGGAAAAAATCACATTACATCGGTAAACTGTCATTAGACTTTCGATTTGTTGTCGCGTTTTCGCGTAATATCAGAACAAAGTTAAAACGTCGTCTGCTAAAGCCTATCTTACTGTATAAAGAGTCGCGGCGTGTTCGTCAGTCGGTCAGTGGCGTCGAGATCGGTGGCATCGATCAGTGGCGTCAATTTTTTTTTTTTATTACTTGGCGTCAAGACGCTGCCGCGTCTCTTGATATATTTCAATAAGATTTGAAGTGTAGTATGAATATCTTCGGTGTCAATTTTAGGTGTAGTTTAAATATATTTAAAATACACTTCGAATATAGTTCGGGTACAATGAAATTATACTTCTAGTACACTTTAAAGCCTTTCTGAGTACACCGTGAGTATATTTTCAATAAAGTTTGAGTATATGTCGTCACGTATCCAATATGCATTCTCTGTACATTCTGAAGATCTATTTTTGGACGAAAAGTTGGATGTCGCGGATATACGTTACATGCATTTCCCGTATATACTGCATAGATCTAATGTATATCTAAGATACATAATGTATATCTGAAATATATTGTACATCTATTTTGAAAATATCGAAAAATATATTTTTACATATATTTTATTTCCGTGTGATTCCTGTCCACGGTAGTAATTACTTTCAATATTTAGAAATAAGCGACGTATCGATAACCGTAATAGGATACCGTTTTGTCTACATCATTAACGTACCAATCCCTGAAATAGAAAATTATAAAGCGTATCGCGTAATTCCCGCCCCGAAATTAATTGAAAATAATGTAATCGCATACATATCCAATCCACATGATTATATAATCACCAACGACGAAAAGTTGCTATACACGCCGAGTTATTCAAACTTTTTAGATACCTGTAAAGTACACCAAACTTCATATTTCTGTAAAAGAAATAATCCGAAATATTATATGAAGGCGCATGATACCTGCCTAAGTAAAATTGTAAACGAACCACTTGAACTAAACAAAGAAGACTGTAAAGCCAGAAAACATTCGAATTGTCTGCAACGATGATGTAGAAGAAAAAATAATCAACGGAACAAAAATTCTTTGGCTCACGCCCGGATGTAACACAGTAACCAACGATGTCATACTAAATTCGTACGTAGAAAAAAAATACAGTCAGAACAAGTCATTCACTCCCTTGATAACCTATGATTTCGGCAATAACTTTGAAATATTAAAAAATCGATCTTTCAACTTAAGTCTCTTGAAAATTCATGGAATTGAAACTCCCGACGTAAAGATAGGTGACCTTACCAGATACGGCAGCAAATTAAGCGATCTTAGTAAAGAAATAGAAGGGATTAAACACCATGAAAGGACGCGAACCTTTCAGGAGAACATAACTAAATGGTTTTGGTACATTCTCTACGGGTCAGCACTACTTCTAATAATCTACCTGCTGTTTAAATTGAGAATCTTGCAATTTCTGAAATTCGTATTAAATCAAGTGTTTAACACATGCAGTTCTTTGCCAAATTGTGTTTCGAAGCAGCAATCGAATCATAACACTTTTCGAAATGACATTCCTATGGAGCCGGTAGAACGTATTAACAGAATAACCTCAAATAGGGACCCGTCCTCAAACACTTTGGACGTGCGAAAATACCCATCAAGAACAAGAAGCGGAAATTTTAGACATTCAAATCTACGAATTTCAGGGTTTGAAGATGATCACGAATATTAGTAATAAAAAGGTAAAAAGAGAGAAATCCCTTTATGTAAAATTGTGAGGGGGATTTCTCATCTATGGGTGGGGGTGTTATGTCAAGGCTCAGAAGGAGTCGTCAGTTTTAGATAAAGACTTTACGCTAAGAAACTGTCCCACGGTACAGTTGCTGTTTCAGCGAATCAAGCGTGGGAGACTAACCGCACTGCTTTCGAAAGCCGCGCTTTGCTCGCGGAGTGATATGAAGTAGGGCGGAGTAATACATATTTTTGATAGGCTACCCCCATGGAAATTTATGTATGTAAAATATATGCAGAAAATATATGCTACATATATATATATATATCGGTCGCATATATAGTGACGAAAAATAGAATAATACGTATATATTCAGTATATATGCACCAACTATATGACGCATATATGACCCATATATTTTCGATATATTTTTCTGACCAAAACATATATGCTACGTATAAACACTATATATGATGCATATATGAGGCATATAGGACGCGTATATTTTCGATATATTTTCAATCTATTTTTTTGTCAGAAAAATATATCAAAAATGTATGCGTCATATATGACTCGTATGTGTCATTTATGCGTCATATATGACGCATACATTTTTGATACATATTCCTTACAAAAAATATATGCTGTGTATAAACACTATTACAGTTAAACTCAATAAAACTTAAAACTTAAACTTAAAAAAACTTAACTTACAGTTAAAGTACGCTATTACATATAAACACTATATAGATATGCTACGCATATCTGTATATATGTGGCATATATGTACCATTTATGCAGTATATATGTGGTATGTACGCAGTGTGTATGAAACATATATGCTAAATATATGTGGTATATATGCAGGGTAAATGCTACATATATCATTGATATATGATACATTGATATACAGTAATACCCCGCATATACATCTCATATATAAAAACGTTACGAAAATTAGAATTTGACACATATATGCAACATATATTTTTAATATATGACATACATTTCACATATATTGCAATTATTAATAAAATAAATTTGCAGTATATTTTTGCGTATATAAATTTCCATGGGGGTAAGGTGAATCTTGTAAGGAAGGGAAGTCAGTCGTCGTAACTGCTTCGACTCGGAACGACCTGGAGAATAAGCGAATAGTAGAATTACCGTATACGGAAGTAGAAATAGAAATTTTTGCATTGCTAGTCTCTAAATAAATGTGAGATTGATTTAAGAGAAAAACGGAGAATAAAAAGGTTTCAACTTGATTCCACCCCAAACAACCCGGCATAATAATATATATATATATATATATGCACACATTGTAAGCAAAGGTTTCGCCGAATTTTTTTTATTTTATTTTTATAATCAAATTTACAGTGTGACGTTGTGAACGGTATTCACTGGTTAGGACTTGTCTCGAGGGCGGCGCGACCAGGACACAAAGTTATTTTTACCTCTAATTTTGTATAATATACGATTTGTGGCACTATTAAATTACGGGGTTCATCAAGTTTGAATTACAGTATTAAAACAAGAACGTTTTCCGTGTTCACACTGTAAAAAGCAACGGTTCAAAACTGAAACTATATCTGTTGCTAACCAGTTTCTAGAACAGAGGACTTCACTGTGTCACGTCAGGAAGGGACGTGGGCATATATTTTTTGATTCCCTCCTTTTTTGCCTACGACAAGCGCAATAGCACGGGATGAGGGTAAAAAGGGGTAGTGCTTGGAATGAGTTAAAAATTAGGAAGTCATGCAGTGATTTGGTATCGAGAAATAATCCGACGAATTTGTACAAACTTAACTAAAGGTTTATTACAAATAAGTGATCGGATGAATAAAGTTGCTTATACAGAAAAATGACAATGAAAATAACTATGAAGCCGGGGGAACAATCAGATTAACATAAAATGAAATTTGTCGCTTACATTGGTCGCTGTGTTTGTGAGTGTAGCAGTGTGAAGGTACGCTTGCTCGCAAGAGTATCGGTTGTCGCTCGCAGATAAGGGCTTCGTTGACGGACGCCACGCTCAGCGTTCGGAAAGCGGTCACCAGCACCAGACTTTTGGGCCGCTGAGAGTGCTTATGTATATGCGCGTAGAAAAATAGCACTTGAACTGTTTTATGGACTCGAGGCCGCGAGAGTCGACTAAACTTTTATACGATACTTCGGTCAAAACCCGAAGATGTATAATATTCGAAACTCTATGATACCGGTTCTACACTTCGAATTCTGTCAGAACAAGATTAAGAAGTGAAGTTAATTTTGATTGAAGATTTCGCGAGACTGAGATCTGTATTTGATGGCGACTGTCGGGAGACTGACTTCAGGAAGGAAGTCTTTCTTGATATAAAAATTAGGAGAGGTTCAGTAGTGGGAGAAGGAAGGTGGGAGAGTGTGGTCTTGGTCATCTAGTTCTTTAGGGATTGGACCATTGGTCGTGAAGATATCGGTTGATTAGCGTACATATTCGTTAGGCACGTGCGTGGCCTTATTTCAGGGCATCGGTTCTGACTAATATGCGTATGAAGAGAAGGAGACCTTTGTCTCGTGTTTCGGCGAAAAAGCGCACGGGATATAGAGTTCGATATCAGAGACCTAAGCATTCGCATGGTTTGTGTTATGTCGATTTATGGCTATGGTGACTTCTCATATTGAGAGGTTTGTATATCGGACTACGCTGCGAGACCGGATGTCTTATTATTTAGTCGGAGTTATAAGCTCGTCGGAGCCGTCTAGTTTATGTTATGTTTAAATAATCTGGGGTCGAGGCTTTCTTGGTTCTCATGCAGTTGGGCCGGCGTAGAATTTTTGGAGTCTGTTGATCGAGGTGATGGTTGGTTTTTCGTTGGACAGCTTTTCTTGGAATATTCGCCTGAGATCTTGTTCTTGTTGACAGCCAATGGTATAGGAAAAGTCGATAGCTGACGGTGCTGCTATCATGCGTATATCGCTGTGGGTTGAATGTGCGTGCGAAACGTACGCACGTTCCTTTTTACGCGGTTATTCGTCTTATTCTTAGATTTATCCATTTAATAATAAGCTTATAACGGCAAATGAGGATATTGGGAATAACCGAGAGAAGGCACACTCGCTAGGATGTAACAACTGTTAAAACACCTGCATACACTCTGTCGATATAACTGGCGCATTCATTGTACATAATTCAGATTAATAAACTGTCAAATTACAAGTTTTGTTAAATTTATATGACGGTGTTGAATTGTCAAAATTTACTTTTGACTGCACTGTACTTTGGACTGTGTGTTCCAGTAAAAGATACAGTAGAGCGGTTCGAGTCCAAAGAGGACAGTGTAGGAACTGTAATAATTTACTTTGAGCACACTGTATTTTGAGCTCTGTGTTTCAAGTAATATCGCTGTGCAATCGCTCGAGTCCAATGCGAACTGTGTAGGCCCTGTATGTTGTACTATTTCTTATTTTCCGTGTTTCCACTCTCGAAATACACACAAGTGGAGTTGTGGGCAAAGTCTAGTTATTGATTAGCGACGTTGTATATTTGCGCTTATCTCTAATGAGAATGAGTGTCATTTCAATTGTGATTTTTAGGCCTCATACTCCAATACCGTGACGCATTCACGATGGAGACGCAGCGTCGCGAGTCTACAAATTTCGAGCAGACAAAAAATTAGAGATGGCGGCAGTACCGTGGTAGATCTCAGCCGTATAAAGAATAAAACCCAGGATGTCCTTCGGTAAGGCGCTAAATGGATTCGATTCCGTTCGTATATGCTCAGCATATATGGAAGCGCTTTCCCGCGAATCCTCTGAGAGCTTGCACTACTCCGCTGATCGTGCTTCTCGTCTATATATTTTTCTATCGACGCTTCTGCAGGCACATTTCGTTACCGGAGTCCCAGCAGCATTCGTGTACTTTTTATTGGGTGATCCACTCATCCTCTTGATAGAATCTGTCGCACGAGTGCAATTTTCCCTCTAACTCCAACGGTTTATTGGCGTACCCCGATCATCCCTATGTGGGACCCTCCATTGTGTGAGCATTGGTCCACGTAAACGAAATTGCCGATCGTCCGAATTCGAAAACGAGAGAATCCCGACGATCCATATTGAGACACAGAGCCCTACTGGTGACGCTCGAGTCACACACATACACGCGCACGCGCACGCGCACACACATAGTCAAAAGGGTGCGGCGGGTATATACGATGCGTTATGACGGAAAATTGTTCTAGATAGTATCCCATCATATGGACTGAATACAAAAGCGCCAGTATTTGGGCGTGACTGCATCCAAATCTACCAATTCGGCACGGTCTTATCCACCCCTATTTCCACACTACGCTTCGAATAAAAACCTTTACTTCGGTTTATCGTACCGAGACACAGAGGGAGTGGGATCAAAAGAGAGAGTGGGAGACAGCTACGCGACTTCCACGTTACTCTTATCTTTATATCCTGCTAGGAGAAAAATATGCTTTTTTACGTTATTCGGACTTGGTATGTTATTATTACATTCTTCTTCGTGTATGTGCATACAATTTCTCGACACTCGGTGCGTCATATAATACATTATATAACCGCGGGTGGATGCTTCGCCCATCAATCCTCGAAATCCACGTGACGAATTCGTAGGAAAGAACGGCAGGGAAAACACGTAACAGCGGCGCTATGGGTATCGCATTCGGATTCGTCGAGCTCAGCGATTTAATCTCGTACACTCCGATTATTTCGAGCCCAGCTTTTGGACCTGATGGGATTTGTATTATATCTGGTGCGTCAGAAGCGTGTTATATGCATCCCTACTCATTAATTTGTCGCGACGAGAGCGTTTGACGGTACATTCTATATGCGAATATAAACGACATATAGCGACGATATATTTTTACACGGATTACTCATAAGAAAAAGGAATAACGCAAAACATCTAAAACAGTTATTCGTAGATATATTGTAAATTTATAGGCCGATAGGGTAACGGGTTTCCATGGAAAAGATAAACTTTACGACTGATACTGGCGAGTCGTACAAAGGATTATCCTTTATTTTTCATGTTCTTCTAATTTTTTTCCTCGATCTACGGGGACATCAAATGAAAAGGATTGATTCACCACGGAAATAGCGACGACCGCACATTCATGCAGAAACAAAAGAAGCTTCACGCGAACGAGGAAGAGGGCAACGCGGAACGTTAAAGGTTTTTCACAAGAAACTCTGTATTCACACAGAGATCTCGGATTACCGTGGAAAATTAAAGCGAATGCGAGGTTGTAATTGGCGTAAAAAATGCAGACGTTTCGAGGCTCGCTCGCGTAGGCAATCGGATGATTATTAGTGAGGTTGCCGACGTTCCTCGTGTTTTATAATTCTCACTACCATCATCACCATTTTTGACGAAGGTCGCGCTAATTAAAAGACCGAGATCGTAGTGCTTGGTGCTGATACGCGAGCGTATTTTTAAGGTAGGGAGAAAAGAATAAAGTTCGAGACGTCGAGAGATTTCCTTTCTCTGGTAGACGTTGAGATTGCGTCATAAGCAGCTTTAGAATGGCACGGTCATCGAAATGTTCACCACATAAAAAAGTCCGCTTTATATTCTCTCATAGATGATCAATACAAATTTATACCGAAGTTGCGTTTAAATCTGGCCCTACACCGTGTTTTCCATTCAACTAGAGAAAAAAAAACTGATTCACTGCCACTGATATTTTTCGTTTATATATATGGAATGTTAAAGAATACGATTTTTGGAAAGTTCAGAAATCGAGTTTTCGAGGAAAAAGTTTTTATATATAGACACCCCAACAAAAGCTTAAAAAGCTTAGAGGAACGTGACAAGTATTTTTGTACAATTATCCACATTTGTGAACCTCGGTTTCTAATTTTTTTTTATTGACACTGGGCTTATATACGACAGAGAGCACTCTTTTCAAAATAACTTTAAATTAAGGACACAAACAAACGTTTTGCGTTTTATTTTACCAAAAATACGATCAATTTATACAAGTATCTATATCCCCTTTTTTAATAAATATATCCACCAAGTACAACGTTGAGTTAACGGATATTTTTCGAGAACTACATTTCGAAAAATTATCTGATTGTTCCATTGCAGTATTTTTTCAATTGGGGTTTACACGTAACTGGTAGATAGATTGGGATGAACCTGCGCACTGCATTCACACACAAACACATAGCTGACGGACACGCACACCCATACACATGCACTCTCATACATACACACGCGCGTCCTTCCACACAACTCTAATGCTATATTACTCGAAAGTACGTGGGTTATGTACACGGCTCTGTATAAATAAGAGTGGAAACTCCATTCGTAAGAAAAGACGAGAGCGTGCCTTCGAGGTATACTTCCCCAGTGCATCGATACGTACATCCAACTTTTCACCTCTGTCGCATTTCATATAGGTAGGTTTACTGTCTTTTCTATATATTCCGTAGTTTTACATTTCTTTTTATATTCATTTATTGTTTATTTTCTAACAAACGTCATCAGTAAAGGAGCCCGACGTAGATAACTTTCGAACCCTCCAAGGATGAAGCCGTATATGTACCCAATTTGAAGCTTGTTCTACCGTTTTTCTCACCCCCTTTTTTCCTCTGCCCCCCTTGAGTTAGCGCGACGTGCCGCTCTCCTTTCGCGCTCAAGGATCACCGAGAGTCAAGGATCGAGCATGCGAGACAGAATCTTCTCTATATGCGAGAGAATTCGCCTCGGGATATGTCTGTCCGCGAAACTTATTGTTGCGGCCGATGCGCCCACCTCAGCTAACAAACGTGTATGTATACACCTACATATATATGTGCCCCAATCAAATTAACTCTGGCGTGCCTGTTGCCGCGCCATGTGCCATTCGAAGACTTCGAGAAACTACAAGCTTACGGTCTCTATGTTTGTGTCCCTCCTTCTCGGTCTCTCTCTCTCCCTCTCTCTCTCTGTCTGTCTGTCTCTCTTTCTCTTATGGGCACACACACAGATCTTCGTCCCGTCTGTGCTGATTCTAATACCCATTTTTCACGACTTTTCATATGACCTCTTTTAATATTAGATAGAACATTCTTCTATTAAACGAATGAAAGGTTCAAATCTCTATACATAAAAATATAAATCGATATAAATGTACTTACACCTATACTCTTTATTTCCATTTATCCTGATATAGTTTCCGATGACCTCATTCTAAAATATTGGACTATTTGGGTAAAATTTGTGACGGACGATATTTTCTCTGACCACGGAAACGAGAACTTAAACACGAGAGCTAGGTGCGAGAAACCGTCACCTTCGGCCGTTCCTCCCGTGCGCGTGCATCCGCAGTACCCGGGGCGCCAGAGACTTTTTATCACCGGACGTCTCAACCGGACTAAACTGGGGTCGGGGGGATCCAACCCGACCCACCAAGCGAAGACTGGAGCTCTCCTTGATTTTTGGTATCCCGGAATCCTAACCCGGTTCGGAGTCTAGAGGCCTCCTCGATTTTTAATCGCCGGAATCGTCTAACCGGACTAAACTGGATGCACTTACACGGGAAAGAACGGTTATGGTAAAGCACGGCCGCTCAGGCTGTGGGTTGTGGTAGAGAGGTCGGGATTCACCGGGGACTAGCGTGAGCGAGCGCGGGATCTGTCACTATCGCGATGACGGTAACGTCACTAATAAAATAAAATCATGTTTTATTTTGTAGTGCGGGAACCGGTGGATTAACCACCCGGGAACTTTTTACGTAGACGAAACTTAACGCGAACACGAAATGCACGCGGAAACGTCACACGACCGAGATCGAGAGAGCACGACGAGGTGCCTCTAACGCGAGAACGAGAGCGCCATGTCACGGGCGCGAGAGAGACACGACACGTCTCTCCATCGCGATGTCTGATCGACAACTCTCTCACGATATCTTCAAAATCGGGAGCGATCACGATTTGGGAGACAACCGTCTCACGCGAAGATTCGGTAGCAACTCTGTACCTCGCGCGACCAAGGCCGGCGTGCGAGCGTTTATGCGAGAGCGAGACAGAGCGCGTTAACAGAAAAAATGTCAACACGCTCGCGGCATCGGACCATGCGAAATCGCCGGTTCAAGCGAGAACTTTATCTCGTATAATATCGAGAGCTGAAATATTATTTCGGGAGCTGGAATATTCTGATAGAATATTCCTTTCGGAATCTATATTTTCTGCCCGAGTTGCCCCGAAAACGGAACGGTAACAAATCGGGACCTTTTCTCATCGGTAACATGGAGGCTCTTGGGGACCGCATCCCCGGGTCACCATGCGAAAGCGGGCAAAACTTCTCTCTAGAAGCGCGGCGCGGAGGTCTCCCGCCTCCGCGCGTAACCCAAACGGCCCGCTCTTCAGCACGATGCACCACTGCGGTGGGGCACCGGCGTTTCAGCCGGGCGTGCACCGATTCCCCGAGAAGCCTCACTGGGTGCATCCCTCGGTCGGGATTGCTCACAAGGGGACAGTACGGCAGTCGAATTTTTGTAATTTTTTGTACTCATGGTACGCAAAGTTTAGAGCTCGAATATTAATATCCCAAAGCAGTTCGACGCCATATTCAGAAATTTTCGAGAAAATTGACTTTGAAGTTTTCGAGCGCACTCTTATCCCACAAAGATGCAACGATATTCGAACCGGGCTCGTGGCGTACCCGGTAGCGCTCGAGTCTAGTAATCGCGGGGTCGCTGGTTCGAGTCTCACTTCGAAATTTTTTTTTTTTTTCATTTTTTTCAAATGAAAAAATGCAAGTCATATTTTTAATTATCTCTTGATTATAAACATACATTTTCAAGTATCAATATTTATAACCAACAACATTTTTAGGATGAAAATGAAAAACGTCGGGTAAAGAATTGAATACTTTATTATTCGGTCTGTATTCGTTTGTTTTATACATCGGGTGTAATGTTACACGAGCCAGAGTGATAACCATCGTAAAAACAAGGAAAACAGTAATTTTCACGGCATCTCGCACACCGTACAAACGCTGCATCATTACATTCGCAATTTTTTTTCAATACATCGATCGGAAATCAAACTTCATTCACGTTCATGAAGATTTCTCTTTGATCGCAAAGTTTCGAAGCAAACCACGCATATCTGATCATGTTATTGAAGACCGGAGAAGACAACTGATGATGAACAATAGAATGAATTTTTATGCAATCTTCTCTATCATTAATTTCACGTCCTTGTTCAATCAGATAGGCGCAGTTCTGCAGACGCTTTATGAAATTTTTTAGTTGGCGGTAAAAATACACGTCACAAGGATGCACTAATGGAGTGCATTTTGGTGGAATTACCTGCACCGTGCAAGTAGGCAGACGCCTGTCATTTCGAAACACCTCATTGTACATCACGGTATCGGTTTGGCCTCCCCAGGAATCGATAATTAAGAAAAACTTTTCTTTTCTTACGTAGGGTTTCAAAACGTTGATTAAAAAATCTTTGTATAACTTTGTAGTCAATTTTCCCGATTTCGATGACGTGACTACGACGTTTCCGTATTTTTTTAGGTACTCGTCGACCGATTTTTGAACTCTGGGACCAAATGAACCTGTTGTTTCTTGTAGGCATACGAACACCAGGGGCAAAAATTTTCCTGATAGGGTGACAGAGTACTGCGCAGTATAGGAATGGGTGACTTTATTCATATTCTGCCGCTTTACCAGCACTACTTTTGATCCTTTGGTCGCCAGAGTTCTGTCGAACGTCGACTGGTATTGGCATCCTGAAAAAAATAGAAAAGGAATAAATTGAAAATACTATATACGAAAGTCTACATTAATTTATTATGGAAAATAAGAACAAATTTTGAATACCTGTTTGGTCTGTATTAATGACGAAATCGGGACCAAAGTTTGGTATGACATCACGAGCCTGGATACGAAAATCTTCTGCAGCAGCCAGGATTTCATCCCGCGTTGCGGTTTCTCTTTCCGTTACAGACTTCGTGATTTTTCTTTGGCGAATTCGATGTCTCCGTTTAAATTTCACAACCCACCTATCGGAAGCTTTGAAATCAAAATGTTCAAATTGACTCGCAGCCGATAAAGCCCACTGATGCAAGTTCCGGGTTGTAACTTGTTGGTTGTTCTGTCGCGCTTCCTCAAAGCGATCGTAAGTCCACGAATCGATGGTCGCGTATTTGTCTGTCATGGTTCCTCCGCTTTTTACATGTTTTTCTCATTTTGGCAATTGCTCAATGCGCTTTAAGCGGCTGCACCCGTTTTTTTGCAGAACTTTTAGGCTCCATGTCGGATGTGCTCGAACTATATTGATAACTTTCCTTTTATAATCCAGCGGAATATTGTCCGTGTACGATTTCGCCCTTTTCTCCTCTGGCTCATAATTTTCAGAAGAATCTTCGTTGTCAGATGCAGGTTCGTCAAAAGAGTATTCTTCGTCCAATTCATCAAGCATAATTAGTTCTTCATCCGTTACAAACTTTTTTTCGTGTAAAGTTTGTACTGTATAATGAAACAAGTCTTCTGCTAGTGACATTTCCGATTCATTGTCAGTAATTACCTCCGATGGTGTTGGTGCCACAAGATTATTTTGTGTGAGAATTTGCTCGTAATATACGAGGGCATCCTTCAATCGTAATTTTGAAACTTCACTGCACAAAGAATATTCAATATCATCTTGTGCCGTCGAAGGCCCAGGCACCTCGTCGTCTCCCACGCCCGACATTTTGATCTTTTTTTATCGAATATTCTACAAAATCGTGCACCACGCCGAAAAACAGTACTTGCTGCTCCGAAAACCAACGGTCGAATGCTACTTCAAACAGGCATTCCTTGCGGAAGACGCCGTATCCCTTCCACCCGTTCTGGAATTCCCAGAAATCTTTTGTGCACAAGCAGCTGTGCCCGCTTCGCAGGTAGTTGATCAGGACAAAGGCTAACGATGTACGCAGAACTGTTATTCACAATATCGACGGTTGCCAAAGCAAGCGTTATATTCACATATTTCAACATTTATTCTTCTATTTATATTCCTATTAATCTACAAGGGAGTTTATGTAAATATTATTACTGGATATTTTTACGTCGCCTATTCGCAATTTCAAGCAAGAGATAATCAAAAATAAGACTTGCATTTATCTTTGACAATTATAATTACATATATGTGAATTAGCATAGATTTTATGATTTGTATCCCGGGATTATTTATTTATTTATTTATAAATAATCACCTATTGTTATATATAAATAATATATGATCATATATGAGAAAATATATAATTATGTATAACTATATATGGATTTTGTCCATATATAAACATATATAGATATATTATATTAATTATATATAATAATATGTGATTATATACAAAAAAAATTTATCGGGATATTTAAATGACGGAGGTATGCGAATTAAAAAAAAATGAAAAAAAAAAATGTCGAAGTGAGACTCGAACCAGCGACCCCCCGATTACTAGACTCGAGCGCTACCGGGTACGCCACGAGCCCGGTTCGAATATCGTTGCATCTTTGTGGGATAAGAGTGCGCTCGAAAACTTCAAAGTCAATTTTCTCGAAAATTTCTGAATATGGCGTTGAACTGCTTTGGGATATTAATATTCGAGCTCTGAACTTCACGTACTATGAGTACGAAAAATTACAAAAATCCGACTGCCGTACTGTCCCCTTGTCAGTACGTCGAGCCACACGCCGCTCGACCGAGTTCCGCACGCCAACCTAACCAAAACGGAAACACAACCCAAAACCTCAAACGGAACGCGACAAACATTCTAGAGAAACGACCCTTAACACAAACGGATGGGTCGCAACCCGGGCATCGAGAGGATATCTTGATCATCGGTAGCATTTTTGTGACGTGACTCAAAAAATCACGTCACAAATTTCATCTTGGTACTTATTTTTTGAAGTTCAATTTTTCTATAGTTACAATGAAATTTGATTAAATAGTATACATACGTATACTTTTCTTTCGCCGCTTACAACAACGTCTATCCGTGAAAATCTGTGGATACATCAAGAAGCGCGGCAATGCCGTGATTCCAAGTAATCAAAAAGAACTTTTAATAAAATATATATACACAGATATACATAATTGTAATACATGTTTATTGATCCATCAAGAATATGTAAAAAATAAAAATAAAAATTAGGTTATTAAATTATTATTTTGTATTGTAAAGATAATCTGCCGTTTTTATAAGAAAAGTAAATTTTTTGTAGACAATTAACGAAGATAAATTACTTTGAAACTTTGATTCTATTCGGCTCGGCGAAAACGTGCCGAATGTATACAAAGCTACCCGAGCACGCGGTGACGTCACAATGTTATAGCCGGTAAAAAAAAACTACTCGTGTAGTGCGACTATTCTGTCAATAATTACAACGATAAAGACATATAGGACTTGTTTTGTACCTCTATGTATGAATACCATGAAAAGTTGGCGAAATAAAGTATTTCTGACTGTGCCACAAGACTTGGCACAGTCACGACGTGTCAACCCAAAATTATCGTCCAATTATTTCTGCTGTGAAGACCACTTTGATGTAAGTGCAAACGTGTTATAAGTTATATTATGGAGCAATATTCCTTTAAAATATCATATTACTTTCAATATATTTATGATACTCCGTGACAATAGCTAAAACAACATATTATGCCCCTCCTACACTCAATATGTTCTATCCTTTCATTATTTTCATTATTCACCGCTGGCAGAAAACATGAACAATTATTTATATTATATAATGATGGGCCGCCCGCAAAAATAAAAACAACTGTTGCGCCACACAAATTTGAGTGTCAACCAGATCGTAAGCGTGAAAAACCCACGACTCCAAGGGTTGCATCGGAAAAACATCAAAGGCGGCAGGGAATGAACGAAATTCTCGAGCCTGAAACTCATCATTCGTCTTTAAAGAATGAACTAGATGTAGGACAATCACTTACCATGGACGATATTTCAGAACAACCAACGATGGAAGACTTCACCACAAATACAACTGAAGGTATTACTACATTGGGCGAGAATGAAGATGATAAAGTGACAGTCAGCACACAAAGGTTACAGAACAACGAAGTGAGGCTGTGCAAGTCCACATTCGCCCAAAATGCCGTAGCGTTCAATCCATGTGCCAAATTCAACAATCCAAAGGCGTACCTAGGAATTCCGACCGAATGAAGTTTTCTGGTTGATCTTTTGAGTGCGAAAACAACCATTAGTGCAGACAGTATAAAATTATACCGTAAAACGGGGTTACTTTGAACAGGTTTTGGAAGTTTTTTGTGGGTAACTTTTTTTTAACATCCTAAATTTAAACTTTTTCTGCGCCAATAGAAAAATGTCACCTTTGGCTTTCAAATGTATAAGAAAATCAAGCCCCTCCCCCCTTTTATATATTTTTTATTCAAAAGTGTCAAAGTAATCTCGAGTGTGGGGTTTTCTTTGACGAGGCATTGAAATTCAACTTACGTCAAAGATTAAGGGTTACTTTGACATCATTTTGATACAAAAAAATAATATTTTATGCATTATACATTATATACATTATGAAAAACAACGATTTTTTTACAATCAAATTGTCGTCTTTACAATCAACCGTCGTTTTTACCGATTTTTTTGTCTACTGGATTGATTATTAGGGATTTGGAAAAAAGGTATGTCATTAAGCATACATTGAACTTATTTCGTGTACATTTTTATTCAAGAAAATTTACTCGAAAACGAATAATGGTTTCTTCAGAACGATGTTATTTAAATCGGCACGGGGCTGAACTCGAACATTTTTCGTCTAATCGACTTGAAATTTGAAATGTAGCTTCTCAGATTGCTTATTCAAGTACAAGCGCTGTGTTTGATTAATTGAAAATTGTAAAAAATGTGTCATTTGAGATATGGAAACTATGTTAAAAAAACGCACTTTTTTTCAAACTCGTCTCTATTCAAAAAATATATATTTAACTCCCCCCCGTACTTGACTGCTAAGACTAATATGATTAATGAAAATATTTCACTCTTAGTTCCGGGACTAAATTTACGACAGTTCTACTGCGTGCCGCGGAGAGGGTTGGCTGAAAATCATTAGTGCTATCGCGACTCGTGCGCCGCCATTTTGTATTCTTTTGACAAATGAATTTGTTTTACATACTTCAATATATACCGTATAAAACCCAAAAGTTCTTTTGACCATGTATTTTATGCCTTTCTTTTAAAAAAATAAAAAAAGGGTCGTAAATGGGCAGTTACAGTGGTGTCCTTTCTTAAGGAAACATTTTACATAAAAATATAATCATCAATGAGATCAAAATCAACCTAAGCAACATTACAATCAACTTTAGCAGCATTATAATAAACTTGAACAAGAAATCGTTGTTCAAGTTTATTCCCCGCACCCGCCGCCTGCCACGGAAGGTCACGCGGGCTCGCTGCGGACACATTTAAATCGTATTTGGCGTTCTATCGTAGCTAACACAACATTTGAGCTCTCTCCTAACCAGAAACGAACCCGACATGGAAAGAAAATCGACTTAGTTATAGTAAACGTTTTTTTATGACAAAGAGAAGTTATGAACATGAAATAAAGCACTTCTGCTAGAACAGATTAAGAAATAAAGTCTTATCGATAGAACTTATAACATCTTAACGGCTCAGAGGAAAAATAAACACTTTTAAAATAAAAATTTGTTGGTCTGGGTTACAGGAAGGATTAATCTGACTAACAGTTATGGTATTAGCAGTTTGGACTATCGTCTGTGCATTCTTCGTGAGCCGGAAGTTAGCAGCTTGTGCACGGGCCTTTGCACACGGCATATTTACTACGCGCAGACGACGAGATACAAACGCGATACAGACTTGATCCACACGCTGTTTCAACTGAAAAACGGGCCGTAAGAAAATGCGCGTAAAAAATACGCCGTGTGCGGAGGCTCTAATGTATCCATTTTCATCTTCGACGACTCCCTATATAAGATGCTACACAAAGAAGAGAGTAATGATCCCTTTTTTCTTATGATTTAGGTAAGATGTTGGTCTTCTTCTTGGAATTTGCGTTGGTCTTTGGGCATCTGGAAAATCAAACAAAAAATTATATGTTTCAACCGTACCCACCGACCAATTTACTCGAACATAATTCACAGTGTCAAAGCCAACTATTTTACGCTAATAATAACCACGTTCTTTTAACTTTTAAACGTCCATTTATTAGCACGAAAAAAACTAAATATTCCACATTTCACATCAACAGAGTAATTGGGAAAAAAACTTCGATCCGATATACATACTTTTTCTTGGCAAAACACACTAGGTCCATCTATACGCAGGTTCAACGCGCTTTCACCGAGACAACACGGAAAACACGTTGGGACGCGCAAGCCGCTCCTTTTCTCTCTTGCACTTTACACACTACGGCTACTAGGCTGCGCGTTATTCTTCTTGTTTCAACCGGACCCTATTACAACCGTACCCAGTCTACCCTGCTCGATTAATCAACACTTTTTCTCGATGAACCAGAGGGAGCCGGAGACACGTCTAATCAGTTCAACTCAAATTCGTACGAATTGCCAAATTACCAGATTCACTCAATGGAATGTTACAAATAAAAGCTCTAAACCGTTACCGTAAAACGTTCTGTTTTTTTTTCATATGAATATCAGCGAGAATCGTCAATAACGAAACCGTACGGAACTTTCTATACCGGCCGATTTCCCGGGCTAGTAAACTTAACATTTATATCAACCCAAGGGAACGCTGGTATGTACATATATCGACGTAAACACGTGGAGAAAAGCTGTTCCGCTTTAAAACCGTTTTTTTTTTGCGGCAAACGATCCTTTGGAACATAGCCCACTCTGGTTCATACTCCCAACGCGTCTCAAATGTAATTCGATTTTACGACTAACTTTCCGTTACAGCCCTCACGAGGTGACCTCTTTTCGCCGAGCATTACACGTACTTTAAAATATATGTATATATTTACATTGCGCGGCAGGGGTGGAGGGGAGATTACGGTATCTTTGGCGCCTGCATTTTATGGTTGGGTTATGAAAAATGGGCCAAAAAAATACGAAAAAGAAGAATAACTTTTTTTCATTTTAAGCCTTAGTTTCGGATTTACAGCGCTCCGAAGAAGAAAAAACTGGAAGAAGAAAAACCAGCGCTCCAGACCCACCCAACGATTCCACACACACACATCGAAGGTGCTCCAGACCCACCCAACGATTCCACACACACATCGAAAGTGCTCCAGACCCACCCAACGATTCCACGCACACATCGAAGGTGCTCCAGACCCACCCATCGATTCCACACACACATCGAAGGTGCTCCAGACCCACCCAACGATTCCACACACACGTCGAAGGGGCTCCAGACCCACCCAACGATTCCACACACACATCGAAGGTGCTCCAGACCCACTCAACGATTCCACGCACACATCGAAGGTGCTCCCGACCCACCCAACGATTCCACGCACACATCGAAGGTGCTCCACACCCACCCAACGATTCCACACACACATCGAAGGTGCTCCAGACCCACCCAACGATTCCACACACACATCGAAGGTGCTCCAGACCCACCCAACGATTCCACACACACATCGAAGGTGCTCCAGACCCACTCAACGATTCCACGCACACATCGAAGGTGCTCCAGACCCACCCAACGATTCCACGCACACATCGAAGGTGCTCCACACCCACCCAACGATTCCACACACCCATCGAAGGTGCTCCAGACCCACCCAACGATTCCACACACACATCGAAGGTGCTCCAGACCCACCCAACGATTCCACACACACATCGAAGGTGCTCCAGACCCACTCAACGATTCCACGCACACATCGAAGGTGCTCCAGACCCACCCAACGATTCCACGCACTCATCGAAGGTGCGCCAAGTGCCTGGTGGAGGGGGGGTCCAGCGCGGGGACGTGACGTCAGGGGTCTCTGTGGAGGGGGTAGCCATGTGGTCCGAAGAGCGACTGTCGGGAGGGGGCAGCCGTCGTCGGAGAGTGTCTTGTGGGGGCGGGGGTCAGGTAGTGGTGAGTGAACGTTGAAAACCCATAAATCTCCTAATTTATTATAGACATAAAAAAGATTAGCATCGATGCAGTGTTTTTCTTTCTACACTATTTAGTCCGTGTGAAAATAGAACTCACACACACACACACACACGATATGTGTATGTAATGGCCATATATGGGTAGGAAAATTTGGTTAATTTGAAGCGATACATGAAGAGGACGGCTTTTCAAAGCTGTTTATTTATGTAATGCAGGTGTGATGCGCTTGGTTTCGTTTCCGAAATCTTTAAAATGTTTGTATGCGTGTCCACTCCTGTCACGACTCTCGCCAACACCCGAGACAGGCCCTGACAAGTCGGGATTTCTCGGAAAAACTATAAACTTTAGAGACCTATCGTCAAAGGGTTTTTGACCCCAGATGGGCCACCGGAGCACAGCTGCACTCGGGAAAAAATGTTTCGATGTATCGAGGACTCGTATTCATTACGAAATATAACGTCGAGATGTTCAGATGTGCGAGTATGTACGCAGTGCATCCGGCCAAGCACCCCCTGGACTTGACCAAAAACGAGCTCGAACAGGTTCCAAAGGTCTTGCTCCTAAAATATTGGGGTGAATATGTTGGCTTATTGTGGGATCGTTTGCCAGAACATCATCGGAACGATAATGAAGTGATATCATATCTTCCATGCATGGAGCATTATAATACACCACAGATGAAAGATCACATCGATGGCCCCTCACCTCAACGTCGGGAATGTGAAAAATGCTGTGGAAATTCTCCACGTACGGGGTTCTTCAAACGTGTTTGAACCCGTTTTTGGGAGTGTGAAAAAATGTCGGGGGGGGGGGGGGGGGGAATTCTCCACATACGAGGTTCTTCGAAAGTGTTTGAACCTGTTTTTCATGATTGGAAAAGTGGGGAGAAGTTTGAAAATTTAAGTGGGAGGGTTATGAGGGAGCTTATAATTTCGTAGTCCAAGCTCAGACTGCAGTAATCCACCGCGACATCAACATCTCTCCAAAAAGGACTTTGAAAGTGCGGGGAAAATGGATCTCTCGAGTATCAACAAAGTCAGCGTGATGGCGGAATTCCTTCCAACGAAGAAGCTGTCAGAACTCCGCATTCACTCGGATCATCAAATCTCCGACATGAGGGCCGTACAAACCAAGTTTGGGAAACGCTACCTCGCGGACATCGCGGATGAGTTCACTGTCATCTTACCAGCGCGACTTGTGAAGGCCTTCGATGAAGATTTGGAAACGTTCGAGCGAATGCGGCAAGCGGCACGGGATCATCGTCTCTGGATGACATACAAAGGTGGAAAATACAACAGCATAGACTTTTTCCAAGTCTGAGAATACATGGTGGAAAAATACGAAATTCGTTGGAACACCATCGTCGAACGGCTGTCTGCATCATCGAGAGTATGCTGCAACTGGCGCATAATAGTCAATTCTACATGCAGTTGTGGAAAATACATCAGCGTCAAGTTCCATCGTCGTGGAGTATGGTGGAAAAGGGCAAATTCGTTGGGGCAGCAGCGTTGAGTGGAACAGCCGTCCAGATCACAGTCGTCTCACCATCGTTTCGACGTTTTAAGTGTTTGACTATGTAAAAATGTATTTGAGAAAAAAAAACCGTTTTATCGAAATGTATACGAAGGAGAAATGCAAAACAATTTTCGTCGTAAAATAAATGAAGAATGCAAATGGTATATATTTTCATCGAAATGTTTTTTTATTCATTTAAAAAAAATCCCTCGCTCACACAACGCTTCGTATACACTTAACCAGCTTTTCAGCGATTTTACATTATCATGGGCGCAGTTGTATTTCGTGTTGAAGGAATGATGGGGGCATTTCGAGTTTGTGATTTTCGGCAACTTCTGTAGCGATGGACAGTCCAGAGTCTCCAAGTCGATGACGTTTGTCGTGGGATCCGTGAATCTTGATAGCCATGCGCATTTCTCGAATCCCTTCGCATAGATGGTGGGGGCTCCTTGCAAGATTTCTCGAATTGTCTTTCTAGCTGCCTCGTATGGTATGCCGCTGTGATCCCATCGTATTCCATGGAAATTTCGTTCCAACCACTTGTTTGTCATTTTGTACTTGGCCGGTAAAGAGTCCCATGCAAATGGTGCGTCGAAGGCGAGCGTCAGCGGTTCAGCAACCTTGTCGTGGAGTTTGACGATGGACATCTCCATTAGGATACATTTGTTGATGGGGCTCTTGAAGCCCTGTACATCGACGATAAGCTCCATGTTGACTGACGTGGACGCGAATTATCGGCATGATTTTATACCAATTTTTTAACCCCACCGCTGATTGGATTGTACTCGACAATACGATCATGGAGGATCATGCAGTATGCTGAAGTGTGTGGCGGAATATTATTTTTCAATTCGAACTCAAGGCGCACGTCAACAGGGCCAGACTTGAGAGAATCGTTTTGCTTTGAGCAGTCAATGACAATGAGGGGCGCTTTTTCTAAAAATTCAATCCTGCTCAGCCATGGTTCAGCCTCTTTGTTGTAATAGGTCGGTTCAAAGTTTGCGTACATCTCGTAGAGTAGAGCATATTGATTTTGATCAATGTTCAAATTCAAATTTCCATATGGATAACATTGAGAGTTGAGGTAAAGTTTAACATCGCTCAGGTTACAATGATCAAAGTGGCTCGCATTTTGTTGCTTCTTATTTTTCCGTCCCGTCTGCAGCGCGAGTATGACATAACGTGGCTTCTCCAGCTGATTCGAGGTTTTCACAGACCATACGTGCTTAGAGGTCGCAGGCAGCAATGGATATTCATACAGTTCCCATGTTCGGAAACTCATCGAGATTGGTGCGTCTTTGTCGAGAAACTTTAATAGTTGAATTTTTCGCTGATCGGAGACTGTTACATACGACACGAGCCATTCTATTTTATGCAATACGAGTTTGTAGTCTTCGGGCGCTGTTTGTACAATGGCATTGCCGTCGGTCTTTGGTCTCGTGAGGATCAACTCGTGCTTGGCATTTACGACAATTTTACGATAATCTTCGGCAAACCCGAGGAGCATGCTGAGCGGAATGCACACATCAAAGTTTCCCGATACATCTACAATCTGCTTCGTCTCTTCGACATCGAGCCATCCAGTGTTCTCGAGCATGGAACTTTTGGCCGGTGAGAGAGATGAATATCCCTTAATTACACTCGTAATGCCGACATTCTTATTACGATCGATTTCTATGGCATTCAATTCATATCGCACTTCCTCAAAGAAATGGCAAATGGCATTGTTGACGAGACTTGTAGCAGCGGTCGGCGTCCCATCGCGCTTGGATAATTTCCCACATATGTGTAGAGAACTCTTGCTTGGCAGGATGGAGAGGTCTTGATGTTGGATGGCAATACGTATTTCATCGCTGTTATTGAAGGTTGAAGATGCATATGGCTGATGAGCGTGAATCTCACAATGGATGATGGATTCATCAAAGACCACAGGCGCCTGAATGTTTACAATTTCTTCCTCCATTTCACGCAACAGATGCACAGAGCACAGACTAAATAATTTTTTACGCGCTTTCGCCACGCACTTTGAGACCCAAACTCTTCAAGAGTAGCACGTTTTGAGGTGTTAGCACTTTGGGCGCTGGCCGACGACTGATTGTTTTTATCCATGGCCGTTTATTGTTATTGGAAGATCTATTGAAAACTATACCCATCACGACTTTATATGCAGGCGTATGGTGATCACTTCACCGCGGAAATTTACCAAATCACCGTCCTGATCCAGTATGCGAAGCTGTATCGCGTCAATCGTTCGGCTCGTGATTGGCAGATAAATTACGTGGGAGGGAACTTCAATGATCTTATAGCCCGGTGGCACAGATGGAAAAAATTCGTGAATTGTGTGTACTTTTTGTCCATTAATATAGGCGCCAGCGGTAATGTTGCACTCAACGCGTAAGGCGTTCACTTTGAGAATGGCCACCGGAAGGTCCGATTCGTGCCTTTTATTGGCTTCCAATTTGCGTGCCGCGAAGCCTAGTAGATGCCCAATAGAATCTTTCGGCTCAAAATTTATATCACGATCGCACTCGATCTCACTGCGTAGCGTATTATTATTGCGTTTAATGCTGATTTTGATGTTTTTACGTGAGAGCTCTGCTTGTACGAACGTCTCAATATCCTCTATTTCATAACTGCCCGTAGGTATCGTCAACACCTCATCTCCCACGTAAAGTTTATCGTGGTCAACGTCGATATTGGGAATAGAGTTGAAGGTTCACAATTCCACGAGACCGAGAGTATAATTTTTGTGTAGCGAGAGTTCGATGGGGGGAAAGTATTGCGCCTCGAGTATGGACGATGAGCCAGATATGGTCAATGTTAAACTTTCGTCCATGATGCTGGTAAATTAACAACTGAATTCCCCACAGAATTCCCCACATCATTTTCCCCCTATATATAGTGTATACTTGTCTTTGTGCTGCAATTGTCGACAAAGAAATTTGAGACACAAATGCCCACATTCAATCGTATCATATTCCTGATATCCCTTATAATTATAATTTACGCTACCAACACGAAAATACCTCATGAGTTCAGATGGTGGTGGAAGATTGCCGAAACTATCAAAGTACATGACTTTCAATCCAGTCTTTTTGTAAGCGACCCAGTGCGTTCCAGGACCGGCATTTGCATCCAAATTTACAATTGCTGCTTCACATTTGAGAGGTCCGCTCGCTGGCAATGTGTCGCGCATGTAAACCCCGCGAAAATGTGGAATCTTTAGGATTTTTGCATATTTAAGTAGGTCGCGGTCGGTGTGGGGTCGGTGAGGTAGCGTAACTTCTAGTTTTTTGGCTTGATATGAAGGCCCAATCCCTGCTTATATGGTTTCAGATGTAGACCCCGACCTAATGCAATTGCTTCAATTGTCCGATTATGACGCTTACTTTCATCCAATTCACGTTTAGCTGCTTGAGCAGCATTTACCGCTTTAGCTATACTAGCCGCACCACCCGACAAAGCACCCGCAGCGCTAAGACCAGCAAAAACGGGCACGAGGAAGGGCAATAAACCACCAATTTTATGGGGTACAGGTAGAACCCGAGGTGTGCGTACTTTGCCACCTTGCATCTTTACAGCTGCACGAGCACCCTTTAGAGCTGATTTAATAATCTTATGCGGATCATTACTTTGAATCATTGTCTTCTTTGCAGCGCCAATTATCTTTTTCAAACAAACGCCACCCTTACGGGCCTTCATTCCCATACCGAATTTTCACTTTGTCTTCACAATATTTGCCACACCCCAAGCACTAGCTTTTTCACCGATACTAGCGTCTCTCGCGGTAACACGTTGTACAGCCTGTTCAGCCAACACTTTATCCGCCAAATGTCTCGCCTCAAGATTATTCTGATTTTTCGAATACGGAATATCGTGTTGTTTGCAAGCCGTATCCAATGGGTTAATGCCCGGATCGCCACGAGCAAGGCGCTTGACCAACTTTGTGCCTGGCCCACAATACTGATACCCAGGCAGATGTAGTTCAACGGGGAGTTTGTTGATTAGGCGGTTGACTAAACCTTTACCGCTCTTGCTATGCACGATCATGTCTAAAGACAATATGCGACTTATTGATGGTCCCTATAAGAATCCTATTTATATGATTTCATCGTTAGTCGTGTGTGAGATGACGTCCAAGAAGCAAACTAGCGGAGGTGGACTCCCCGTGATAAATTTCGACGAGTTTGTCGAAGACGGAGCACAGTAGGAGAAAAGCCCAAAAACCTGGCCAAAACCCCAAAAAATAAATTTTCGAAATAGGGTCAGTTGAGTAGTCATTCAGGTAGAGGACTAGTAACTGCATTCTATTGTGGAAGGGAAAGCCCTTTAAGTGTATACCTGCGCCGCAGCGTCAGTTGGCAGTGAGTGTTCGTGAAGAGTGTACGTGTCACGCGCTGAACAGACGAAAATAACGCTGACTTCAAAAACCCATAACTTTAAAGTGACGGGTTTAATTTCAATTCTGCAACATGGATACGACTTCTGGAGGTATGTAGAACATGTTTTTACATCGGTTGAATCGAAAGTTTATGTATAAATGATTGAAATGTAGTATAGCCTTCGGCATAAATAAAATTGAATAATTTTGAAAACTTATATTTTCAACGGTCCGAAAAGTTATATATTTTGTCATATTTTGCAAAGCTCCTAGTCTCGGCCTTTAGTTTAATGTATAAGCTTTCGAAATTTACAAGAGTTACCTGCGGAAAACGTGCGTCTTGTCCGTTATGATTTTTTTCGCATCGTGCGGTAGCCGAGCGTGCACGCGGCACTATTGAGCAGCCGCTGCGCCTCTACCTGAGAATGGGTGAAGTAGCATCATAACGGACAAGACGGCTGTTATACGCTTGAAATAAATTATTTTAATATATATGTATGTATATATATATATATATATATAAATTTTCTGTGATTTAATTATGATATATACGTATGCATATATATATATACATATTAAAATCAACCACATAAAAATTTCTTAAATATGAATGAAATGTTATAACATTCGAATAAAATATTTGAATATATATATATTATATAGTAAGCAAAGCTTTCTTTTAACCAAATCCATGTCAATATTTTCTGTCTAATTTTCTTAAAATTATTTCAATTATTGCGGTTATTTATTTGGTAAAATAATGTACATTGTTCAAGTTTTTGTATTAATTGAAAATTTTATCTTTTCCTTTAACACCAATTTTCTACAATTTTATGTCTTTATTACAGGATCCGGTTACAAAGAATTGGTGCTGACAAGGAAAGAAGTATTTCTGATAATCAGCGAGCATTTATCCGATAAATTCGCTTCCTTGATCGAATTTATGGTAGAAAAAATTTCCAAGGACACCGGACGTACAGTTGTAGTGCCTGAGGACTCGAAACAGACTTTTTCGATACTCTTCAATCAAATGAGAACGAGGTGGCAACAAGCTCACAGAAAATCCTGTGTATTTTTCAAGAATAACGGTGAATGGCTTAGCAAGCAGGTATGTTTTGCCGCACCTACAGACACTGTAGTAACAAGCCCGGGTAATACGGGCGGCCGCCCGTCCCTTGAGTTTACAATGTCCAGTGAAAGATCTAAACGAAGGAAGACCCAAGATATTCGTACATCGTTCAACTCGGTCGAGTTAGCATACGCTACTCAGATGAGCCTTCGCTCTTCAGGACAATCCGACGCCGCAAAAGTTATTAAGGACGTAACAATGATGAGTCCTTTAAGAGCTTCCAAGTATCGTAAAGCTTACTCAGCAACGGATGAAATTACTTTATCCGAAGAGGCTGCACTTTCCGCTATGATTGAATATAAATTCTCCAAGAGTACTTACCAGGGAATGAGAAGATTAGGGAAGGAAAATAACTGTAAGCTATATCCGTCTTACGAAAAAGTGATGAAAGCAAAAAAGCGTTGTTATCCACCACGTGATGCAATCAGGATTACAGAGAGTAGTGCAGAAGTCCAACTACAGGCACTATTAGATCATACAGTTGAACGTATTTTACTCGTCCAAAATGTACTCATTCAAAGATTGACTCCAGATAATGTTCGTAAAATGGACTTGATTTGCAAGTGGGGTTGCGATGGAAGTTCTGGGCAAAGTGAATATAAGCAGACGTTCAGTGATGACAGCAAATCTGATGCGCATGTATTCTTTACTTCAGTCGTGCCATTACAACTCGTGTGTTATGATCAACAATCGAAGGAAGAAATAGTTGTTTGGAAGAACCCCAGACCCTCGTCTCCACGATTTTGTAGACCGCTTACACTACTGTTTCTACGCGAAGACACAGAGTCAACACTTAATGAAGTCCAAATTGTTGAAGAACAAATAAAGTCACTTCGTCCATTCGAAAGTGTAATAGATGGAAAAGAAATCTCCGTAATGTACAAGTTGTTGTTCACCATGATAGATGGT
>OY723387.1:18364063-18464063 GCA_963210295.1 Ophion ellenae | reverse complement strand
TTGTTACAAAATATCCCCTGGATGTTGTTAAACCGTTCGCTGAAGTGGCCACATCTTTCAATTAGTCGATCAACCGCGCCCCGCATATCAAAGTATCAGAGCACGCAAAATTTCGCCCGATCATTTTCGGTGAGATATTCGTAGTTCACACAGCCCATGACGCCCCGGTTCAATCGATTTATTTGCTGCTGGTCCACTATGATTTCACGCACATAATAGACTCCCTTATCTGAGGCATCACCCAATCCACTATCAAATGATTCCGTATCACTGTCCATCTCAGCCAGTTCCAGGTCATCATGTGCAAGCACTTCAATGTCCGCGCACTCATCATCGTCATCATTGGCGATATCAACAACGTCTTCGTCTACCCCAACTTCCACTTCGTCGTCATGGGCTATATTCTTCAATTCACTTCATCTCACTTCAATTTGGTTCGACATTTTTCTTAACTGATTTTCCGTTTTCCGACTCTTCCACAAGGACACCTCGGAGGTTGAAGACTGGAATGGCGAAAACTGCTGTTCCGATCCTTCTTCGGATTTCGATGTTTGATCCTCATAGGCTTATAGTAGGGTGGAGGCTTATTGTAGAAAAAAACCTTGCAAGATGGTGCATCCTGGCCACGAGATAAACGAAAAGTTTTTTTTTCTTCAACTATCCCTGTGGGGGTAGGCATCTGCTGTCCAGAAAAGTGTGCACTCGTAGCGGTGAAAGCTGGCCAGGCTCGCCAATCATGGACTTTCGCGATCTTTACAGAACAGCGTCTAGGTCATGGAGACTGAACTGGCGTATTATAAAGAGCATCTTAGAGTTTTTAATATATATTGCCACGTGTTCCAGTATGTATGAAGTCCAGCCTGTCACGAATCATAGCGCTCTTCGCAGAGCAACATCAAACCTATTCAAGTGACACTTGAGGCTATACAGTTCTTACCAAATTAGCCATATTCTAAAGACATTTTTTTTGTTCGTCAACGTTCGAAGTCAGCCTCCGAGCATAGGGAACATTTTGAAAAAATAACATTCCGCTCAAGTAATGTCTTGGCTATCCAAAACACATACGAAAACGAGGTATTTGTTACAAAACGATCAACTTTGTGGATCTATGGCCGGAGCATTTTTTTTTTTAGGCTTCGACCGCTGATCCCACTGCATGCACCATTGGAGCATAGATGCACTCGCGGTTTGAAATACTCACAAAAATACTTTTCTTTTTTGCTCCCGTTGAACCCCGATCGGCTCGTTCTGCGTATGTATTTATTTTTCATGCTTTCCACGTTAAAAGATATCAGCGTGATATTAAAAAACTCTGGTGAAGGTGATTCTAGTACATTTTCCGAGCTAGAAGGGAACGACAAAAATATTTTCTGATGGGAGACCATTTTTAATCGTCGGCGGTGCTCAAAAGTGGCCACACTTTGAATGAAGCAGTGAGTTCACATATCTCTCTGGCAAGACTTTTCAACTCGTTAATATGGAGAACAACAATGAACCATCAGAATAAATCTTGCACAACCAAGCCACGCTCTTAAGTTCGATCGACGAGTTTGCTGTGTGGAAGATACAGATCGTCGAGTACATCGAAGTACTAAAAACGCGAAGCCGAATTAAGCGCCAACGATTATCAACGAAACATGAATAGTCATTGATAGGCCAAATACCGCATCTGGAAGGATTGAAGTATTCCATGTACAGGCATTCTATATGCATGGGTGCAGGACACAGCGGTGATGGGTTAATGTGGCGAGAACTCGACTTGAACGCGTGATGGTCTATACTTTAACTTCTGCTCGATGAATTTCAACAACGTGAAAGTGGTTGAGCTTTACAAAAAATACGTAATCTTACAATAAATGTAAATAAGTATAAATCAATACGCGTCAAATGTTATATCTCATTGCCACAGGAAATAATGAATATGAGGGCTGCGATTAATATGCAATCAAGAGATAATACACGTTTCGCATGGGTGACAGTCACAGCTTTACACCCAGCTGAACGAAACAGTGACCGCGGATCTTCTTACATGCATTATTCAACGGTATTGAATCTATCGAATATTGGATTCCCAATAACTATAGGTCAAATTTAAAAAAAAAATTATGCTTCAAAACAATTTATCCATTAATGTGTGTACCACCGAAGAAGACATTGCTCCGATACGCGTGGCTCAACATAAAAAGAAGAAAAGCATATAAATTTGCTATACATACAAGATACCGAAGATAACAATGTATGACATATCACATAGATAAAGAACCTGTCAAGCCTCGTGAGCGCAGAACAGAGACAACCATTAAAAAATATATGTACGCTATCGGTGTATGAAGTTAACACAATAACTATATCGTCATATGTGGTAGACGAATTAAACAACAATCTATTATTTCACCGGTGTCGGCATCACTTTAGATCAACGGATAAACTGCAATCATATGAGATCGATTATGGAGCAATAGAGCACTGCGCCATCCGACTATCAAATGATACCAATAAGTGGCTCCAAATTATCAACTCCAATCGGAAAGCAACACATCCATTCACTGTAAATGCCTACTTGGAGTGTTTTTTTTAAACTAATTATAGAGAGAAGATGAGAGTGTGCAAAGACTGATGCGAAGAACGTAGCAGAGGATATGTATCAATATCATGAAGTATTTACTATTGATTACCACATGTGTTTTTCATATGATGAATCGCTATCATGTTATCGATCACATCACAGCGCCGATTTCATAGCATAGTTTGTGACAGAACTGGATAAACTAGTGCTGTACATGAAATACATTTTCTACGAAAATTAATGCTCGTCATGAGTTAATTCTAATACCTTCACGCTATGGCAATAATTGTGCATTCAGTCATCATCAACTACTAGAGGTAGAAGTTGAATTACTCAAGATACAATGGCGTATGCCCCACATAATATTAGATGAGATCAATAAATTATCATTACATCGAACATTGGAAAGTGGGCGATACTTGAATGTGGGTTTTCGCTCTTGGGATCTATACGACTGTCCATCGCTTCAAAGCACAACGAAACATTCATGGACCGTAAAAGCTGCCTCCCAACTACCAGACTGGTAAAAAAGATAATGTAAGGCAAAGGACATTGTATTATTCACCGACTGCAAACTCACAAGTGCTAAACTTTACCTCAATTCAGGATTCTTTTCTCAAGATGACTCGAACATGGACTTCAAAAAAGTTTCGACATTTTGTTCAATAGGTACTCTCGATTTTGTAAATACCATTATGACTGCAATAGTGATCGTTCTTTACTAACCATCGCTGAGTCTTAATGTAACGACCCTCTCACGGTTAATGATTGATCGCATCAGAAATATATAATTGGTGGCTGAATCATAAAGATTCATGCAAATAAAATTAATGTAACATTATGTACTTTTTATTCTCCTCACCCCGTACTTAGTTATGTCAGCATCACCAGCTATCGGATTGTGCAACTGAAAACAATATTACTTTCGAATGTGAAACTCATTTTTTTTGTATGGAATTTGATTGAAAATAGATTAATATAATCGCCCAATGATAATCGAAGACATTCATCAGTATACGTTCGTTAGATGTTCGTGAGCCGTTTGTTGGAAGTTTGCGAGGCATCCGAAGATTTTCGATAGTCGTTCGTGAAACGTTCCAGAGACTTCCGAAGACATTCATAAGACGTTCGAAGCCATTTAAGAGACGTTCGAAAACATTCATAAGGCGTTTGAAGACACGCATGAGGGGTTCAAAAAGTTTCAAGAGCCTTTCTACGACGTTTGAAAATATTGGTGAGACATTCGAGAGACTTTCGAAAACGTTCATAAGACGTTTGAAGACATTCATGAGAGGTGCGAAGAACTTCGGAGACTTTCGAAGACGTTCAAGAGATCTGTGACGATATTTATATTACGTTTAAAGACATTGATGAGGGGTTCGAAGCCGTTTAAGAGACTTTAAAAGACATTCACAAGGGGTTTGAAGACGTTCAAGAAACTTTCGAATACGTTCAAGAGACTTTCGACAACATTCGTAATACGTTTGAAGACATTCATGAGGGGTTCGAAGACGCTTAAGAGAGGCTTTCAAAGACATTCACGAGGGGTTTGTCCAAAGACATTCATAATACGTTTGAAGACATTCAAGAGACTTTCGACGACATTCATAAGACGTTTGAAGACGTGCATGAGGCCTTCAAAGAGTATCAAGAGACTTTCTACGACGATCATGAGACGTTTGAAGATGTTCGTGAGATATTCAAAAAACTTTCGAAAACGTTCATAAGAAGTTTGAAGACATTCATGAGAGGTGCGAAGACCTTCAGTGACGTTCGAAGACATTCAAGAGATCTTTAACGATATTCATAATACGTTTGAAGACATCGATGAGGGGGTTCGACGACGTTTTAGAGACTTTCAAAGCCATTCACGAGGGGTTTGAAGACGTTCAAGAAACTTTCGAATACGTTCAAGAGATTTTCGACGACATTCATAATACGTTTGATTACATTCATGAGGGATTCGAAGACGCTTGAGAGACTTTCAAAGACGTTCACGAGGGGTTTGAAGACGTTTAAGAGACTTTCGACGGCGTACATAATATGTTTGAAGACATTCATGTGGGGTTCGAAGACGCTTAAGAGACTTTCAAAGACATTCACGAGAGGTGCGAAGACAGTCAGAAACTTTCGAAGACATTCAAGAGTTCTTTGACAATATTCATAATACGTTTGAAGACATCGATGAGAGGATCGACGATGTTTTAGAGACTTTCAAAGACATTCACGTAGGGTTTGAAGACGTTCAAGAAACTTTCGACGACATTCATAATACGTTTGATTACTTTCATGAGGAATTCGGAGACGCTTGAGAAATTTTCAAAGACGTTCACGACGGGCTCGAAGACGTTTAAGAGACTTTTGACAGCGGACATAATATGTTTGAAGACATTCAAGAGTTCTTTGACAATATTCATAATACGTTTGAAGACATGGATGAGAGGATCGACGATGTTTTAGAGACTTTCAAAGACATTCACGAAGGGTTTGAAGGCGTTCGAGAAACTTTCGAATACGTTCGAGAGACTTTCGTCGACATTCATAATACGTTTGATTACTTTCATAAGCGATTCGAAGACGCTTGAGAGATTTTCAAAGACGTTCACTACGGGTTCGAAGACGTTTAAGAGACTTTCGACGGCGGACATAATATGTTTGAAGACATTCATGTGGGGTTCGAAGACGCTTAAGAGACTTGCAAAGACATTCACGAGAGGTGCGAAGACATTCAGAAACTTTCGAAGACATTCAAGAGTTCTTTGACAATATTCATAATACGTTTGAAGACATGGATGAGAGGATCGACGATGTTTTAGAGACTTTCAAAGACATTCACGAAGGGTTTGAAGGCGTTCGAGAAACTTTCGAATATGTTCGAGAGACTTTCGGCGACATTCATAATACGTTTGAAGACATTCATGAGGGGTTTGAAGACGCTTGAGAGACTTTCAAAGACATTCACGAGAGGTTCGAAGACGTTCAAGAGACTTTCGACGACATTCATGATACGTTTGAAGACATTCATGTGGGGTTCGAAGACGCTTAAGAGACTTTCAAATACATTCACGGGAGGTTTGAAGACGTTCAAGAGGCTTTCGAAGATCGTATTATGCATGTCGTCGAAGATTTCTGAACGTCTTCGAAAGCCTCTTGAACGTCTTCAAACTTCCCGTGAATGTATTTGAAAGTCTCTTCAGCGTCTTCGAACCCCACATGAATGTCTTCAAACGTATTATGAATGTCGCCGAAAGTCTCTCGAACGTATTCGAAAGTTTCTCGAACGCCTTCAAACCCTTCGTGAATGTCTTTGAAAGTCTCTAAAACATCGTCGATCCTCTCATCCATGTCGTCAAACGTATTATGAATATTGTCAAAGAACTCTTGAATATCTTCAAACATATTATGTCCGCCGTCAAAAGTCTCTTAAACGTCTTCGAACCCGTCGTGAACGTCTTTGAAAATTTCTCAAGCGTCTCCGAATCCCTCATGAAAGTAATCAAACGTATTATGAATGTCGTCGAAAGTTTCTTGAACGTCTTCAAACCCTACGTGAATGTCTTTGAAAGTCTCTAAAACATCGTCGATCCTCTCATCGATGTCTTCAAACGTATTATGAATATTGTCAAAGAACTCTTGAATGTCTTCGAAAGTTTCTGACTGTCTTCGCACCTCTCGTGAATATCTTTGAAAGTCTCTTAAGCGTCTTCGAACCCCAGATGAATGTCTTCAAACATATTATGTACGCCGTCGAAAGTCTCTTAAACGTCTTCAAACCCCTCGTGAACGTCTTTGAAAGTCTCTCAAGCGTCTTCGAATCCCTCATGAATGTAATCAAACGTATTATGAATGTCGTCGAAAATCTCTTGAACGTATTCGAAAGTTTCTTGAACGTCTTCAAACCCCTCGTGAATGTCTTTGAAAGTCTCTAAAACGTCGTCGAACCCCCTCATCGATGTCTTCAAACGTATTATGAATATCGTTAAAGATCTCTTGAATGTCTTCGAACGTCACTGAAGGTCTTCGCACCTCTCATGAATGTCTTCAAACTTCTTATGAACGTTTTCGAAAGTTTTTTGAATATCTCACGAACATCTTCAAACGTCTCATGATCGTCGTAGAAAGTCTCTTGAAATTCTTTGAAGGCCTCATGCACGTCTTCAAACGTCTTATGAATGTCGTCGAAAGTCTCTTGAATGTCTTCAAACGTATTATGAATGTCTTTGGACAAACCCCTCCTGAATGTCTTTGAAAGCCTCTCTTAAGCGTCTTCGAACCCCTCATGAATGTCTTCAAACGTATTATGAATGTTGTCGAAAGTCTCTTGAACGTATTCGAAAGTTTCTTGAACGTCTTCAAACCCCTTGTGAATGTCTTTTAAAGTCTCTTAAACGGCTTCGAACCCCTCATCAATGTCTTTAAACGTATTATAAATATCGTCACAGATCTCTTGAACGTCTTCGAAAGTCTCCGAAGTTCTTCGCACCTCTCATGAATGTCTTAAAACGTCTTATGAACGTTTTCGAAAGTCTCTCGAATGTCTCACCAATATTTTCAAACGTCGTAGAAAGGCTCTTGAAACTTTTTGAACCCCTCATGCGTGTCTTCAAACGTCTTATGAATGTTTTCGAACGTCTCTTAAATGACTTCGAACGTCTTATGAATGTCTTCGGAAGTCTCTGGAACGTTTCACGAACGACTATCGAAAATCTTCGGATGCCTCGCAAACTTCCAACAAACGGCTCACGAACATCTAACGAACGTATACTGATGAATGTCTTCGATTATCATTGGGCGATTATATTAATTTATTTTCAATCAAATTCCATACAAAAAAAAATGAGTTTCACATTCGAAAGTAATATTGTTTTCAGTTGCACAATCCGATAGCTGGTGATGCTGACATAACTAAGTACGGGGTGAGGAGAATAAAAAGTACATAATGTTACATTAATTTTATTTGCATGAATCTTTATGATTCAGCCACCAATTATATATTTCTGATGCGATCAATCATTAACCGTGAGAGGGTCGTTACATTAAGACTCAGCGATGGTTAGTAAAGAACGATCACTATTGCATTCATAATGGTATTTACAAAATCGAGAGTACCTATTGAACAAAATGTCGAAACTTTTTTGAAGTCCATGTTCGAGTCATTTTGAGAAAAGAATCCTGAATTAAGGTAAAGTTTAGCACTTGTGAGTTTGCAGTCGGTGAATAATACAATGTCCTTTGCCTTACATTATCTTTTTTACCAGTCTGGTAGTTGGGAGGCAGCTTTTACGGTCCATGAATGTTTCGTTGTGCTTTGAAGCGATGGACAGTCGTATAGATCCCAAGAGCGAAAACCCACATTCAAGTATCGCCCACTTTCCAATGTTCGATGTAATGATAATTTATTGATCTCATCTAATATTATGTGGGGCATACGCCATTGTATCTTGAGTAATCCAACTTCTACCTCTAGTAGTTGATGATGACTGAATGCACAATTATTGCCATAGCGTGAAGGTATTAGAATTAACTCATGACGAGCATTAATTTTCGTAGAAAATGTATTTCATGTACAGCACTAGTTTATCCAGTTCTGTCACAAACTATGCTATGAAATCGGCGCTGTGATGTGATCGATAACATGATAGCGATTCATCATATGAAAAACACATGTGGTAATCAATAGTAAATACTTCATGATATTGATACATATCCTCTGCTACGTTCTTCGCATCAGTCTTTGCACACTCTCATCTTCTCTCTATAATTAGTTTTAAAAAAACACTCCAAGTAGGCATTTACAGTGAATGGATGTGTTGCTTTCCGATTGGAGTTGATAATTTGGAGCCACTTATTGGTATCATTTGATAGTCGGATGGCGCAGTGCTCTATTGCTCCATAATCGATCTCATATGATTGCAGTTTATCCGTTGATCTAAAGTAATGCCGCCACCGGTGAAATAATAGATTGTTGTTTAATTCGTCTAGCACATATGACGATATAGTAATTGTGTTAACTTCATACACCGATAGCGTACATATATTTTTTAATGGTTGTCTCTGTTCTGCGCTCACGAGGCTTGACAGGTTCTTTATCTATGTGATATGTCATACATTGTTATCTTCGGTATCTTGTATGTATAGCAAATTTTTATGCTTTTCTTCTTTTTATGTTGAGCCACGCGTATCGGAGCAATGTCTTCTTCGGTGGTACACACATTAATGGATAAATTGTTTTGAAGCATAATTTTTTTTCAAATTTGACCTATAGTTATTGGGAATCCAATATTCGATAGATTCAATACCGTTGAATAATGCATGTAAGAAGATCCGCGGTCACTGTTTCGTTCAGCTGGGTGTAAAGCTGTGACTGTCACCCATGCGAAACGTGTATTATCTCTTGATTGCATATTAATCGCAGCCCTCATAATCATTATTTCCTGTGGCAATGAGATATAACATTTAACGCGTATTGATTTATACTTATTTACATTTATTGTAAGATTACGTATTTTTTGTAAAGCTCAACCACTTTCACGTTGTTGAAATTCATCGAGCAGAAGTTAAAGTATAGACCATCACGCGTTCAAGTCGAGTTCTCGCCACATTAACCCATCACCGCTGTGTCCTGCACCCATGCATATAGAATGCCTGTACATGGAATACTTCAATCCTTCCAGATGCGGTATTTGGCCTATCAATGACTATTCATGTTTCGTTGATAATCGTTGGCGCTTAATTCGGCTTTGCGTTTTTAGTACTTCGATGTACTCGACGATCTGTATCTTCCACACAGCAAACTCGTCGATCGAACTTAAGAGCGTGGCTTGGTTGTGCAAGATTTCTTCTGATGGTTCATTGTTGTTCTCCATATTAACGAGTTGAAAAGTCTTGCCAGAGAGATATGTGAACTCACTGCTTCATTCAAAGTGTGGCCACTTTTGAGCACCGCCGACGATTAAAAATGGTCTCCCATCAGAAAATATTTTTGTCGTTCCCTTCTAGCTCGGAAAATGTACTAGAATCACCTTCACCAGAGTTTTTTAATATCACGCTGATATCTTTTAACGTGGAAAGCATGAAAAATAAATACATACGCAGAACGAGCCGATCGGGGTTCAACGGGAGCAAAAAAGAAAAGTATTTTTGTGAGTATTTCAAACCGCGAGTGCATCTATGCTCCAATGGTGCATGCAGTGGGATCAGCGGTCGAAGCCTAAAAAAAAAAATGCTCCGGCCATACATCCACAAAGTTGATCGTTTTGTAACAAATACCTCGTTTTCGTATGTGTTTTGGATAGCCAAGACATTACTTGAGCGGAATGTTATTTTTTCAAAATGTTCCCTATGCTCGGAGGCTGACTTCGAACGTTGACGAACAAAAAAAATGTCTTTAGAATATGGCTAATTTGGTAAGAACTGTATAGCCTCAAGTGTCACTTGAATAGGTTTGATGTTGCTCTGCGAAGAGCGCTATGATTCGTGACAGGCTGGACTTCATACATACTGGAACACGTGGCAATATATATTAAAAACTCTAAGATGCTCTTTATAATACGCCAGTTCAGTCTCCATGACCTAGACGCTGTTCTGTAAAGATCGCGAAAGTCCATGATTGGCGAGCCTGGCCAGCTTTCACCGCTACGAGTGCACACTTTTCTGGACAGCAGATGCCTACCCCCACAGGGATAGTTGAAGAAAAAAAAACTTTTCGTTTATCTCGTGGCCAGGATGCACCATCTTGCAAGGTTTTTTTCTACAATAAGCCTCCACCCTACTATAAGCCTATGAGGATCAAACATCGAAATCCGAAGAAGGATCGGAACAGCAGTTTTCGCCATTCCAGTCTTCAACCTCCGAGGTGTCCTTGTGGAAGAGTCGGAAAACGGAAAATCAGTTAAGAAAAATGTCGAACCAAATTGAAATGATCGATCTCGTCGATGATGAGATGGAGGTTGTCGTGAATATCGCCCATGACGACGAAGTGGAAGTTGGGGTAGACGAAGACGTTATTGATATCGCCAATGATGACGATGATGAGTGCGCGGACATTGAAGTGCTTGCACATGATGACCTGGAACTGGCTGAGATGGACAGTGATACGGAATCATTTGATAGTGGATTGGGTGATGCCTCAGATAAGGGAGTCCTTTATGTGCGTGAAATCATAGTGGACCAGCAGCAAATAAATCGATTGAACCGGGGCGTCATGGGCTGTGTGAACTACGAATATCTCACCGAAAATGATCGGGCGAAATTTTGCGTGCTCTGATACTTTGATATGCGGGGCGCGGTTGATCGACTAATTGAAAGATGTGGCCACTTCAGCGAACGGTTTAACAACATCCAGGGGATATTTTGTAACAACTGCAGCGGGCCGACTCACCAAGTTTCAATGCGCGACACGTGCCCCACCTGCCTGAACTCATACTTGGTCGATGGTTCGTATTATCTTTAGTATGTTTCAAAATATGATTATGTTAAGATATGATATAAGATACATGATTTGTTGGATATTTAAAATAAAATAATTTGAAACAATGAAAAACAGGCAAACACACACACACACACGAAAGATTTTATGTATAATATGTATTATGCAAGGCCATTGTTCAATTTAATTATTAATAAACTATTGTTTTATCTTCATTTAATTCGAAGCATTCTTTTTACCACACCCCCCTTCGTTCCACACACACACGCACACACACACACACACACACACACACACACACACACACACACACACACACACACACACACACACACACACACACGCAAAACACTCATCGCCGCCGGCTTCTCCCTCCCGCCAGTTGCTTCACGGACCACATGGCCCCCCTCCACAGAGGCCCCTCTGTGACGTCACACGCGCCCGGTGATCCCCCCCCCCCCGCCGTACCGCCGCACTTGGCTCCCCCCCCGCCCGCTCTCCCTGAGATCTCACACATTTGTCTAAGTTGTTTTATATATATATATATATATATATAAACTCCTGTGCATAGTCTAGACAAAAATGCTCCGCTCACATCTATAATGTTGATAATAAATTATCAGATTTTATGGGCTTTCAAGGACCCGCGACTCTATGATGCCCCCTCCCCCACAGAGTCGACAGCGGCTTCCCCCTCTCACCCGCGGGTCGAGCTATCGCCTGGACGACATCGTCACCAAAAACTAGCCTCCCCACTCTCTAACACCCCTCCCCTTTCCCTCCGCCGGAACCCCGCACTCGGCTGCCGCATGCAGGATCCCCCCCCCCGCCATCCATACCCCGGCTTCCCCGCGCTCGACTCCCCCGCCCCGCTCCCCCCCGAGATCCCTGCGTTAGAATCGGCCTAGCTCCTCTACTGACGGTTTCCGCTGCGATAACGGGGGTCAACGAAGAAGTTATTAAACGCTTGTACGTAATCCTACAAGTTATATCGTGTGGCCACGAGATAAACTGTGAAAGATTTGAACAGTATGCTATTGAAACGGCAAGAAAGACCGTTGCATTATACCCTTGGTACTCCATGCCTACTTCGGTGCACAAACTATTAATTCATGGTCCAGTGATAATAACTCATGCTCTATTACCAATCCGCCAATTATCCGAAGATGCTCAGGAAGCTCGAAACAAAGACATCAAACGATATCGAGAAGATTTTGCGCGAAAAAGTTCCAGGGTTATAACTATGGAAGATGTTTTTCATCGGCTATTAGTTACTTCTGATCCGTACATTTCAAGTGTCAGAAGACTACCACAGAAGAAGCTGAAGAGTTTGTCGCCGGAAGCTGTAGCGATGTTGATCGCTCCTGAAGTGACTGCTGCAGCAGACGAATTTTGCGCCGAGATTGAAGCCGTGCCGGGAGTTGTAATAGATACAAACTCGGATAATGATTCTGACTCCGACTCCGACTCCGATTACGATTTTGATTAAGAATAAAATTTTCTATTTTTGAAACGTTCCGTATGTATTTTGGAAATAAAAATAATAATTGCGTAGAATACACTGTTCACGTTTATTTTATTATGATGATTTGTTTAAATATATTAATTTATCTATTTAGCAGGATACTCGGCCATTTTGTTTATAACAATTTGCTGCAAGCTCTTTGTTGCAAGTTATAAACAATAGATATCGGATTGGTAATCAGCGACCTTGAAAACCCGTATATACCAATTTTTGTCAACATCTGGTAACTTTTTAACGTTCATGTCGGCCATATTGGATCGGCCATTTTTTTACGATAATTTGGCTTGCGGATTCGTAATCAGCGACCTTGAAAACGCGTAAATACCAATTTTTGTCGACATCTGGCAACTTTTTAACATTCATGTCAGCCATATTGGATCGGCCATTTTGTTTACGATAATTTGGCTTTCAGATTCGTAATCAGCGACCTTGAAAACCCCTGTAAGCCAATTTTCATTCCCGTCAAAGGTCATTTGAGGTTTTGGCCAGGTTTTTGGGCTTTTCTCCTACTGTGCGGAGGGAGGAAGAAGAAACAAAAACGTCATGGGAATTTATTGCCGGATAGCATACGTGCACTGTTTTGCGGTCCATCGAATTGTGGGAAAACCAACGCTTTGCTCACTCTCATCATCCATCCGAATGGTTTGAGATTTGAGAACATTTCCTTGTATTCCAAATCGTTGAAGCAGCCAAAGTATAAGTTGCTCGAACAATTACTCGAACCTGTGAGTAGAGTTGAATATCATCCATTCGAGGCGCATGAACAAGTGATAGCACCAAGTGATGCACGATCCAACTCTATATTCATCTTTGATGATATAGCATGCGAAAAGCAGGATAATGTTCGGGCCTTCTTTTCCATGGGAAGACACGAGATTGTTGACAGTTTTTATCTTTGTCAGACGTACACTCGTATCCCCAAACATCTCGTGAGAGATAATGCAAATTTCGTGGTGCTTTTCAAGCAGGACGATATGAATCTCAAACACGTCTACAGCGATCATGTTAATACGGATATGACTTATACGTGCTTTAAAAACATGTGCGTGAAATGCTGGAATTCCGACAAGGATGCATTTGTCACAATTGATAAGGATAGCGATATTAACGAAGGTCGATATAGACAGGGTTTTGATTGTTTTCTAACCATTGATAAATGACTCATCGCTGGTAGTTGAAGAGACAGTATTGTGCATGCCGTGGCAGTGACAACATGAAGAGCGAACAACTGTTGCGAGAAAAATATGTATTGCATGAAATTGCCAAAGCGAGCGATGCAATCAGACGAAAGCATCGGATGATCAAAATTGGAAAAAATAGCGATGAGCAGAGAATGCAAGATGTCTTTAAGCCTATCGTGAGACCATTGGAGAAATTGGTGTCATATAAAAACGGTGAGGTGGTGAAGGAGGAAATTAAGGATGAAAAGATGAGTGATAATGTTGAAGAAGGAGATGCATTAAATAGTGCGAAACATCAATTGAAGAACGAGGCACAAGATTCCTTCAAGAGTGAAACCCAAGATTCGTTTAAATTAATATACGAGGATGATGATGATGATTCGCAAAATGTCGAGGAATTGATCCGTGAATATATCCTGCTATTACAAACAAATAGAAAGGCAAACTTGGATGTATTATATGGTGTACGGAATCTCGCAAGCAACAAATTAATGATTGGTGATTCTCCGATAATTTTCGACTCTCAACATATTCGCGTGGGAGATGCGAGTTATGCGAAAACTGTTGGATTAACAGAGCTGTTGTTAAAAAAGGGCCCAATGTCGAAACTCTCACACCGGACGATTTGAAAAACTATGAAAAGATTGTAATCTCGACGAATGCGCACAAAAAAATTTATAAGTCTAGTGAGGCTATACGACGTAACACCAGCCACAAATTTAACACATATATTGCAAATATAGTTGATCATCATGTGGGACAGGGTATGCCAAAGTATGAGCTAGCTAAAAAAAACACACAATCGGACTATATTTATTGGGACAATCCAAATGAGCTAGTAGATCGTCTTCGTTTACTCTTGGCATCACAAGCAGCCGGAAATTCGGCCCATGCGAATGAAATTCTATCGATTATCGAGGAATTGCGAGAAGCTGAAATCATTTATTAAGTCGACATCGGAGAATTTACACATTCTCATCATGAGTGTCGATGTGTTTGGACGTCATTCAAGTAGTAGTGTACTCCACAGTAAGCAAGGTCCTCCAGGTCGACCTAGGATTGGCTTTAGAATTACCGCAGATGGTCATTATGACTTGGGGCAGAAACGATTGTGTAACATTGCAAATCCAGAAGGAGAAGATGACGCCATCACTCTAAGTGCGTTACAAAAGAGATCCCGAACTATCATTAAGAACATACGCAAAGAAATGAATGAGAGTAGTCAATTGTTGGTTAATGGACTTGAAGCTACGATAAGAGACATTGCAAAAACACTCGAGGCCAATGTCAAAACTCTACAAGATTTGGTGATGCGTAATTCACACGTCATTGCTAAATTGGATGCGCGACTGCGTGGACTGGAAAATGAACGAGAAAAGGAGCGCTCTCGTGCTAGAGCTACATAAGCCTGCTCGACGAAACTATCCGCGTCGGCATGTGGACATCCGGGGCTTGGACGAAACCTGGCAAGCCGATCTCGTCGATATGTCATCATACGCGCGTCAAAACTCCAAACACAAATTTCTTCTCACCGTCATCGATACCTTCTCGGAATTCGCCTGGGCCATGCCAATTTTGAGTACGAGTGGTAAAGATGTAGCAGCAGCAATGAAGTCGATCCTCGTTAAGGGACGCATACCGCAGAACTTGCATGTCGATCAGGGAAAAGAATTCTACAATTGTGACTTTAAGGCCATCATGAAAAAGTACAATATTCACATGTATTCAACATATAGCAACTTGAAGGCATCCATTTGCGAGCGTTTCAATCGTACATTGAAGAACAAGATGTGGATGCAATTTAGTCTTCGTGGTAATTATAAGTGGATCGATATTCTTGATAATCTAGTAGCCGAGTACAACGATTCGGTACATCGCACCATTAAGATGAAGCCGAGAAATGTCAACGCGGAAAATGAGAAGCAATTGCAGCAGATTTTCAATAAGCCTCCAATAAAAAGATAACCGAAATTCGCCGTTGGTGATAAAGTGAGAATCAGCAAATTTAAGACTGTTTTCGAAAAGGGTTACACCCCAAACTGGACAACAGAAATATTTACAATCTATCGTGTGAAAAAAACTCATCCCCTGACGTACCACTTGAAGGACCATAAAGATGAACCGATCGCCGGTGGTTTCTACGAACAAGAGCTTCTCAGGGTCAAGCACCCCGATATCTATCTCATTGAAGCGGTATTGAAGAAGCGCGGTAATCGAATGTTTGTAAAGTGGTTAGGTTTCGACAATAGCCACAATAGTTGGATAAGTAAATCCGATTTGTAGTCGATGATAAAGAAAATGGAAAAATATGTATGTTTTATGACTCTTGACCTGCTGGTCGTCCCCGCATCCCTCCAAGGCCTCCGACCGACTCCACAGCAGGCTTCCCCCCTTCTCGCCGTCACCCTTTTTCGTGGAACGTGAGGAGATGGATAGAGGGAATATACACATGTGATTATAAAAACTCCGCTTCTTTATTTACGGAAAATAATAAATCCATTCTTGCACAATATATACAACAAACATAATTTTAACATCGAGTGAACAAAATATATACATAATTTTCATGAGTTTTATACATCAATATTCACAAAGTATACACAATTTTACATCAAGGTTGTGGGGGAAAAAAATTACAAAACTTTTCACGACGGTATTCTGTAATGCCCCCATGGTACGGTATCAGAGGTCCCAGGTATGATATACCGCTTATCATCATGAGGACTTAGAGCGATTTTCGTCTCACGAATGGTGTAGACCTTGTGCAACTTCGATCGAATACACGTTTGACTACGCATCATTTCAATGTCTTCCTTCAAGCATCGGGCATAATCGTCAAACGTGATTGTCCTAGCCACAACACTGCTCTTGACACCTTTAACTTTTTTCGTGTCCTTCTTACCTTCGGCACGTGTCGCATACATTTTCGATCGAAGTCCAATGAACTCGGTCATAATTGCACCATTGCATTCGTCTTTCATGAAACCGGGTACCTTCTTGTTGACAAGCGGCATATCATACTTATTGTCCGCTGAATAGTCGCTCGTATCAAATTTCTCAATGTCACACTTCATGTGTGCATATACATCTTCGCTCTCAATGGCATATATGAGGCTATCTGTATCGGTATACATCACTTTACATTTATTCCGATACAATGGTACCATATACTCGTGATGAAATCCATACAAGCACGTTTTGGATATGTCGAGTATGCACATACCCACATATATCGGCTTGTTGAACTTCACCTCGAGATTGCGCAATTCTACGGCAACGAGGTTTTCGGAAAAAACGCTTCGGCTGTGGAAGTTTGGCTTCGCAATCATTGCCTCCGCGCCATACCTGCCCTCCCATTTTGTCAAAAGCTTTACATCTACATGATTGCGCACATTCTCTATCGTTTTGCCAAACACAGCATTATTCATCAATTTAAATAAATTCTTTTTAAAATCGTTTTTGGCCAGCGTTCGAAACTGAGTATTTAACTCGATATATGATCGTAGCCATGGGGATTGTGTGAATTGTAATACCCTATGGATTTTCGCGAGGCAAAGTCCATGACGTAAACATTGTTGTAAATTTCTGTAGTGTATGATGTAGCGTTTTTTATCGCAGACGGTTGCTAGCAGCTTTTCCTGCTGCATACCCGGTGGTTTTTCGTGTATTGGGCAAAACGGTAGGTCTTTGTGCGCATCATGTAGAGATTGGGGATATTCCAAGTCAACCTCAAGGATGTAGCCTATAGGTGAGTCTAGCGCGATGGATAATGGATCAAACGTGGACACGTCGTTGACCCATCGAAAATCTGCATATGGCAAGGGTTGACACATTGCCCATCCATACAAATTGTTGACGTCAAAATACATCAAGTATGATGATGCTTTCGATGGATCAAACGACTCCATGTATTTATTATTAGCGTGTGCATATCGGTTTGAGCATTGACTGAGACCACCGCGTATACCCCGCTCAACGAATAAAACCATGTCGATGTCAGTTAGTAATTCAAACTTGACATTCGAGTGTTTCAACATTGCATCCCAGGTATACCCCGGCAATGTGTAGTAATACGCGGGATCTAGGCCATAGCTCTCAATGCACGTATTCCGAAAGTTTTCGAAAATATCAGCTAATAACAAGACATCTGTCTTCAAGTACAAATCGCTATAGTCACCCAGCGTTCGAATGGAGAACCGCTCCCAAACTTTCTTAGCATGTGCATACTCACTCTCACATACTATAGCATCTGTCAGGGAACTATAAAATGCGTCACGTGGTGGTAGGCAAGTGTCGTCTAGCTTGGTCACGTCATCAATATATTCATAAGGGAAGACCCCTTTTCGCGTCAACAAATTGAAATCGTCTGTCGAGAGAGTTGGGAATTGCATGCGTAAAATTTTGAGTTTGTCCTCGGTCAAAAATGAGGCTAATTTGTCGAGACTGGTGTTGAGGAATTTGTATGAATCGATGAAGCGCAATTGGATCCTATGTTTTGAGTCGTCTTTAATTTCAACATGCTTCGTAAAGGAGATGTATTTCTCCTTTGTAATTGGAAGCACATCGGTTCTTCCTTCGAACGCTGTGGCTACTTCCTTGATTATAAAATGCGCATCATAGTCGGATAAATTATGGAAAACTACAGGAATGAAAAATGACTGTTTGTAATTCAAGTTGCAGTTGGAATGGGCAGGGCCTCTATAGCGTTCAGTCAGATGGCAATGATCTCGAACGCGTACATCTTCATGCGCAAATGGTTTCTTACAAATGTGACATTGAGTCGCGGCTCGATAACTAGCCCACTCACTCGGTGTTAAATATACCATTGGCACGTTGTCGCAGAAAATTTCTTTTATCCGCAGTGCTAGATTTTTTAGTTCTTCGACAAACCACGATACACAATCAGCACTGCGACGCGAGTGATATGAAGATAATGAATCGTCATACGAACAACGCACATAGTATCCGATGCTAAATACTTCATGATGTTGATACATATCTTTCGCCAGGTTCACCCCGTCGGTCTTTGCCAGCACACACTCCAAATCAGCGTACACGATGAAAGGATGTCGCTCTTTCCGGCTAAAGTTGCTGAACTGGAGCCACTTATTGGTGTCGTTAGGTAGTCGAATTGCACAATCGTTTATCGTCCCACAATCGACCTCGTGCGATTGCAATTTTTCCTCGGAACCGAAATAGTGCAAACACCTGCAAAAAAAAAAATATTGTTTTGTTTAATTCGTCAAGCATATATAATTACATATATATATATATATATATATATATATGTATATATATATATTATGGGAACTACATACCGATCACAGATATATTTTTTATGCTCCATTTTGGTTAGTTGTGCCCTCACGAGTCTCGACAGATTCTTAATCCATACGAAGTGCCCCACATTGTTGTCCTCAGTATCTTGCATGTACAGCAAATTGATGTGCTTCTCCTTCTTGTGTTGAGTGACTCGTATTGGAACAATGTCCTTTTTGGTGGTGGTGGTATATACGTTGATCGATACATCGTTATTAAATTCAAATTTTTTAATCTGATGTATCGTCACCGAGAATTCAATATCCTTCAGATTCAGCACTGTCGAATAATGAGGGTAAGAAGATGGACGGTCACTGTGTCGTTCAGCTGGGTATATAGCAGCGACAACTGCCCACACGAAACATGCGTTATCGTTGGATTTGATGTTAACCACCGCCCTCTTCAACATTATTTCCCGCGGTAATGATATGGAGCACCCAGCACGCATTGGATTATACTTATTCACATTTATCGTGAGGTAAAGTATTTTCCGTAGAGCCCAGCCACTGTCTCGTTCTTGAAATTCGTCGAGTGAGGTTAAAGTGGGCTCAATAACACGCTGTTCATACCACTCATTCAAATCGCTCGTGTTAAAGAGTTCACAGTTTCGGGTGTTAACACTTTTATTAGCATGGTTATCTCCACTCGCGAATTCACCATTGAACACCGCATTAACTTTGATACTGTTGTGCTTGCAGATAATATTTTGTACATGTTGAAGCACTAGGTCCCGAGCATCATTAAGAAATTGTTTTGGCTCGATGTGACTGCGATTGATTACAGAACCAGTCAATATTCGACTCTTGAATGATGTGTCAATCTCACGCCAGATTAATCCATGATCACCATGCCCTGCGCCCGTGTGGATAAAACGGCTGCATACAGAATTCTTTAATCCTTCTAGACGCGCTATTTGGGCTATCAGTGACTGTTGATGTCCAATTACCAAGCGCGGGCGCTTAGTTCGGCTTTGCGTTTCTAGCACTTCGATGAACTTGACGCACCGTTGCCCCCACGCAGTAAAATCTTCGAACGAACTTAAAAGCGCGGCTTGATCATGCAAGCTTTGTTCAATGTTGTTATCCATAGTAGTAAGTTGGAGACGACTTCCGCGATGTTAGCTGACTGACGGCTTCGTTCAAAGTGTGGCCAGTTTGGAGCGCAGCAGATAATAAAAAATGGCTCCCCGTTCGGAAGAATGAAAAATTTCAGCTTTCCCCTGCATCTCGGGGAAAACCGGACTTTTTTTCCGATATTGTGTTGGTATAGATTGCCCGAGGAAGAAACGACATAGAAAACAAGTCGGGATGCATCGGGTTAAGAGATGTATTTTATGGATCCTGCAGCTGTGATCAAGTGCTCCATTGGCATCAAAGGCTTTCGAAGATAGACCCCTAGAGTTAATCTTTTTTTTTTCCCACGAAAATTCGTCGTATTCATCTATGTTTTGGAGGTAAGTTGCGCATACATGGTAATCTGAAAAAGTGTGAAAATCATAAAAATCAATGCTTGATGAGTCTGACTAGATTTCACCTCGACCATGGAGTACCGCTTTTCTGGACAGCAGATCCCCTACAGATTTTCCGATAACGCGCTGGTATATATTGACCGAGGGAAACGAGACAAAAATAACAAGTTGCGATGCATCGAGTGAAAAGATTTATTTTATGGGGTCCTGCAGTTCTGCTCATGTGGTCCATCGAGGCTAAAGACGATAGATCCCTAAAGTTGATAGTTTGTCCAAAATATATGTTGTTTTCATCTATGTTTTGAATATTCGAGCTATAAAAAAATTCCCATCGTGAGTGACTGTGAATGTAAAAAAAAAAACTTCAACCCTGACTTGTTAAGACCTGTGTCAAGAGTCAGCGAGATTCGGCGGACTTACATGCGACATCTTAACATGATCTTTCCGAATCGGAACGAAGACCTCGCGTGATAAGAGTGGACACGCATACAAACATTTTAAAGATTTCGGAAACGAAACCAAGCGCATGACACCTGCAACACATAAATAAACAGCTTTGAAAAGCCGTCCCCTTCATGTATCGCTTCAAATTAACGAAATTTTCGTACTCATATATGGTCATTACATGCACATATTGTGTGCGTGTGAGTTTTATTTTCACACGGACTAAATAGTGTAGAAAGAAAAACACTGCATCGATGCTAATCTTTTTTACGTCTATAATAAATTAGGAGATTTACGGGTTTTCAACGGTCACTCACCACTACCTGATCCCCGCCCCCACAAGACACTCGTCGACGACGGCTTCCCCCTCCCGACAGTCGCTCTTCGGACCACATGGCTACCCCCTCTACAGAGACCCCTGACGTCACGTCCCCGCGCTGGACCCCCCCCTCCACCAGGCACTTGGCTTCCCCGCGCTGGACCCCGCCGCCCCGCTCCCCCCTGAGATGCCTGGGTTAGAACCGCTCTAGTACATCTACTATCGCCCTCCTAAGGTTTAAAGAATTTGTTTTTTCGGATGGATTGTCGATTCGCGGTCTATGTTGCTTTTCGATGACCGCAAAAGAACGTTATCAAATGCCAATATTCAACAACAATCGATTTTTGGCGCTTCGACCTACGCCCTACCTGTAATTGTCGCATGAAGGGGTACGCTGTTCATTGCACATTCGAATTTCCGATCACGCAATTCTACTAGAGAAAGTCCACTGGGATCAAGGGTACATAAATCGGAAAGGATGTCGACTGAAATGTCGCCCGTATCGTCGTTTTTGCCTGTGTTCCTCTATTCTCGCGCCACAATTTACGTATGTGGAGCAAGTGGCAAATTTCCAAATCTCACAGCTCCAGGGATAAATATTTCCGTCAGGGAGTGGCGCCCGGAATACGCTCTCTTTGCACCCTTTAACGATCCGTGCACTATTGATACTTCCCAATTGCCGTATACGAGTCATGTCGATATTCTGCGACCGTGTTGTATTCTTTTGCAAAATATTCGCTGTTCGTTTTAACGTGATTTAGGACGATTTCGAATAATAAGGCTTATTGTAAATTTTTATTCAAGGAAAATGGAGTCTACGCACTAGAGTCGTCTTTGCAACTAATTAATCGAATGAGACATTCTACGCCCATCGCTCCGCCAGTGGTTAAAATCTCGACCAGGGTTCTGCAGTTAAACGGATATACAGTATACGTGCAAGAATTATTTGCACACCTCGTTTTTTTTTCATTAACGTTTCGAAAAAAAGCAGTATATGTTGGTAAGTAATTTTATTTGATAGCCCATTTCAAACACAGAATGGCCGTTAATGAAAATCCAGAAAAAAACAGTAACAACAATATTACTCAATGATAACAGAAATTCCGTAGTCAAATTAAGTATTTGTACGTTAAGAATTCGACTAGTAGTTCATTCACAAATGGATATTCAGCGGCTCCCAGGAAAATGAAAGCCGTGAAGATGTAGAAAAAGTTCCTAAAGAAAGATTGTAGCAAGACGTCGTAGTTCAGTTTACAATTACAATTACTAGAGCAATCATGACGTCGAAAAAATGTGAACTATCCGTATCTACGTGAGAAAGAGTCGTTTTACTGCGTAGTGAAGGTCTAAGCTACCGCCAAATTAGGAAAAAATTAAATTTCAATTTTTCCACTGTAGGATACGCGATAAAGAAAAAGTAGGGAATGGTGAGACAGGAAATCAACGACGTTCCGATCGTCCGAACAAACTCAGCAGACGGGATCACCGACAAATGATAAAGCTTGTGTGGAATCAACCCGTCATAAAGTGCTCAAAGTGGAGCCGTTCATATTGTTATAACATCAGTCGAGGTCGTTTGTGCTCGAACCGTAAGGAATGCTTTCCATAAGGGTGGATTACGTAGAAGAACGCCGAGGAAAAAGCCATTCATAAACGAGGCGGATATGTCCAGTTTGCTTTGCAGCAGAAAAATCTGCAAGCCCAGCCAGCTGGACATGTACCCGAGTAGAAATCTTGCTCCAGCGGCAATAAAGACTTGATCAGGCATCCCGATTTCGTTATCCGCCCTTGATCAGGATTTTTTTTCAAGCCCTGATCATTTTTGAAACGCAATCCCTGACTTCGGCCTGATCAGAGTACACAATCAAAGTCTGATCAGGGTACAAAATCGAGGCCTGATTAGCGTAAAAAATCAAGGCCTGATAAGAACTTGAATTTTTAAAGGCTTTATCGGAGTGAAAAATCGTGGCCTACTCAGGATGATGAAATGAAGTCCTGCTAAGGAAGTCCTATTTATTCCTGAAATGAAAAGTACCACGAATATTCAAAAGAGAACAAGGAACAAAATTAAAAATAATGCCTTAAATAAAGTAAAAATAAAATAAAAATTCAATTAAATAAAAATTAAATCAATTAAAAATTCAATTAGATAAAAAATATTTGGTTGGCCTAGGCTGTCCGGGCTAACCTGCACCGATGAATGTGATGCCATCAGTGCAGGTTAGCCCGAACAGCGTAGGCCAACTGATGAATGTGATGCCATCAGTGCCGGTTAGCCCGGACAGCATAGGCGAACCGATGAATGTGATGCCATCGGTGCAGGTTAGCGCGGACAACGTAGGCCAACCAAAAAATTGTAAGTTGACTGCGTAACTCAGTCCGGTGAACGTGATGCCATCGGTGCAGATTAGTCTCTACAGCGTAGGCCAACCAAATACTGGTAAGTTGACTGCGTAGTACAGTTCAGTGAATGTAATGTCTATTCGAAGTGCAATTCGAATGGGCTAACCTTCACTGATGGTGCAGTTTTGTACCATTATTTGTTTGGCCTATCTTGTCCGGGTTAACCTGCACATGATTATTTTATAGTCATATGTTAATTTATAGTCATAAATTGAAAATAAATTCATAGTCATAGATTTAAACTAATTCATACTTATAGATATTAGAATCTCAAAAGTCTTTGGAAAAAAAATAATTGTTATACTAACTTATGTGTGTGTCTCGTGCTTATCTCGTGTGTCTCTAACATTTGACAAGATCCGGACTAGAAACTTTACTACGGGACAGACTAGGGCCGTATCCGGCATGCCGTATTTCGTACCACGGCACTTTACAGGCCGCCGTATCAGGGCTTGAACAGGCGTGAAACGCTTTTTGCATCCGGCCTTGATGTGGATGCCGGTTACGGACCTGATCACTGTACCTTTGCAAGCTCTGATCCGGCTGCCGTATCTGTTGAATGACAAAAAAAACAATACAAAAATTGTGAATACATAAATTCTGTTAGTATTTTTTGTTTCCAAGTACCTTATTTATGTTCCCCCCCATATGATAATTGAATTAAAACGTATTCTGCCTCGTTAAAGTTTTTACCTACTCTCGGGATTGAATCTATGCCTTCTTATTCTAGACCTGAGCGCGCTACCCATTTGGCCATCCTAATACTTGTGTAAACTTTCTTATTTTCTTTCCTATCTTCATCAGTCCAATTCTATTAAAAAGAATGTGAATAATGTTATGTATTATGTTGAAGGTTGCATTATTGCAATGCAATAATTGTTTTTACCGCTGATGTTGTTTTTCCCATTTAGGGCCTTTGCACACGGCGTATTTTCTACACGCAGACCACCCCGACAAGAAATTATGATCCGGCAGCCTGAAGACTGATCAGGCCGCTATCAAGCTGCGGTCCGTAATACCGTGGTACGGCACGTGTAATCAATGCCGGAAGTCCCCCGAACCAGTGGAAACTTAGTCCGGGCGCCAATAGGCACCCTGAATAGGGCCAAATACTTGCCCTGTTACTTACTAAATACTTACTAAATATTAGATACTAAATACTTACTAAATACTAAATACTTACAAATAAATGCCGGATGTCGACCGGATCAGCAAACCCTCAGTACGGACGCGAGAAGGCACCCTGAACAGGGCGAAGTACGGTAGCCTGTATGCCGCCGTTATATGGCGTCCATGGACGCCAGGTTACGGCAGGCCTGATCTGTGCCATGGGTGGACCGGATCGGTGGAACCGTAGTAGGGGCGCGAGGGGGCACCCTAAACAGGCCGAAGTACGGTAGCCTGTATGTCGCCTTAATATGGCGTCCATAGACGCTGTGTTACGGCATGCCTGATCTGTGTCGGCCGGATCAGTGCAGCCGTAGTTGACGAATCAAGCTTTTGAGGTTAGATTTCATTGACGTCTGCGATGTAAACCGCGTGAATTCGAATAATCTACACTCTGCGAGCAGGTAATCGACATGGACTAATTGTTTATATACAAACGAACTGAAGCGATATTATTTAATAATACAAAATTCAAACTATTCTTAACGTGTTGTTGTCACAGCCTAAGGGCCTTTGCACGCGGAGTATTTTCTACGCGCAGACGATGCGATACAAACGCGATAGACACATGATCCACGCGCTTTTTGGACTGAAAAACGCATATCGATCAAGTGTGTATCGAGTTCGTATCGCGTGGTCTGCGGGTAGAAAATACGCCGTGTGCAAAGGCCCTAAATGGGCAAAACAACATGAGCGGTAAAAACATAATTATTATTGCATTGCAATGATGCAACCTTCAACATAATACATAACATTATTGACATTCTTTATAATAGAATTGGACTGATGAAGATAGGAAAGAAAATAAGAAAGTTTACACAAGTGTTAAGATGGCCAAACGGGTATCGCGCTCAGGTCTAGAATAGGAAGGCATGGGTTCAATCCCGAGGGTAGGTAAAAACTTTAACGAGGCAGAATACGTTTTAATTCAATTATCAATAATTTTTTGATTGTTTTTTTTTGTCATTCAAGAATAGATACGGCAGCCGGATCAGATCTTGCAAATGTATAGTGATCAGGTCCGTAACCGGCATCCGCATCAAGGCCGAATGCAAAAAGCGTGTCACGCCTGTTCAAGCCCTGATGCGGCGGCCTGTAAAGTGCCGTGGTACGAAATACGGCATGCCGGATACGGCCCTAGTTTGTCCCGTAGCAAAGTTTCTAGTCGGGACGTGATACAAACGCGATACACACTTGATCTATATGCGTTTTTCAGTTCAATAAGCGTGTGGATCATGTGTCTATCGCGTTTGTATCGCATCGTCTGCGCGTAGAAAATACGCCGCGTGCAAAGGCCCTTAGACTGTGACAACAACACATTAAGAATAGTTTGAATTATGTATTATTAAATGATATCGTTTCAGTTCGTTTGTATATAAACAATTAGTCCATGTTGATTACCTGCTCGCAGAGTGTAGATTATTCGAATCCACAGGGTTTATATCGCAGACGTCAATGAAACCTAACCTCAAAAGCTTGATTCGTCAACTACGGCTGCACTGATCTGGCCGACATAGATCAGGCGTGCCGTAACACAGCGTCGATGGACGCCATATTACGGCGACATACAGGCTACCGTACTTCGGCCTGTTTAGGGTGCCCCCTCGCGCCCCTACTACGGTTCCACCGATCCGGTCTACCCACGGCACATATCAGGCCTGCCGTAACCTGGCGTCCATGGACGCCATATAACGGCGGCATACAGGCTACCGTACTTCGCCCTGTTCAGGGTGCCTTCTCGCGTTCGTACTGAGGGTCTGCTGATCCGGTCGATATCCGGCACAGAGCAGGCATGCCGTAACACGGCATCCGTGGACGCCATATTATGGCGGCATACAGGCTACCGTATTTGGCCCTGTTCAGGGTACTCGCGCCCGGACTAAGTTTCCACTGATTCGGGGGACTTCCAGCACTGATCAGACGTGCCGTACCACGGTATTACGGACCGCAGCTTGATAGCGGCCTGATCAGTCTTCAGGCTGCCGGATCGAAATTTCTTGTCGGGATTATGTTAGGCATGTGTTTAGCACCAAACTGTACGAGTCCAGTCGCTTGACCATCGCCAGATGCTAGCCAGGTCAGGCGAATTAACTTGAGCCGTAAATCCAGTTGCTTGACCACAGCTCGAAGCTAGCCGGATCAGGCAACTGGAGGAGACCGTACATCCAGTTGCCTGACTATGGCCTAACACCAGCCGGATCAGGCAAATTAAGGAAAACTTTAAGAAGGGCCTCCGAGCTACAACGTGATCAGGCCTGGACCAAATATCAGGCCAGCCTGACAATATTTCTACTCGGCTAATGATTTGGGGCTGCATGACTTCCGGTGGTGTTGAAATTTGGCTTTTATTGCAGGCACGAGGAAAGCTGTGGAACTTAAGGTGTTGCCTGATAATTTGGCGAATAGTGCATAGAAATTTGGTATAAGCGACACGTTTTATTTCCAGCAAGATAATGACCCAAAGCACACAGGCGAATGAACTAAAGAATGGTTGTTATACAACGTTTGTAAAGGGTGTCTCAAAATGACCTGGCATTTAAATTTATCAATAGAACGTATTATTTGTTTAAAAAGTACGAATGTTCTTATTTTAATATGAGGTACAAACATGGGGATTATATGTGGAACACAATATCCGATAAACAGTATAAACGGCATGGACTTGGAAGACATATGCTTTCAACAAGATAGTGCACCGGGCGCCACACTGCGGGCGAAACAATGCAGTTATTGCAGGCGAAGTTTCATGGTCGTCTTACCTCGTGCCGTGGCGATATGCATTGGTCACCAAGATCGTGCGATTTGACGCTATTGGACTTCTCCCTTTGGGGTTCTCTAAAAGGAAAAGTGTATGCCAATAATCCACGGACCATTCCGGAGCTGAAGAAAGCAATTAGACGCACCGTTAGTAGAATTGGTCCACAATTATGACAAAATGTTATTGAAAAAATCGTCAAAAGAGTGAACGTTCGCAAACAGAGACGAGGCGGCCATTTATCGGATATTGTGTTCTACACATAACCTCCATGTTTCTACCTTATATATTAAAATAAAAATATTCGTACTTTTCAAATAAATAATACGTTTTATTGATAAATTAAAATGTCAAGTCATTTTGAGACACTGTATAGAATGCTGGTTACTCCTCCGCAATCACCACACATCAAGCCAATAAAAAAATTATGGCATTTCTTGAATTTGGAATTGAGAAAAATAAAGGTTGATAACAAAAGAGACCTCAAGCGTTTAATAGTTGAAAATGGCAACGAATTGCAAAAGAAACACCCGCAAAATTAGTTGAGTCAATGTAACGAAGATTGGAGGCAATTGTAGATACTAATGGAATGCATACCAAATATTAAAGACTTTTGATTTGGTGAATTGAACTATTAAAATGAAAATGTATCTTAAAAGCCTTAATGTTCAAATATTTATCTATACTATGGAATATCTGTTATTATTAAATTATTTTGTTTTAAATATTTTTCTTGGATTTCCATTGACGGGCATTCTTTTTGTTTGACATGAGCTATCGAATGAAATGATTTGCCAAAATAGTTTGCTTTTTTTTGAAGCGTTATCGAAAACAAACGAGGTGTCCAAATAATTCTTGCACGTACTGTATATCAGTTTTCAAAAAACTGATACACGTATTTTAGAAAACGTACTGTATATTGTTATCAGAAAAACGAGGTGTGGAAGTACTTTTTGTATCCACTGTATTAAGAACGCTTCGAAATCAATATCGGAGCGACACCGCGGGGAACTGATGCTGGAAGGGGGGGGGTAGAGGATTCTAGTATTTATTTTATGTATTGAGGTCTCAATTGATTCCTGAGTTCCAACGTATAGCCTGGGGGTTTTTACGGATAACCTATCCCAATTGGACCCTTTCGTATCACTCCCTACCCGCACTTCGCTAATCTAACCTAACTTCCGTTGCGACCACAGCCCTCTTGAGCTACACTACACCGCATTTGCCGAGGGTACGGGGAAACTGTGGAAAACCCGTACCGGTACAGACGGCCCTATATTCTTCTGATTCTCTGGTGCAAAGACTTTAACTCAGGTATCTACACCAAGGTATCAGGAGTATTGGCCTTTTTCGCAAATTCTCAACCAAGTTCTGACCTGGAACGACAATGAAATTTGAATGCTGGCCACTCAGAAATATGTGCTCTATAAGTCACATCCAGGACTGGAACAGAACGCTTTTGATCGTAGTAAAATTTATTTCGCTTGAATACAAATATTTGTCCGAGATGAGCTTCGTTTCAACTTAAAGAATCTTTGTGAAGCGGACTAGATTATTAACAGTACTTATTGTCGTGTACGTAAGACAGTGGTTATTAAATTGTCAACAGCCACGTCAACTTGTCAAATTGTCAACAGTCAACCTACTATTACATCGTCCTAATGAAGTCATAAATTAATTTGGACGGAACTCACGCGTACTTAAAATGTATAGTGCAACTTGCATATGTGCATAGATAGAGACGATTAATAAATATACATTTGACCATGATAGATCGCATGATTGTTAAGTGACAAGAATGGAGCACTGTTCGGCCGGCCGCGAAGGTCTCGACACAGGCAATACATATAATGTACATTATTTTCCGTGGGTCAATGCTGCCTCGTTTATGCGCGAGAAACGAGGCTTCTGATAACGGCGACATGAACGTACAAGAGCTGTAGGAAGTGCCAAAAACATTATTACTCTTTATGTATATAGATAAAAAGGCAACAGAGGTTGGGGTATGACAGCCGTTGCTGCGAGGCTTTGTCTTTCACAAAAAGCTTTTCTCATGCGGCCAAGGTATTCATATAGCACTAGATAGATTTTCGTATAGATGGCAACGCAATTACGCATTAAAATGTCTCACAGCTCGAGTCAAAATTTTCGACCCGCGTTCAACCCGAAAAATGAAGGTTTCTTTTCCCGAGCAGAAATCGGCGATAGCGGCTTATAGGGTATCTAAAGGAGAGTACAGTGTTTGGAAATACCATGTGTTAGGGCCTCCGATGGACATCCGGAATGGCAGAAACTGGACATTGTCACTAAAAGGAGGCCAATGGGGACCACAACTGAACCTACGGAACCTCAGGTGGGCTTCGAGCGCTCCCGCTGAACCTACTGGCCCCCCTCTCAGCCTACTGTACACTGCTAAAAAATGTAATTTAAATAGGGTCTACTTCTAGAAAATCGTTTTTTTTCTTGCCTTACGCCCTACTACGATCATATTTGTTTCAGAGTTTTACCACAACGATTTTTTATCGTAATTTGTCATTCCGTGGCCTTTTGAAATGATTTTGAAAGAACCTTGAAAGATAGAGCAATAGCTATAGTTTCCTTCTTTAGAAAGTTTCGTACGATTTTTTTTTCACCGAGTTATCGCATTGTTTTCTCAAAAATACAATTTTGAAAAGATGCTGCCGAAATGAGAAACTTTGAGGTTTAGATAAAATTGCCAAAAGGAAAAAAAAGTTGCGTTACATCCTATTGAATCGAGCAGAATTGTTTCAATTTTTTTTTTGCTCCAACATTGCATACATTTCTTTTCAATTTTTTTCTCAATTTTTAGCCGCACAAAATATCTACCTCGTACCTCTTACCTCATCTAAACGCTCTTTTCGTCGAAAACCCCACCTCTAGCTTTCAGCACTGCATCAACGATTCGTGGCATCCGATCGATTAATGAATCCAGATGAGCTGAGCTGAGGGATCTCCACGCAGCTTGCAGTTTCTGCCACAGATCCTCGGCCGATGTAGGGCAGGTCATTCGTATATTTCGATCGAGCTCTTCCCAGACAAGTTCGATGGGGTTTAGGTCGGGTGATTGTGGCGGCCACACCATATTCACGATTTTTTTTTCTTTGCCTCGTTCTCCAAATATTCTCGACAGAGACGGGAACTGTGTTTCGGATCATTGTCTTGTTGCATGGTAAAACCACGCCCGATCGTTCTTAGCCCCGATGGAATCGCATGATTAATGAGAATTTCTTTATATTCTTCTTTTCTCATTATGCCGTCAATTTTCACAAAGTCTCCGACACCATGACCGGAGAAGCAACCCCACACCATAATGGAGCCACCGTCATGCTTGACAGTTGGTATCAAACACTGCGGTGCCATTTTTTCCGAAGGATTTCTTCCAACAAAAATGCGTCGACGACTACCGAAGATTAAAAATTTTGACTCGTCCGTCCAGAGTACATTTCTCCACTGATTAATCGTCCACTTTTTGTGTTCCAGGGCCCATGCGTATCGTTTTTTTTTGTTCGCCGGACGCAACAAAGGTTTTCTCACGGCGACACAGCCTCTGAGGCCAGCAGTGTTAAGACGACGTTTCACTGTCGTCGGTGATATCGAGGTTTCCCTTTGTTCGTTACATTTGGCACAGATTTCCGTTGCTGTTAAGGAATGATTTTTTTGGCTGGTAACGACGATATTTTTATCGTCTGAGGACGTTGTCACTTTGGGTCGACCCGGACGATTGCGGTTGAAATACGTCTCGGACTTCTTAAATCTCTCGATGGTCGTCTGCACTCCTTTCAAAGACGCGCGAGTTTGTCTGGCAATTTCTCTGTACGACAATCCCTTATCGCGCAACGCGACAATAGCCCCTCTTTTATACAGTGGAATTTCTTTTTTCCGTGCCATTTTGATCCGTTAAGAAAAAAAACGTTTGCGTAAAAACTTGTCGATTGTAGACCACACGTGTTTGCGTTCGAAGTTTTCGCACAACTAACTGGCTTTGTCAGCGCGACACTCATCACATTATTCCAAAGAATTAAAAATGTAAACAAAAACGACAAGCGAAAAAGAGAGCGAGAAAAAGAACACGAGAGAAATAGAATATCGACTCGCGAGAAATAGAATCTTTTCTTCCCTCTAGCCGAAAGTACGCACTTTCCGACCGCATTTCGGGCCGGGAAGAGCATTTTTCGTGGCCGGCTGACGACCGCTCGCTCTGACAGGATTTTCGCGGCCGGCGATATTTCCATATGCACGTTATTTTTTTATCTTGTGCTCGCTCCTGTCAAAGTCGTGTCGTGGTCTCGCGAAGAATTTCGTTCAAGTGTCGAAAAAAAAAAAAAAAAATGGTAGAATCCTCATCAGAAGGTTCCGCAGACGAGGAAGAAATGTTAAGAAATTTTGACGAAGAGGCGAAAATAATTGTCCAATCAGCAACAATTGCAAAAAAGTCTTCTGATTGATACCTCCTCGTTTACAACACATATAACATATGGTGAGAAGAAAATAAAAGATCTCTGTCCAGTTCTGAAGAGAATAATTTAATTATTTATTTTCAACAACTGAAAGGAAAGCTCAAACCACTAACTTTGAGGAGCATCTGGAGCATGCTGAAAAAAACGCTAAGTGTAAAAGAGGGCATCAATATTAATAACTACGTGAGCTTGAAAAGTCTCATAAAAACGAATGCCAAAGGTTACAGACCAAAGAAAGCTTTCGTTTTAAGATGGGACCAAATCATGAAATTTATGAACGAGTCATCTACGTTTTACCTTCTCGAATAATACTTTTTAGTTAGTGCCGTTCAATTTGTTTATTGAAATTTTTACAGGTCATACTGATATTTGGGATCTGGATTTTCCTTCGATGTGATGAAATAACGAACATCAAGGTTGAAGATGTGGAAGATTTAACGAATAAATATCTGGTGTCCATCAATAATAATAAAAATAACTATGCTGGGCAATTTGTCATTGGGAAACTTTTTTACGACACAGTAAAGAAATATATCACATTGAGACCATCGGAGAAATTCAGCGACCGCTTTTTTATGAAGTATGCAGGAGGCAAATGTGCCCGAATTGCAATTGGACGACATAAAATCGGGGAAGTCCCCGAAAAGATTGCGGCCTATCTGAAATTACCCGAACCAAAGAGATACACTAGTCATTGCTTTCGCAGAACGTCTGCAACGCTTCTCTCCGATTCTGCTGCTAACATGCAAATGGTTAAGCAGTTAGGAAGATGGCGTTCACATATTATTGCCCAGGGTTACATAGAAAATTCTATGCACAACAGGGAAATTATATATAATGGCGTTACCCAAAAAAACTGCAGAAACAAACATACGTTCGAAGCCATCTACCAGCGCGCAGACCATTGTACCTGAAAACGATGATTCCGATTTTCATGTTGATCTATCGGGTTTTGACGAAAAATTCACTGTTGATGAGGTTGATGCCACTCAAAGTAAGTAAAAAAAATTATACACTCATTTAACTATTAAACGCACCTGTATATTACTTATTATTTACAATAGATTTCTTTTCAGATAAAATGGTGAAAAGTGGTTTCACTACAACAAGAAATAATCCAATCTTTATCCCAATGTCGAATCAAAATAAGCCAGATGTCGGCAAAAAAAACTTGATTTGGGAAAAACCGGGAATAAAAATAAATTTTCTAAATGAAGAGAATGTTCAGCCTTCTACATCCGAAAAAAGAAAAAAACATTAAAGATTCAGACAGCGAAAATCAAGCAGCTGTTCAGCCACCGATATTTAAAAGAAAAAAAACAATGAAGATTCGGGCAATAAAGTTTACAACAATATAAGTTGAACACTGAAGACAGACCGTTTAGAATTTTCTAACTGCACTTTCAATAATTGTGTGTTCAACGTCGTTTCATGTGAATGTAATAAAGAAAACAAGCGTTGAAATCGACAAAAAATGTAGAACGTTGATTTGATGTTTATGTTAGTAATGTTGGTTTTATTTCATCTTGATGTTTTCAATGCCCGCCCCGACCCGCAAAACCTCGGCTTCGCCTCGGTCTTGCAAAAGTCGGGCGGGCACCCCCCCCCTTTCGCTCGCATCCCTGCGAGAACGACAGCTTCATTGCATTTCACGAAATACCCGGCTGACAGCCGACAAATAACAGCTGACAGCACCAATGACAGCATTAATTGCACGGAATCACATACATTAATTAGGCCCGTACTTTCGGCTACGGGATCAAGAAAAATAGTATACAACCCACGGCCCAAATGTTGGATGCCAGGAAATTCAACTTTCGGGCCTAGGGTCGTAATATACTATTTTTACGCTTCACAAAGGTAAAATGTAAACAAAGACAAGAAGCTTTATTTCCGTTTCTTGTGTTCAAATGAGGTAAGAGGTGGATGTTTTATGCGGCTAAAAATTGAGAAAAAAATGTTATTCAATGTTGGAGCAAGAAATTTTGAAAAAAGAATTTGAAAAAATTCTGCTCGATTTAATTCGATGTAACGCAACTTTTTTTCCTTTTGGCAATTTTTTCTAACCCTCAAAGTTTCTCATTTCGGCAGCATCTTTTCAAAATTGTCTTTTTGAGAAAAAAAATGCGATAACTCGGTGAAAAAAAATCGTACGAAACTTTCTAAAGAAGGAAACTATAGCTATTGCCCTATCTTTTAAGGTTCTTTGAAAAAAAAATGTCCCAAAGACGTGCAGCTGATTTTGAACAGCCAAAAAAAAGCCAAAAAACAGCCATTATCAAAATGGCGCTCCGGGTCTAAAAAAAATCGAAATTTTTTTTTTCCAAAACGCAAAATGAAGCTTCATTTGTGCCTTTTAAAATGCCGCCGTGGAAACCCGGATATTTTTTTTTCAGAGATATCGAACTTTTAGTGCGGCGCGAAATTTTTCTAGGTGCATCCATACTTTTGGCCGACAGTGTATATATATATATACTAAATAAATATATATATATATACTAAATATATATATATATATATATATATATATATATATATATATATATATATATATATATATATATATTGTGACGTGATTTTTTAAGACACGTCACAAAAATGCTACCGATGATCGAGGTATGCTCTCGATGCCCGGGTTGCGACCCATCCGTTTGTGTTAAGGGTCTTTTCTCTAGAATGTTTGTCTCGTTACGTTTGAGGTTTTGGGTTGTGTTTTCGTTTTGGTCAGGTTGGCGTGCGGAACTCGGTCGAGCGGCGTGTGACTCAAGGTACCGAGCAATCCCGACCGAGAGATGCACCCAACGAGGCTTCTCGGGGAATCGGTGCACGCCCGGCTGAAACGCCGGCGCCCCACCGTAGTGGTGCATCATGCTGGAGAGCGGGCCGTTTGGGTTACGGGCGGAGGCCGGAGGCCTCCGCGCCGCGCTTCTGGAGAGAAGCTTTGCCCGCTTTCGCACGGTGACCCGGGAATGCGATCTCTGAGAGTCTTCATGTTACCGATGAGAAAGGTCCCGATTTGTTACCGTTTCGTTTTCGGGGTAACTCGGGCAGAAAATATGGATTCGGAAAGGAATATTCTATCAGAAATATTCTATCAGAATGGAATATTGCTGGAAGCTGGAAGCTGGAGCAGCTGGAATATTCTATCAGAATATTCCAGCTCCTCCAGTTCTCGCTTGAACCGGCGATTTCGCATGGTCCGATGCCGCGAGCGTATTGACATTTTTCTGTCAACGCGCTCTGTCTCGCTCTCGCATAATCACTCGCACGCCGGCCCTGGTCGCGCGAGGTACAGAGTTGCTAACGAATCTTCGCGTGAGACCGTTGTCTCCCAAAATCGCGATCGCTCCCGATTTTTGAGATATCGTGAGAGAGTTGTCGATCAGACGTCGCGATGGAGAGACGTGTCGCGTCTCTCTCGCGCCCGTGACGTCGCGCTCTCGTTCTCGCGTTAGAGGCACGTCGTCGTGCTCTCCCGTTCACGTGCCCGTGACGTTTCCGCGTGCAGTTCGTGTTCGCGATTAAGTTTCGTCTACGTGTAAGGTTCTCGGGTGGATAATCCACCGGCTCCCGCACTATAAAATAAAATCATTGTTTTACTTTATCGTGACGTTTTCGGTGTCGCGAAAGTGACAGATCCCGTGATCGCTCACACTACTCCCCGGTGAATTCCGACCCCTCTACCATATCCCACAGCCTGAACGGCCGTGCTTTACCGCAACCGTTCTCCCCCGGGCAAGTGCATTCAGATTAGTCCGGTTAAACGATTCTGGCGATCGAGGAGACCTCCAGACTCCGAACCCGGTTAGAATTCCAGGAAACCAAAAATTAAGGAGAGCTCCAGTCTCCGGTTGGTGGGTCGGGTTGGATCCCCCCGACCCCAGTTTAATTCGGTTGAGACGTCCGGCGACAAAAAGTCTCTGGCGCCCCGTTACTGCGGATGCACGCGCACGGGAGGAACGGCCGAAGGTGACGGTTTCTCGCACCAGATCCCGATTTGAGTTCTCGAATTCCGTTTCCGTGGTTAGAGAAAATATCCCCGTCACAATATATATAGGATTCCTCTCTCCACCCTCTCTACCCCCACGCCCCGTTGATATGAGTTTTGCAATAAAGACAGACAGATGATTAGTTCAATCAGATAGAAAAATGGTTGACTCTACGAAAATTGTATTGAATTTAAATTTTTTTAAATTAACTCGATCCATTCAGTGAATTGAACTAAATTGTTTTTTAAACAGATGCAACTGAATCACAGATTTATTAGGATCAAATAAAATATTTAGTTATTGGACGATATCAAATGGATTGATTTGAATAAATAAATATATTTGAAATAAATCATTGTAATAACGGAATGCAATAGGAAAAATTTGGTTCTACGAAAAATCTAGTAACTTCAAATAAACAAGAATCTCATAGACGCGGGTAGTTATTATCAATAGAATTTCGCGGAAAGAAATAAAAATATGCTTCGCAAATACGCGTGAATTTTTTTTAAATTTCCGACGTGCTAAAAATGAAAACAAAGAAAAATCAAACATTTCATTTCCAGTCGACGGTAATCGGCTATCACCATTTATCGACTCATTATTGAATGAACAAAAAAGAACAAAAACAAAAGAAAAAACTAAACAAAAAATTGAATGAGAATGAATTCTAAACCGACAATTTCAATCTTTTAGAACATAAAATAGACTATAATTGACACCCTAATGTTTTATATAGATGTCAACATTATATGTTATTTAGGTATACACTGCGAGCCAAAAGTTTACGGACACTCCACATAATTGCAAAACTATCGAGCGCTAGATAATTGCCAAATAATGTTAGAGTAATATAATTTATGACATTTATTTTTTTTTACAAGGATACTATAAAGCTCTATATAATTCATTATTCTAACATAATTTTGCAATTATCCAAAGTGATTGAATGTTTTGCAATTATCTGAAGTGTCCGAAAACTTTTGACTGGCAGTGTATATTCGAATATATTAACACAGCCACATATTTCAAGTATAATACACATAAAGTATTATATAATATACACTGCCGCTTAAGTTTGGATACACCAGTCGATATTTCTTTCCGCGCTATAAGTTACATAGCTTCGCCAAAAAAAAAGATAACCAAATTTACCGAACGGCGTTTTGAAGGGACCAAATTCAACTTAATTTTGCTTTTTCGAAAAAAAAATGTATGATCTTTTTTCGATCCGTGACTGTTTTTTGGCTTTTTTCGACCATCAAGAATTGGGCGCATGACTTATGGGAAAAAAATTTGTCGCGTTTATCCATGATAAACTGGAACGAGGTTGCAGGAGCTCCATTTTCGTTTTTAAAAAAGTTTCGTACGTTTTCTTTTCGCGAAGTTCTTTCATTTTTGGCCAAAAAAAGACTAATTCTGGAAAATGCAATGTAACTCAAGAACTATAAGGTTTAAGAGGAAATGTCAGGGATATTAAAAGTAGCGTAAATTTATACTGGATAGCCTGGAATTTTTAAAGGTTTTTCCTGTGAGATTTTTTTCACAGGAAAATTCGTGGCGGTCATAAATTCGATGGAACTGGAGTAAGACTGTATATACGAGCATTCTTTTATGAATCGCCTATAAAATAATAATAAACCGATATTGAGCTACTTTGATTGTTTTTGTATATTAATATTGCACTAATAATTTGATAAGGCGACGATGTGTTTTTATTGAGTGTGAGAATTTATTTATCAGCTGCTAATGCATATTTATCTGTACCATTTTTCGGGCGACAATCAGGGAAAACGTTTTTTTTTCGTCATCGAACGGGTTACCAATCAGGCCACAATGGAGTGATGATGGAGGAGATATCGAATTTGGGCCGAAAGCAGGTTAGGTGGGGTCGAGGCAACGGATTTGAGATCGAAAGCAGGTTAAGGAGGCCTGTGTTCTGCATGTTTCACTGAAACTAGGGGTTGAAAGAAGGTTTGGGAGGTCTAGCAGAGGCTACACTGGACAAAGAGAAGGTCTCTTCACGGCAATGAACTCGACAAATGGGGTTTGGTAGATTCAACAGAGGCTAGCGGCTTGTGCATTACAAAAGAAATGGGTCCTGCGAGGGTTCAGAGGAGACTAAACATTTTGACTCGGGAGTTATGTATATAGATCCGGTCCGAGGATCTCATCACCTGTATATTGAATCTTCCGTACACACCTACGTGAGTCGTTAGCGCGTACACATATTTGTTTACCTATCATCGACCAGTTCTTTAGTCCTCAGTGAGGAGTCAAATGAAAACGTTTCCGAGACTTCCAGGATTCTTGAAATGCAATTTCGTTATGCCTTAAACGGTACGAAGTTGTATACTTGCTTGGAGTACTAAATGCCCAAATAGTACCACGCTTCATAAATTATATTCGAAAAGTGAACATTTTATTATTTTTTCGAGATATCTTGGTCACATTCGTGAAACTTTGTCATATTCAGTCTAGCGCAAGGGTACTCTGGTGTGGCAAGTACAGAAAAGTAGTTTTTTTATATTTTCAAGTATCGTGTATTGTCGATAATCACAAGAACCTCGTTTCGACGTTTCATGGAACTCCTACCGGTAGGCTTGCCCTTAAACGTACCAGTATGATTTAAGCATAATTGTACGGTTATTTTAGGTAAACTTAATTCTCCGTGAGCACATTAGGGATCGTCCATTAATCACGTGAGGTTTGGTGGCCACTTTTTGAGTCCCCCCCTCCCCCATGGTGATATGTGGTGAGGTTTCTGTTATCCAAATCCTAGTCCTGTCGACAATTCCTTCATTCTGAATTCGCGTTACACAAGAAGAATATATACATTAACTAAAACACTAATTGTTTGATTGTTCATAATAAAATGTAATACTAATTAACTTTATAACTAATTGTAAAGCCTTGTAATATACTTTATACTAATTTAAAACCTGCTTACAATTGAAGGTGTTACATATATCCTACCCTATCAACTTACATAATGATCCGTCATAGACTCTGAGCTCGGGTTAATTATCCGTTGAATATTTGTTTACCTCCCTCACGATTGCAAGACTACCAGTTAAGACAGATTCTCAGTCGTACGTATTTTTCTTTTATCCGCATATATCTTGTGAAATTTTGAACTACGGTACCGGACAAAAACAAGTACGCACCGTTCAAAATTGAATATTGGTGCTATATACTTACGAAAATAGTTAATGGAGTACTTACACAGCTGTTTCAACGATACTTCATAAGTTCACGTTTACATTTTCACTGAAACATCATAAAAAATATTCGAAAGCTGAACGAAAACAATTTCAACGCGTAGGACGCCAATTGTAGGCTGGACAAAAAAAAAGTACGCACCCAAACAAAGAAAGGAAATGTGTCATCACATCGCGCATCTAACATTTTCTGTGACAACCTTTTGCTTCGATAACAGCCTGCAAACGTCGAGGCATACAGGTCTCCCGCAAAGTATAAAAAAGCTTTTCTTTGTTTGTTACGTGGCCCTTATTAACATTTTGGGCCAGAATAGACCACAGATTTTCTATAGGATTTTAATCTGGCGATTGTGCTGGCCAATCCAAAAGTTTGATCTGCGAAGAACGGAAAAAGGCCGCTGATTTTCGAGCCGTATGTTTAGGATCGTTATCTTGTTGAAAGATGAATTTATCCTGCAGACCGATCTTTAGCAGTGAATCCTCCAGATTTTCGTTTGTGATATCCATGTAAACATCGGCGGTCATAATACCGTTGATTGGAACCAAATTTCCCACTCCTGACCACGCAAACACCCCCACACTAAAACACCCCCCCCCCCCCCTCCGTGTTTGACAGTATTTTGAATATTTTTTTCAGGAAGCTGTTCTCCCGGCTTAATCCAAACGCGTGATCGTCGTTTATGCCCAAATAAGTCAAACTTGCTCTCGGCACTCCAAACAACTTTTTTCCAAAACGAAATCGGCTGATTCACGTATTTTTTTGCGAACTCGAGGGGCTTGGTTTTATTTGCTTTGCGGATCAGAGGGCGACGTTGTGCAAAACTATATTAAAGCCTACTCCTCGAAGTCTTCTACGAACTGTTCGGTCGGAAATGTTCAGGCCTGTATTTTCGAGAATTACACGGCTAGTAATCGTGGGATTTTTCTTTACCTCCCTAATAATTTTGCGATCGTCCAATGCAGTTATTTATCTTTTTCTACCTTGTCCATTTTCATCACCTACTATATCTAATTCCTTGAACTTCTCGCATATTTTTTCAACTGCACCTTCACTTATGTCATATTTTCGACCAATTTCTCTTGTAGAAATACCTTTTTTTGTCTTTAATGACCAGTTCTCGCCCTTGAATTGCAATTTTCGGCACGGTACTCAAACACAGAAAATCGATAACTGGCCGAAAAATCGTCAAATCTATATATTTACATTCCGTTTGCCTTCCTAAGCTTCGTTAGGAGAAAATCGCTTTGTCGTCACTGATGAGAATATATAAACCTTGGGTGCGTACTTTTTTTATCCAGCATATAACAGGCACTATTCGCGCTGAAATCGTCCTCTTTCTGGTTTCGAATATTTGTAACATTGTTTCAACGGCAGCGTAAAGGCAAGACAATGAACTTTCGTTATGGCTGCTCAAGGTCTGGTTTATTGATGATATTTGGAATAAGAATAGCACATAAATGGAAATTGAAAGGTGCGTACTTTTTTTTGTCCGTTACTGTATAAATGTCCGATTTTCTTTTAAACTGTACTCTCTTTCTTTAGAGTGGACCTGTGACATTTTTTACTTGAAATTACTGGTAGATTTATGGTTACTCGTGTTTGCCTGCTCCTCAAGACATGACGGTATGGCCGCAGTAATAATGACGCAAACCGTGCACATAGCCTGTCGCTCGTTCTTCCGCCACACCTGCACAAGTATTTCCCTTTACCCTTACTCTCGTATCTCGCAGTTCGGCAATATCTACGTAATCACTCTTACTCTCAGCATATGTTGCTGCTACCTGATATTCATGTATTCCTTCGTAGTTCTCTCTCGTTCTATCCCGAGCGTCTGCTTCTGTGGGGTAGATAAGTCGTCGCGGCTCGTTGACCTCACTCTTGGACTGTACTGGAGAGGCTGCTTCGAGCGAGAGTGGAGCGAGCGAGCGCCAAAGAGAGTCTTTGTGCGTGTGTGTGTGTGTGTGTGTGTGTGTGTGTGTGTGGGTGGGTGGGTGGGTTGGTGGGTGGGTGGGTGTGTGTGTGCGTGTGCGTGCGTGCGTGCGCGCGCGCGCGCGCGTGTGTGTGTGTGTGTGTGCGTGTGTGTGCGTGTGTGTGTGTGCGCGCGAGAAAGAGAGAGAGCGCCTTTGAGAAGTGACGCATGTTATAGTTGTTTCCTTCTTTCTTCCTCTCTCGGTTTCAGCAGCATGCTTTCTGCCGCTGCACCTGCATATTTGCATTACTTACGTGCGAGGGCACCTATCACCTAAATTTACGGGAACGATCCGTGCGAGGAAATGAAATCTTGCTTTCTTAACGCCAGCAAGATTTCTTAACCCATGTAAGTTTCGCCAATCGAACCGTAACGGCCAATACTTGGACCAATGTTGGCGGGGCAATAATCGATTACCCAATTGTACGCCAATGATCGGCTGAGTATTGACTAGCTAACATTGGTTTTCCGATACAAGGCCAATGTTTGGCCAAACATAGACTCGCTCATCATTGGCTTGTCGATACGAGGCCGATGTTTGGTGAAGTATAGACTGGCCGATCATTGGTTTGCCAATACGAGGCCAATGTTTGGCCAAGTATAGACTCGTTCATTATTGGCTTATCGATAGGAGGTCGATGTTTGGCGAAGTATAGACTCGCCAATAATGTTTTTGCCGATACGAGCCCAATGTTCAGCAAAATATAGACTCGCTAATGATTGGTTCGCCGATACGAGGCCAATATTCGGCCGAGTAAATAAAGATCGAACTGCAATTCGTATATTGACGATTCATTGTTTCGGGTCGAAGTCATTGAGAGACGAGATAAATACTTTTTACGAGTTCATTGAAAATTACTCTTAACAAATATACTACCAAATCAATGCACTCATTGTTGGCCGATTCTCGAACGTGCTCATACGCGATACTCTGCCAATTTTTATGAACCATCCTACACTGACAGAAACATTCTATTAACATTATCTAACCGCGTCTACTTTTTTAATTTTTTAATTTGAATTAACTAGATTTTTCGTGAAATAAAAATTTTCCTATTGCATTCCATTATTGGAATTATTCATTTGAAATATATTCATTTATTCAAATTAAACTTGAACTTATGAACTAGTGGTCTGCCTTTATTGCAACACACATATCAGAGGGTTGTGGGGGTAGACAGGGTGGAGGGAGAGGAATTATATATATGGGTAATTCCACCAATTCTGTGTCAAAGTTGTACCGGGTGGTCTGAATTTAGCAAAACTAAGAAGGTCATCTGAAAGGTCATATTAAAACAAGCATCCATGATTTTTATCGAATTTTTTTATCCAATAGTTTTTATAACCTCAAAACCAACATTAGCTATTAAAATTAAATGATAATTCTTTTTTAATTTGCTTATGTGACATGACATTACGTTATAAAAACTCTGAATGTGTATGTTGGGTAAAATGAAATTCATATCTATAGATATGAATTTAATTTTCGATGACACTTATTTAAATCAACCTTAAATCTTTAATGGCATTTTATTACGTAAATGAACATTCAGAGTTTTCATAAGGTAATGTCATGTCACATAAGCAAATTGACAAAAAATTATAATTTAATTTTAATAGCTACTGTTGATTTTGAGGATATAAAATTTCTCACTTACAAATTTATAAAAGAATAACAATAATTTTTATTATCAAATAAAATTTAAAAAATTGGGAAAAATTTTTATTTTATTTTTCTGAGGCTGAGGTTTTAGAGATCCCCTCTCGTTTAGACTCTATTTAGATGTAAAACATTCTGAATTTTTCGAAAAAATACTTTCGAAACCGGCAAAAATGGGGCAAGGCCCGAAAAATCGATTTTTATACTTTGAACGTGATTTTGGTACTTCTTAAAGCAACCCGGAATTTCAGCATATTTTTTTCAAAGAGATCATGTTTTTCACTAAAAAATCGTTTTTTAAAAAATTTTCTAGCTATAATTGGAAAGAAGTTATGGGCATTTGAAAATGTGGTGTTTTACAAAATCTGAAAACTGTGAGCCGCCATTACTCAAAAACTATTGCATGAAAAAATTCGAAAAAGATCATAGATGCTTGTTTTAATATGACCTTTCAGATGCCCTTCTTTTTTTACCCATATATATATATATATATATATATATATATATATATATATATATATATATATATATATATATATATATATATAGGTTATGTTTGAAAATTCTATAACATGTCATTCCATAAAACTCTCTTATTATCACAATGATATTAACTAATTGAGATAGTTTATGTGATACAAATAATGATGAGAACCCATTTGGTCTCTTATGCCATATTTGCGATTCAGATGTTACAAGCACTCGGTAGCATAGGGGCAGCGTGCGTAGCTATGAGTAGGTAGGATCCAGGTTTGAGTCCCATATAGGTGAAATATTTGCTTCGAACTAATCGTTTCAAAAGACCAAGTAATAACGAATTACAATACAAAAATAATTATTTTTTTTTGCAGTGCAGGACCAATTTTGGTTATCTATATCGGCTCACAATTATCCGCCAAGACTCGGTCGCTAATCGGGCCAAGCTCGAGTGCCAATGATGGCAATCGTGACGGGAACTTAGTGTTGGCCGATTCTCGAATGAACTCCTACGCGATGCTTGGCCGATTCTCATAAGCCATTCTAGGGCCAATATTGATAGCGAATATCAGGCCGCTCTTATCATCCGAGGCTCGGTCGTTGATCGGGCGAAGCTCGAGTGCCAATGCTGGCAAGCTCGGCGCCGAGCATCGTCCAATTGTTGGCCACTACGAATCACCCTACATGGGGAATGTCCCGTGAAAAACGACGCAACCGACCCAACCTCGAACCAGCGTCACGCCAATCACATTCTACCATTGGCCGATGAACGGCAGCACTACCGGTTTAGTGTTGCGTCATGGTAGGAGTGATTTCTTCAGCCCAACGCTGGGATGTACGGTTGGCCAATAGTCGCCTTACCGGAAATCCTAACAGTTAGCCGGGCATTGGCCCAACGTTGGGCTAAAGAGATCACGATCATTGGCTGATGGTTGGCGTGATCACCGGCCCATAGTAGGGCTAAGGTCGGCTTCATATTGTTGGCGCAATATTCGGGCTAGTGTTGGCCCAGTGTAGGGCTGTCAAAATAACCCATTGCTTAGCCAACAATCGATCAGATTCACAAGTTTCTGTGCTCGATGATTGCTCATCGAAAGAATTATTAGATTCACTAAAATCGTTATGCACAATCACTTGTTCGTGGAATATTTCCAAATTTGTTTCACTATCTATGTTTCTTTTTGTTTCGTTGCCTCTGATCCTAACCTGCTGTAAAGAGACTTCTCATTTTTGTCGTCGTTTTAACACTCGATGTTTCTTAATACTATTATAATAACTCGGCATTTTTTTAATACACCACAAAACTTTAGTATAAATCAATTTTATTTTTAATAAAGTGAATGTCAGATAAAAGTTATTATGAGTTTTTATTGCCACATGACGTAGAAAAAATGCATGCGGCGATAATAAAAAATATATAATAATAATATACGTAAAAAAGCATTCTTGTATATATGTATGGACTATACCGTTCAAAACCAGTGTTGGGCCAGGATTGGCAATTCGTCAGTTTGCCATGCTAAAAATAAGCATTGCCAAACCACGGTCAAACGATTGGCTCAGACTCAGGGCCTGCGCTAGCCGAGACAATTGGCCGACGGTCATTAATTAGTACTGACCCAGCGTTGGCTCTCCGACGGTGGGCCGAGCTTCAATTCGAGACTGGCAAACCCATGAACAACCGATTGGCCTATGTTCGGGGCCAACACTGGGACCCGATAGTTGGCTGACAGTTGGTAATGGATTTTTGGCCCAAGGTTGGGTGTTCGTTGGTTTGCCATGCTTCAAATGAGCACTGGCAGAATCGTGGTCAAATCATGGGCCCGTATAAAGGACCAACACTGGGTATTAGTGGTTGGTGCTGAATATCGTACCAAGCGTCGGCCGCATCGTAAGCGTCGGCAAACTTTTCACGGGGTGTGCGGATAAGGTGACAGAGCGATAGCGGTACGTCAAAGAGAAAAGTGGGAAAACGATGGACGAGTAAGAAAATACGCGTGAAAAAGTGTGCGGAAAAATAATAGAAATGAGTAGAAAGGGTGAATGTGTGTTGGTGGATGCAGCGTGGCTGCGAGCGTAAGGTCGGGGGTGAAGTGTTTTATGAAACGTTTATAAAGCGTTCTGTTAGCGTAGAGTGAGATTAGCGGCAAGATGAGTTTTTGTTGCGTTTCTTACATAATAGTACAGTCGTGTTGTATATTGGAATCGGAACAAATTAGAAGAAGGGTAGCCAGTTTGCTATACGTACGATGCCCGTGTACGTATAGCAAACTGGCTTGGTATTGGCACTGTACTGATGCCAGAGCTGCCAATACTGGCAAGCTACCAAGGGCCAAGCCTTGCCCAAGTCGGAATCAGTATTGAGACAACGTCGGTTTGTTAACACCTGTCCAACTTATGGCGGCGTGAATCGGCCCGACACTGTTTACGGGTATTGGCCTAGAATAAGTGCCCAGTTTCGGGCCAGGTATCATTGCCAGTCTTGAGACAAACCCTAAATCAGTACTTTGCCGGTGCATGCCCGTGTATAGACTGCCGACTTGGCTTAGTCTTGGCTCAGTACTGATGCCAGAGCTGCTAATACTGGCAGGCAACAAAGGGCCAAGCCTTGCGCAAGTCGGAATCAGTATTGAGACAACTTTGGCCTGTTAACACCTGTCCAACTTATGGTGCCGTGATTCGACCCGACACTTTTTACGGGTGTTGGCTCAGTATAAGTGCCCAGTTTTGGGCCAGATATTGTAGCCAGTCTTGAGACAATCCGTAAATCAATACTTTGCCGGTACATGCCCATGTATAGACTGGAAACTTGGCTCAGTATTGACCCCGGTACTGGCTGGATACTGAATGCCAATATTGGGTCAGATCGTGTAAACAATACTGGCCTAATTCCGAAATGGCCGGTGTTATCCGGTCCTACGCTTGGCAAGCATTGGCACAGTATTGGTCACTAGTACCGGCTGCTAATATTGGGCCAGAGTTGCGGCGTGTTCCCGGTCACCGGAATGAGATAAACATCAGCTGGTTGTCGAAAATTTTTCCGCCGCAGTGGTTTTTTTCCCGATCGTATCTAAATAAATATTTGAAATCAAAATATTTTTTTTCATTGCACCCAGTTCTAAAAATTATATTAGTAACAATTTGAAAAATATTTACTATTCATGCGTTTGTACGTTATTGTCGCACTGAAGGATTTTTTCGTTATACCGTTCGCGCCTGGTTTTCCCGTGGCCGAGTATTTTTCCTGCACCGCCGTCGATACCCATGTAGGGTGATCGGTAGTGGCCAACGATTGGCCGATGCTCAACGCCGAGCTTGCCAACATTGGCACTCGAGCTTGGCCCGATCATCGACCGAGCCTTGGATGATAAGAGCGGCCCGATATTCGCAATCAATATTGGCCCTAGAATGGCTTATGAGAATCGGCCGAGCATCGCGTAGGAGTTCATTCAAGCATCGGCCAATAATAAGTCCCCGTCAAGATTGCCATTATTGGCACTCGAGCTTGGCCCGATTATCGACCGAGTCTTGGCGGATAATTGTGACCCGATATAGATCACCAAAATTGGTCCTGCACTGGCAAAAAAAATTAATTATTTTTGTATTGTAATTCGTCATTACCTGGTCTTTCGAAACGATTAGTTTGAAGAAAATATTTCACCTATATAGGACTCGAACCTTGAACCTACCTTCTCATAGCTAAGCACGCTGCCCCCATGCTACCAAGTGCTTGTAATATCTGAATCGCAGATATGGCATAAGAGACCAAATGGATTCTCATCATTATTTGTATCACATAAACTATATCAATTAGTTAATATCAATGTGATAATTAGAGAGTCTTATCGAATGACATGTTATAGAATTTTCAAACATAACCTATGTATATATATATATATATATATATATATATATATATATATATATATATGTGACAGGAATTGCAATTATTCCATTAATTATCATTACACCTCATTGTCGCGAACGGCCCAGATCCTGCGATTTATCTCTAACAAACGTGGCGTCGAATCTTGCTTCTAGTGAGCAGAATGTAAATACGCCGAAAAAGGGGGGGGGCAAAGAGAGGTAGAAGGAATTGTCAATCGGAGAGATCACTCTTCTCCGAACCGTCGAAATTGTGAGAGATAGAGTCAATGTCCACGTACCGTCACTGTATAAATTGAAATTGTAATAGTACTCTTGTTTACTCGGTTATTGTTGCGTGAATTATTTATAAAATAATTTTCATTAATGTATGGGTAGAGGAGTGGTCAAGCGCCAAAGGTCGACTAAGGTGACCGAGTCATCCATTAAGGTATGGTGAACTGTAATTGCCTGAAATTATTGTGTAAAATAAAATGGGGTATCAACAAACGCTCCAATCTTGATTTCCAAGGGTCGTCCGATCGAACTCCCCTGTAACCGCGTCCATGCGTGATAATTATTATTAATTGTATAATTTGTCAAGTTCGTCAACTTGACTGGCGCCCAACCATAATTTATGAATGCTACTGAGCCCTGGCCAACCGTGGACCCAGGTCACGTCAGGTGAGAACTCGGATTTATGTAGATCGAAAGGGTTCGTTCTCATATATATATATATATAAAGTGGCCACCCATTTTTTTAAATTCTTGCGCGACCATTTTGGGACGGCAAAAGTGCGCTTTTGAAATGGTTTTTCGAGAACTCTTCGAAAAAAATATAGCGCCTATGTGGGAAAAGTATATTCCAACAAAAAATAAAAAAAAATTCTGGGTAAAAATAAAAATGGCATTCCGCGCTTAGAGAAGCAAAATGGACTTGATTCTGGTAAATTCTGGAAAAAAATGGTACCATTGAGAAAAAGGCCATTAAAAAATCAATATCGAACGATAGTTCTAACTGAACTCCGAGGAATGGCGAAGTTGGAATGGCCACGAAAGGAGTGGGCGTTGGAGCATTCGCCGCTATGTTCTTGACGTGGCTGTCACGCGGTTGCAGAAGTCACCGAGAGATGTCGGGTCGTGGCTGACGTTACGATGACAGGCGTCCGAGTGTGCGAGTGTAATGTGGAATATGAATATCGAACGGGCTTCATTTGTTTGCAGGTCCCGCGAAATCGGCGAAGAAAAAATACGAAAGCACCTAAAAGCCCTGGCCATGAGTCAATAATTAAACGAGCGATTGTTGTGAGACACTCGACGACTGGCCTAACAATTCGAGCCGCGCTGGGAGGATGTACGGTTTGTGAACGCAAAGAAAGCGGTCTTCCCGAAATCGTGTTTAAGGGGTCAATTCAGATAACAAAGAATGCATGACGATTAAATGTGAATGCGATCTTAAAGATTATGAGGAAGTAAGTTCACCTTAGAGTTTTACGGGAAGATGAGGCGATTGAGAACTGGATTTAAGGGGTTGAATTGCAAAACGGGACGCGTGCAAATTTGTTTGTCGAAAACGGATCAGAGGACTTCCTTCAAACGGAGCGAACGTTTCGTTTTTGGGTGTGAAGAAGCTCCTTAGCGAAATGTTGATTATCGACGAGAACTGTTAAGGGGCTTACGCTGAAGAAGCGCACGCGTGAATCTTATTTATAATCGAAGTAGAGAATTTGTACGAGATAAGGTACATTTATCGACTTGTGCAGTGGCAGATGAAACTTGAACGAAAACTCGACTTTGGGAAACCGCATTTAAAGGGCCAAATTAAGAACGGCATTACGGCATTCGCGATTTATCGTGGAACGGGTTTAATGGGTTCGTGAAAATATGGAATAGAATCAATCTACTCTTTTCAGATGCAAAATAGCGACCTAACTTTGCCTCCAGTCCGGGACCTCATTGAAGGTGTCACACAGTGGTACCAAATCCAAAAAGGCCGGCCGAAAGTCAAAAACGTATTCAATTCGGGTGAAAGTCTGTACTCGGGGGTTTTCCAGGTCGCTGAATACGAATTCGGAGTCAAAGTTCTCTTCGAATCGACGACTTTCAAATCAGGAAACGAATCCGAGTTTGTATGCAAGTGTTTCTGTTGTGGAATAATCCCTACAAACTGAGAACGCCGGGCCGAGCATCGGATTCGTTCACGTTCATAGTCCACAGCAGCAGTAGCAGTCCTCAACGGCTATTTTCGTGCGGAGAGTGAAACATTTTTAAAAATCACCTTCTGGGAACGAATCCGAACAGTTTCAAGGTTATTTCGATAATGAAACACAAAACAGAATATGAATGGACCGGTTTTCACATTGGATTCGTCTCGATCTGATAAAAAAACAGACAGTTGGAACAGGCGTATTTATCAACGTCGAAGCTCACGTCAATTTTCGTTCGAATCGACGACTTCTAAATCGGGAAACGAATCCAAATCTGCATCCAAGTGTTTCTGTTGTCGAATAATCCCTACAAACTGAGAACGACGCGCCGAGCATCGGATTCGTTCACGTTTATAGTGCACAGCAGCAGTAGGAGAACTTAATGGCTATTTTCGTGCCGAGGGTGATATATTTTTAAAAATCATCCACTGGGAACGAATCCAAACAGTCTCAAGGTTATTTCGATAATGAAACACAAAACAGAATTTGAGTGGACCGTTTTTCATATTGCCATATTTTTATATTCATAGAACGCCGCGCCGAGCAACGGATTCGTTCCCGTTCAGTCCACAGCAGCAGTAGTAGTCTTCAATGGCTTTTTTCGTGCCGAGGGTGAAACATTTTTAAAAATCACCCACTGGGAACGAGTCAGAACACAATTCATTCGTCTCGATCCGATAAAAAAACATACAGTTGTAATTATCAACGTCGAATCTCATGTGAATTTTCGTTCGAATCGACGACTTTTAAATCGAGAAACGAATCCGAGTCTGCATGCAAGTGTTTCTGTTGTCGAATAGTCCCTACAAACTGAGCACGGCGCGCCGAGCATCGGATTCGTTCACGTTCACGGTGCACAGCAGCAGTAGGAGTCTTCAACGGCTTTTTCGTGCCAAGGGTGAAACATTTTGAAAAATCACCTTCTGTGAACGAATCCGAACAGACTCAAGGTTATTTCGATAATGAAACACAAAACAGAATATGAATGGACCGGTTTTCACATTGGATTCGTCTCGATCCGATAAAAGGCATACAGTTGGAACAGGCGTATTTATCAACGTCGAATCTCATGAGAATTTTCACTCGAATCGACGACTTTTAAATCGGGAAACCAATCCGAGTCTGCATGCAAGTGTTTCTGTTACCGAATAATCCCTACATACTGAGAACGCCACGCCGAGCATCGGATTCGTTCACGTTCATAGTGCACAGCAGCAGTAAGAGTCCTCAAGGGCTATTTTCGTGCCGAGGGTGATACATTTTTTTAAATCATCCACTGGGAACGAATCCGAACAGTCTCAAGGTTATTTCGATAATGAAACACAAAACAGAATTTGAGTGGACCGTTTTTCATATTGGATTCGTCTCGGTCCGATTAATAAAACGGTTGAAACAGGCGTATTTATCAATGTTGAATCTCATGTGAATTTTCGTTCGAATCAACGACTTTGAAATCTGGAAACGAATCCGAGTCTGCATGCAAGTGTTTCTGTAGTCGAATAATCCCTACAAACTGAGAACGCCGCGCCGAGCATCGGATTCGTTCACGTTCACAGTCCACAGCAGCAGAAGTAGTCCTCAATGGCTTTTTTCGTGCCGAGGGTGAAACATTTAAAAAAATCACCCACTGGGAACGAGTCCGAAGAGTCTCAAGGTTATTTCGATAATGCAACACAAAACATAATATGAATGGACCGGTTTTCACATTGGATTCGTCTCGATCCGATAATAAACATACAGTTGGAACAGGCGTATTTATCAACGTCGAATCTCATGTGAATTTTCGTTCGAATCGACGACTTTTAAATCGGGAAACGAATCCGAGTCTGCGTGCAAATGTTTCTGTTGTCGAATAGTCCCTACAAACTGAGAACGCCGCGCCGAGCATCGGATTCGTTCACGTTCATAGTCCACAGCAGCAGTAAGAGCCATCAATGGATATTTTCGTGCCGAGGGTGATACATTTTTTTTAATCATCCACTGGGAACTAATTCGGACAGTCTCAAGGTTATTTCGATAATGAAACACAAAACAGAATTTAAGTGGACCGTTTTTGATATTGGATTCGTCTCGGTCCGATAAAAAAAAAAGGTTGAAACAGGCGTATTTATCAACGTCGAATCTCATGTAAATTTTCGTTCGAACCGACGACTTTTCAATCGGGAAACGAATCCGAGTTTGCATGCAAGTGTTTCTGTTGTCGAAAAATCCCTAAAAACTGACAACGCCGCGCCGAGCATCGGATTCGTTCACGGTCACAGACCACAGCAGCAGTAGTAGTCCTCAGCGGCGTTTTTCGTGCCGAGGGTGAAACATTTTGAAAAATCACCTTCTGGGAACGAATCCCAACAGTCTCAAGGTTATTTCTATAATGAAACACAAAACAGAATATGAATGGACCGGTTTTCACATTGGATTCGTCTCGATCTGATAAAAAAACATACTGTTGGGACAGGCGTATTTATCAACGTCGAATCTCATGTGAATTTTCGGTGGCATCGATGCCTTTTAAATCGGGAAACTAATCCGAGTCTGCATGCAAGTGTTTCTGTTATCGAATAATGCCTACGAACTGAGAACGCGGCGCCGAGCATCGGATTCGTTCACGTTCACAGGCCACAGCAGAAGTAGTAGTCCTCAACGGCTTTTTCGTGCCGAGGGTGGAACATTTAAAAAAAGTCACCCCCTGGGAACGAGTCCGAACAGTATGAAGGTTATTTCGATAATGAAACACAAAACCGAATATGAATGGACCGGGTTTCACATTGGATTCGTCTCGATCCGATAAAAAACATACAGTTGGAAGAGGCGTATTTATCACCGTCGACTTTTAAATCGGGAAAGGAATCCGAGTCTGCATGCAAGTGTTTCCGTTGTCCAATGATTCCTACAAACTGACAACGCCGCGGCGAGCATCGGATTCGTTCACGTTCATAGTCAATAGAGGAGCTAGGCCGGTTCTAACCCAGGGATCTTAGGGGGGAGCGGGGCGGGGGAGTCGAGCGCGGGGAAGCCGGGGTATGCATGGCGGGGGGGGGATCCTGCATGCGGCAGCCGAGTGCGTGGTTCCGGCGGAGGGAAAGGGGAGGGGGTGGTGTTAGAGAGTGGGGAGGCTAGTTTTTGATGACGATGTCTTCCAAGCGATAGCTGGACCCGCGGGCGAGAGGGGGAAGCCGCTGTCGACTCTGTGGGGGAGGGGGCATCATAGCGTCGCGGGTCCTTGAAAACCCATAAAATCGGATAATTTATTATCAACATTATAGATGTAAGCGGAGCATTTTTGTCTAGACGATTCACAGGAGTTTATATATTTGAAAAAAAAACAACTTAGACAAATGTGTGCATGTGTGCGTGCGTGCGTGCGTGTGTGGGTGTGTGGGTGTGTGTGTGTGTGTGTGTGTGTGTGTGTGTGTGTGTGTGTGTGTGTGTGTGTGTGTGTGTGTGTGTGTGTGTGTGTGTGTGTGTGTGTGTGTGTGTGTGTGTGTGTGTGTGTGTGTGTGTGTGTGTGTGTGTGTGTGTGTGTGTGTGTGTGTGTGTGTGTGTGTGTGTGTGTGTGTGTGTGTGTGTGTGTGTGTGTGTGTGTGTGTGTGTGTGTGTGTGTGTGTGTGTGTGTGTGTGTGTGTGTGTGTGTGTGTGTGTGTGTGTGTGTGTGTGTGTGTGTGTGTGTGTGTGTGTGTGTGTGTGTGTGTGTGTGTGTGTGTGTGTGTGTGTGTGTGTGTGTGTGTGTGTGTGTGTGTGTGTGTGTGTGTGTGTGTGTGTGTGTGTGTGTGTGTGTGTGTGTGTGTGTGTGTGTGTGTGTGTGTGTGTGTGTGTGTGTGTGTGTGTGTGTGTGTGTGTGTGTGTGTGTGTGTGTGTGTGTGTGTGTGTGTGTGTGTGTGTGTGTGTGTGTGTGTGTGTGTGTGTGTGTGTGTGTGTGTGTGTGTGTGTGTGTGTGGGAAACTTCCATTTATGGCTAGGAAAATTTTCGAGAGTGAGATAACGATAGTTCCCATATGAAGGGTTACCCTTCAAAACCCATAAAATGCTTTATTTATTGAATGCAGCTGCAGCGTTATTCCACAACAAGTTTCAACCCGTCGAGATTTCATTCCACAAGATTACGTCAAGATGTTCACATGTGCGAGTATGTACGCAGTGCATCCGGCCAAGCACCCCTTGGACTTGACCAAAAACGAGCTCGAACAGGTTCCAAAGGTCTTGCTCCTAAAGTATTGGGGTAACTTTATTGGTTTACTGTGGGATCGTTTGCCGGAGCATCATCGGAACGATAGTGAAGTGATATCGTATCTTCCATGCATGGAGCATTATAATACGCCACAGATGAAGGATCACATTGATGGTCCTCCACCCCAACGTCGGGACTGTGAAAAGTGTTGCGAGGGGGAAATTCTCTACGTGCGGGGTTCCCGAAAAGAACTTTGAAAAAGAGTGAAAATGGATCTCTCAAATATCAACGAAGTCAGCCTGATGGCGGAATTCCTCCCAACGAAGAAGCTGTCAGAAATCAACGTCCATTCGGATTATCAAATCACGGCCATGAGAGCTGTACAGACCAAGTTTGGAAAACGCTGCATCATGGACGTTGCAAATGAGTTCGCCGTCTTCTTGCTAGCTCGGCTGGTAAAGGCCTTCGATCAAGATCTGAAAATGTTCGAGAGTATGCTGCAACCGGCGCGCAATGGTCAACTCTACATGAAGTACATTGGTGGAAAATACAACAGCGTCGAGTTCCATCTAGTCTGAGTACGGGGGAAAAGAACGCTCGTGAAGGCACGGTGGAAACAACGAGTTGAGCGGCAGCTGGCATCGTCACCATCATAGAGTGCAAGGACTGTTTGCATCACAGTCATCATCGTAGAGTTTTCAACGCTTGATGCTATGTAAAAATGTACAAAAAACTTTTTCATCGAATATAATGTAAGAAAAAAAAATTGTCGTCAAACTGTATTCGCCGTAGATATAGGAAACAAATGGAGAACGATATTTGATCAAAATGTTTTTATTCATTTAAAAAAATCCCTCGCTCACACAACGCTTCGTACACAGAGAGCCAGCTTTTCAACGACTTTACATTCGCTTTGGCGCAATTGTATTTTGTATTGAAGGAATGATGGGGACATTTAACGTTTGCGATTTTCGGCAACTTCTGCAGCGATGGACAGTCCAGAGTCTTCAGATCGATGACTTTTATTGCTGAATCCGTGAATCTCGATAGCCATGAGCACTTCTCGAATCCCTTGGCATAGATCGTAGGAGCTCCTTCTAAGATTCCTCGAATTGTCGTTCTAGCTGCCTCCTATGGTATGCCGCTGTGTTCCCATCGTATTCCATGATAATTGCGTTCCAGCCACTTGTTTGTCATTTTGTACTTGGCCGGTAAAGCGTCCCAGGCGAATGGTGCATCGAAGAAGAATGTCAGCGGTTTAGCGTTCTTCTCATGGAGTTTGACGATGGACATCTCCTTTAGGACAAATTCGTTGACGGGTCTCTTGAACCCTTGCACGTCGACGATAAGCTCCATGTTGACTGAAGTGGGCGCGGATCATTGGCATGATTTTATAACAATTTTTTAACCCCACCACTGATGGGATTGTGCTCGACAATACGATCATGGAGGATCATGCAGTACGCTGAAGTTTGCGGTGGAATATTGTTTTTCAATTTAAACTCAAGGCGCACATCAACAGGACCGGACTTGAGAGAATCGTTTTGGTTTGACAGTCAATGACAACGAGGGGGGCTTTTTCTAAAAATTCCATCCTACTCAGCCATGGTTCAGCCTCTTTGTTGTAATAGGTCGGTTGAGATATTAGATGAGATCAATAAATTATCATTACTTCGAACATTGGAAAGTGTGCGATACTTGAATATGAGTTTTCGCTCTTGGGATGTGTACGACTGTCCATCGCTTTAAACCACAACGAAACATTCATGGACCGTAAAAGCTGCCTCCCAACTAGAGAAACCAAAATATGTAATTGGTGCGGTGCTGAGTGGTAAAAAAGATAATGTATGGCAAAGGATATTATATTATTCACCGACTGCAAACTCACAAGTGCTAAACTTTATCTCAATTTAGCATTCTTTTCTCAAGATGACTCGCATTTGGACTTCAAAAAAGTTTCGGAATTTTCTTCGATATGTACTCTCAATTTTGTAAATACCATTATGACTGCAATAGTGATTGTTCTTTACGAACCATCGCCAGGTATTAATCTAACGGCCCTCTCGCGATTAATGATTGATCGCAACAGAACGAGCCTGTAAAACATGCTACCGTAGATGTGTGAATAGAGTTCGAATGCAAAGAAGATTCACCACCGAATACAACTGCATATTGTTTTAATCTTACGTGATCGCGTTGTTGAATATTGTCCATTGACCGACATTATCCGCAAAATTGCATAGATCAGCAAAATCTGCGAGATACGAAGCATCATGGTTGATTCGCAATCATCATGGTCTAAAGTCGGCATATGGAAACGTTCCATATAGCATGGCTGAGGTTCAATAACAGCTGGAGTTGAAGGTTCAACGGACGACGACACGTGTCCTATCGTATATGTTAAGGGTCATGAAAAACGAGAATGGCTAGCTGATATAATAAATATAAAAAATGAGCTACTTATTGAGTCGTTGAATATAGACTTTGACGATATGGATGTCAGAAGTAAATTAGATGGAAGTTTTACTCTACGATGTGAAAAGCATAAAAACAGTTGTGCCTTACAAAATGTATTTAAATTCTTTAATTGGTGGCTGAATCATAAAGATTCATGCAAATAAAAGATATGTAACATTATGTACTTTTTATTCTCCTCACCCCGTACTTAGTTATGTCAGCATCACCTGATATCGGATTGTGCAACTAAATACAATATTACTTTCGAATGTGGAACTCATTTTTTTCGATGGAATTTGATTGAAAATAAATTAATATAATCGCCCAATGACAATCGAAATCATTCATCAGTATGTGTTTGTTAGATGTTCGTGAGCCGTTTGTTGGAAGTTTGCGAGGCATTCGAAGATTTTCGATAGTGGTTCGTGAAAACGTTCCAGAGAGACTTCCGAAGACATTCATAAGACGTTCGAAGCCATTTGAGAGACGTTCGAAAACATTCATAAGACGTTTGAAGCCATTTGAGAGACGTTCGAAAACATTCATAAGACGTTTGAAAACACGCGTGAGAGGGTTCAAAGCGTTTAAAGAGACTTGCTACGACGTTCATGAGACGTTTAAAGATGTTCGTGAGACATTCGAGAGACTTTCGAAAACGTCCATAAGACGTTTGAAGACATTCATGAGAGGTGCGAAGACCTTCAGAGACTTTCGAAGACGATCAAGAGATCTATGACGATATTTATAATACGTTTAAAGACATCTATGAGGGGTTCGAAGACGTTTAAGAGACTTTAAAAGACATTCACAAGGGTCTTGAAGACGTTCAAGAAACTTTCGAATACGTTCAAGAAACCTTCGACGATATTCGTAATACGTTTGAAGACATTCATGAGGGGTTCGAAGACGCTTAAGAGAGGCTTTTAAATATATTCACGAGGGGTTTGTCCAAAGACATTCATAATACGTTTGAAGACATTCAAGAGACGTTCGAAAACATTCATAAGACGTTTGAAGACATGCATGAGGGGTTCAAAGAGTTATAAGAGACTTTCTACGACGATCATGAGACGTTTGCAGATGTTCGTGAAACATTCAAAAGACCTTCGAAAACGTTCATAAGAAGTTTGAAGACATTCATGAGAGGTGCGAAGACCTTCAGAGAGTGTCAAAGACATTCAAGAAATCTTCGACAATATTCGGAATACGTTTGAACACATCGATGAGGGGTTCGAAGACTCTTGACAGACTTTCAAATACATTCACGAGGGGTTTGAAGACGTTCAAGAAACTTTCAGGTACATTCAAGAGACTTTCGACGAAATTCCTAATACGTTCAAATACATTCATGTGGGGTTCGAAGACGCTTAAGAGACATCCAAAGACATTCACGAGAGGTGCGAAGACATTCGGAGACTTTCGAAGACATTCAAGAGATCTTTGACAATATTCATAATACGTTTGAAGACATCGATGAGAGGATCGACGATGTTTGAGAGTCTTTCAAAGCCATTCGCGAAGGGTTTGAAGACGTTCAAGAAACTTTCGAATACGTTCTAGAGACTTTCGACGACATTCATAATTCGTTTGAAGACGTTCATGAGGGGCTCGAAGACGCTTGAGTGACTTTCAGACATTCACGAGGGATTCGAAGACGTTCAAGGACTTCCGACGGCATTCATAATAGGTTTGCAGATGTTCGTGAAACATTCAAAAGACTTTCAAAAACGTTCATAAGAAGTTTGAAGACATTCATGAGAGGTGCGAAAACCTTCAGAGACTGTCAAAGACATTCAAGAAATCTTCGACAATATTCGGAATACGTTTGAACACATCGATGAGGGGTTCGAAGACGCTTGCGAGACTTCCAAAGCCATTCACGATGGGTTCGAAGACGTTCAAGAAACTTTCGAATACGTTTTAGAGACTTTAGACGACATTCATAATACGTTTGAATGCATTCATCTGGGGTTCGAAGACGCTTGAGAGACTTTCAAAGCCATTCACGAGGGGTTTGAAGACGTTCAAGATACTTTCAGATACATTCAAGAGACTTTCGACGAAATTCCTAATACGTTCAAATACATTCATGAGGGGTTCGAAGGCGCTTGGGAGACTTTTAAAGCCATTCACGAGGGGTCCGAAGACGTTCAAGAGACTTTCGACGGCGTACATTATACGTTGGAAGACATTCATGTGGGGTTCGAAGACGCTTAAGAGACTTCCAAAGACATTCACGAGAGGTGCGAAGACATTCGGAGACTTTCGAAGACATTCAAGAGATCTTTGACAATATTCATAATACGTTTGAAGACATCGATGAGAGGATCGACGATGTTTGAGAGTCTTTCAAAGCCATTCGCGAAGGGTTTGAAGACGTTCAAGAAACTTTCGAATACGTTCTAGAGACTTTCGACGACATTCATAATTCGTTTGAAGACGTTCATGAGGGGTTCGAAGACGCTTGAGTGACTTTCAGACATTCACGAGGGATTCGAAGACGTTCAAGGACTTCCGACGGCATTCATAATAGGTTTGCAGATGTTCGTGAAACATTCAAAAGACTTTCAAAAACGTTCATAAGAAGTTTGAAGACATTCATGAGAGGTGCGAAAACCTTCAGAGACTGTCAAAGACATTCAAGAAATCTTCGACAATATTCGGAATACGTTTGAACACATCGATGAGGGGTTCGAAGACGCTTGCGAGACTTCCAAAGCCATTCACGATGGGTTCGAAGACGTTCAAGAAACTTTCGAATACGTTTTAGAGACTTTAGACGACATTCATAATACGTTTGAATGCATTCATCTGGGGTTCGAAGACGCTTGAGAGACTTTCAAAGCCATTCACGAGGGGTTTGAAGACGTTCAAGATACTTTCAGATACATTCAAGAGACTTTCGACGAAATTCCTAATACGTTCAAATACATTCATGAGGGGTTCGAAGGCGCTTGGGAGACTTTTAAAGCCATTCACGAGGGGTCCGAAGACGTTCAAGAGACTTTCGACGGCGTACATTATACGTTGGAAGACATTCATGTGGGGTTCGAAGACGCTTAAGAGACTTCCAAAGACATTCACGAGAGGTGCGAAGACATTCGGAGACTTTCGAAGACATTCAAGAGATCTTTGACAATATTCATAATACGTTTGAAGACATCGATGAGAGGATCGACGATGTTTTAGAGTCTTTCAAAGACATTCACGAAGGGTTTGAAGACGTTCAAGAAACTTTCGAATACGTTCTAGAGACTTTCGACGACATTCATAATTCGTTTGAAGACATTCATGAGGGGTTCGAAGACGCATGAGTGACTTTCAGACATTCACGAGGGATTCGAAGACGTTCAAGGACTTCCGACGACATTCATAATATGTTTGCAGATGTTCGTGAAACATTCAAAAGACTTTCGCAAACGTTCATAAGAAGTTTGAAGACATTCATGAGAGGTGCGAAGACCTTCACAGACTGTCAAAGACATTCAAGAATTCTTCGACAATATTCGGAATACGTTTGAACACATCGATGAGGGGTTCGAAGACGCTTGCGAGACTTCCAAAGCCATTCACGATGGGTTCGGAGACGTTCAAGAAACTTTCGAATACGTTTTAGAGACTTTAGACGACATTCATTATACGTTTGAATGCATTCATCTGGGGTTCGAAGACGCTTGAGAGACTTTCAAAGACATTCACGAGGGGTCTGAAGACGTTCAAGAGACTTTCGACGGCGTACGTAATACGTTTGAAGACATTCATGTGGGGTTCGAAGACGCTTAAGAGACTTTTAACGACATTCACGAGAGGTACGAAGACATTCAGAGACTTTCGAAGACATTTAAGAGATCTTTGGCAATATTCATAATACGTTTGAAGACATCGTTGAGAGGATCGACGATGTTGTAGAGACTTTCAAAGACATTCATGAATGGTTTGAAGACGTTCAAGAAACTTTCGAATACGTTCTAGAGACTTTCGACGACATTCATAATACGTTTGAAGACATTCATGAGGGGTTCGAACACGCTTGAGTGACTTTCAGACATTCACGAGGGATTCGAAGACGTTCAAGGGACTTCCGACGACATTCATGATACGTTTGAATACATTCATGAGGGGTTCGAAGACGCTTGAGAGACTTTCAAAGACATTCATGGGAGGTTTGAAGACGTTCAGAAATCTGCGATGACATGCATAATACGATCTTCGACGACATCCATAAACCGAAGATTTTCATTACGTTTGAGTTTCGCTGGAATTGTTTGGGTTTGTTTGGGATTTTCACAGTTTTGGTAGAACGTCTTTGGGTGTGTTTGGGTGCTCACCCAAACACATCGAACGTGTTTGAATTTGTTTGGGTGCTCACCCAAACACACCCAAACACGTTCTACCAAAACTGTGAAAATCCCAAACAAACCCAAACAATTCCAGCGAAACTCAAACGTAATGAAAGTCTTCGGTTGATGGATGTCGTCGAAGATCGCATTATGCATGTCGTCGCAGATTTCTGAACGTCTTCAAACCTCCCATGAATGTCTTTGAAAGTCTCTCAAGCGTCTTCGAACCCCTCATGATTGTATTCTAACGTATCATGAATGTCGTCGGAAGTCCCTTGAACGTCTTCGAATCCCTCGTGAATGTCTGAAAGTCACTCAAGCGTCTTCGAACCCCTCATGAATGTCTTCAAACGTATTATGAATGTCGTCGAAAGTCTCTAGAACGTATTCGAAAGTTTCTTGAACGTCTTCAAACCATTCGTGAATGTCTTTGAAAGTCTCTAAAACATCGTCGATCCTCTCATCGATGTCTTCAAACGTATTATGAATATTGTCAAAGATCTCTTAAATGTCTTCGAAAGTCTCTGTCTTCGAATGTCTTCGTACGAATGTCTTCGTACCTCTCGTGAATGTCTTTAAAAGTCTCTTAAGCGTCTTCGAACCCCACATGAATGTCTTCAAACGTATTACGTACGCCGTCGAAAGTCTCTTGAACGTCTTCAGACCCCTCGTGAATGTCTTTGAAAGTCTCTCAAGCGTCTTCGAACCCCAGATGAATGCATTCAAACGTATTATGAATGTCGTCTAAAGTCTCTAAAACGTATTCGAAAGTTTCTTGAACGTCTTCGAACCCATCGTGAATGGCTTTGGAAGTCTCGCAAGCGTCTTTGAACCCCCCATCGATGTGTTCAAACGTATTCCGAATATTGTCGAAGATTTCTTGAATGTCTTTGACAGTCTCTGAAGGTCTTCGCACCTCTCATGAATGTCTTCAAACTTCTTATGAACGTTTTCGAAAGTCTTTTGAAAGTTTCACGAACATCTGCAAACCTATTATGAATGTCGTCGGAAGTCCTTGAACGTCTTCGAATCCCTCGTGAATGTCTGAAAGTCACTCAACGGTCTTCGAACCCCTCATGAATGTCTTCAAACGTATTATGAATGTCGTCGAAAGTCTCTAGAACGTATTCGAAAGTTTCTTGAACGTCTTCAAACCGTTCGTGAATGTCTTTGAAAGGCTCTAAAACATCGTCGATCCTGTCATCGATGTCTTCAAACGTATTATGAATATTGTCAAAGATCTCTTGAATGTCTTCGAAAGTCTCCGAATGTCTTCGCACCTCTCGTGAATGTCTTTGGAAGTCTCTTAAGCGTCTTCGAACCCCACATGAATGTCTTCCAACGTATAATGTACGCCGTCGAAAGTCTCTTGAACGTCTTCGGACCCCTCGTGAATGGCTTTGAAAGTCTCCCAAGCGCCTTCGAACCCCTCATGAATGCATTTGAACGTATTAGGAATTTCGTCGAAAGTCTCTTGAATGTATCTGAAAGTATCTTGAACGTCTTCAAACCCCTCGTGAATGTATTTGAAAGTCTCTCAAGAGTCTTCGAACCCCTCATCGATGTGTTCAAACGTATTCCGAATACTGTCGAAGATTTCTTGAATGTCTTTGACAGTCTCTGAAGGTCTTCGCACCTCTCATGAATGTCTTCAAACTTCTTATGAACGTTTTCGAAAGTCTTTTGAATGTTTCACGAACATCTGCAAACCTATTATGAATGTCGCCGGAAGTCCTTGAACGTCTTCGAATCCCTCGTGAATGTCTGAAAGTCACTCAAGCGTCTTCGAACCCCTCATGAATGTCTTCAAACGTATTATGAATGTCGTCGAAAGTCTCTAGAACGTATTCGAAAGTTTCTGGAACGTCTTCAAACCCTTCGTGAATGTCTTTGAAAGTCTCTAAAACATCGTCGATCCTCTCATCGATGTCTTCAAACGTATTATGAATATTGTCAAAGATCTCTTGAATGTCTTCGAAAGTCTCCGAATGTCTTCGCACCTCTCGTGAATGTCTTTGGAAGTCTCTCAAGCGTCTTCGAACCCCACATGAATGTCTTCCAACGTATAATGTACGCCGTCGAAAGTCTCTTGAACGTCTTCGGACCCCTCGTGAATGGCTTTGAAAGTCTCCCAAGCGCCTTCGAACCCCTCATGAATGTATTCGAACGTATTAGGAATTTCGTCGAAAGTCTCTTGAATGTATCTGAAAGTTTCTTGAACGTCTTCAAACCCCTCGTGAATGTATTTGAAAGTCTCTCAAGAGTCTTCGAACCCCTCATCGATGTATTCAAACGTATTCCGAATATTGTCGAAGATTTCTTGAATGTCTTTGACAGTCTCTGAAGGTCGTCGCACCTCTCATGAATGTCTTCAAACTTCTTATGAACGTTCTCGAAGGTCTTTTGAATGTTTCACGAACATCTGCAAACGTCTCATGATCGTCGTAGAAAGTCTCTTGAAACTCTTTGAACCCCCTCATGCATGTCTTCAAACGTCTTATGAATGTCGTCGAAAGTCTCTTGAACGTCTTCGAACCCCTCGTGAATGTCTTTTAAAGTCCCTCAAGCGTCTTCGAACCCCCCATTAATGTCTTTAAACGTATTATGAATGTCGTCGAAAGTCTCTTGAACGTAATCGAAAGTTTCTTGAACGTCTTCAAACCCCTCGTGAATGTCTTTGAAAGTCTCTTAAGCGTCTTCGAACCCCTCATCGATGTCTTCAAACGTATTACGAATATTGTCAAAGATCTCTTGAATATCTTCGAAAGTCTCTGAAGGTCTCCGCACCTCTCATGAATGTCTTCAAACTTCTTATGAACGTTCTCGAAAGTCTCTTGAATGTCTCACGAACATCTTCAAACGTCCCATGATCGTCGTAGAAAGTCTCTTTAAACTCTTTGAACCCCTCATGCATGTCTTCAAACGTCTTATGAATGTTTTCGAACGTCTCTTGAATGTCTTCAAACGTATTATGAATGTCTTTGGACAAACCCCTCGTGAATATGTTTACAAGCCTCTCTTAAGCGTCTTCGAACCCCTCATGAATGTCTTCAAACGTATTACGAATGTCGTCGAAGGTTTCTTGAACGTATTCGAAAGTTTCTTGAACGTCTTCAAGACCCTTGTAAATGTCTTTCAAAGTCTCTTAAACGTCTTCGAACCCCTCATCGATGTCTTTAAACGTATTATAAATATCGTCATAGATCTCTTGAACGTCTTCGAAAGTCTCTGAAGGTCTTCGCACCTCTCATGAATGTCTTCAAACGTCTTATGAACGTTTTCGAAAGTCTCTCGAATGTCTCACGAACATCTTTAAACGTCTCATGAACGTCGTAGCAAGTCTCTTTAAACGCTTTGAACCCTCTCATGCGTGTTTTCACACGTCTTATGAATGTTTTCGAACGTCTCTCAAATGGCTTCGAACGTCTTATGAATGTCTTCGGAAGTCTCTCTGGAACGTTTTCACGAACCACTATCGAAAATCTTCGAATGCCTCGCAAACTTCCAACAAACGGCTCACGAACATCTAACGAACGTATACTGATGAATGATTTCGATTATCATTGGGCGATTATATTAATTTATTTTCAATCAAATTCCATCGAAAAAAATGAGTTCCACATTCGAAAGTAATATTGTATTCAGTTGCACAATCCGATATCAGGTGATGCTGACATAACTAAGTACGGGGTGAGGAGAATAAAAAGTACATAATGTTACATATCTTTTATTTGCATGAATCTTTATGATTCAGCCACCAATTAAAGAATTTAAATACATTTTGTAAGGCACAACTGTTTTTATGCTTTTCACATCGTAGAGTAAAACTTCCATCTAATTTACTTGAGACATCCATATCGTCAAAGTCTATATTCAACGACTCAATAAATAGCTCATTTTTTATATTTATTATATCAGCTAGCCATTCTCGTTTTTCATGACCCTTAACATATACGATAGGACACGTGTCGTCGTCCGTTGAACCTTCAACTCCAGCTGTTATTGAACCTCAGCCATGCTATATGGAACGTTTCCATATGCCGACTTTAGACCATGATGATTGCGAATCAACCATGATGCTTCGTATCTCGCAGATTTTGCTGATCTATGCAATTTTGCGGATAATGTCGGTCAATGGACAATATTCAACAACGCGATCACGTAAGATTAAAACAATATGCAGTTGTATTCGGTGGTGAATCTTCTTTGCATTCGAACTCTATTCACACATCTACGGTAGCATGTTTTACAGGCTCGTTCTGATGCGATCAATCATTAATCGCGAGAGGGCCGTTAGATTAATACCTGGCGATGGTTCGTAAAGAACGATCACTATTGCAGTCATAATGGTATTTACAAAATTGAGAGTACATATCGAAGAAAATTCCGAAACTTTTTTGAAGTCCAAATGCGAGTCATCTTGAGAAAAGAATGCTAAATTGAGATAAAGTTTAGCACTTGTGAGTTTGCAGTCGGTGAATAATATAATATCCTTTGCCATACATTATCTTTTTTACCACTCAGCACCGCACCAATTACATATTTTGGTTTCTCTAGTTGGGAGGCAGCTTTTACGGTCCATGAATGTTTCGTTGTGGTTTAAAGCGATGGACAGTCGTACACATCCCAAGAGCGAAAACTCATATTCAAGTATCGCACACTTTCCAATGTTCGAAGTAATGATAATTTATTGATCTCATCTAATATCTCAACCGACCTATTACAACAAAGAGGCTGAACCATGGCTGAGAAGGATGGAATTTTTAGAAAAAGCCCCCCTCGTTGTCATTGACTGCTTAAAACAAAACGATTCTCTCAAGTCCGGTCCTGTTGATGTGCGCCTTGAGTTTGAATTGAAAAACAATATTCCACCGCAAACTTCAGCGTACTGCATGATCCTCCATGATCGTATTGTCGAGCACAATCCAATCAGTGGTGGGGTTAAAAAATTGGTATAAAATCATGCCAATGATCCGCGCCCACTTCAGTCAACATGGAGCTTATCGTCGACGTGCAAGGGTTCAAGAGACCCGTCAACGAATTTGTCCTAAAGGAGATGTCCATCGTCAAACTCCATGAGAAGAACGCTGAACCGCTGACATTCTTCTTCGATGCACCATTCGCCTGGGACGTTTTACCGGCCAAGTACAAAATGACAAACAAGTGGCTGGAACGCAATTATCATGGAATACGATGGGAACACAGCGGCATACCATACGAGGCAGCTAGAACGACAATTCGAGGAATCTTAGAAGGAGCTCCTACGATCTATGCCAAGGGATTCGAGAAGTGCTAATAGCTATCGAGATTCACGGATTCAGCAATAAAAGTCATCGATCTGGAGACTCTGGACTGTCCATCGCTGCAGAAGTTGCCGAAAATCGCAAACGTTAAATGTCCCCATCATTCCTTCAATACAAAATACAATTGCGCCAAAGCGAATGTAAAGTCGTTGAAAAGCTGGCTCTCTGTGTACGAAGCGTTGTGTGAGCGAGGGATTTTTTTAAATAAATAAAAACATTTTGATCAAATATCGTTCTCCATTTATTTCCCATATCTACGGCGAATACAGTTTGACGACAATTTTTTTTTCTTACATTATATTCGATGAAAAAGTTTTATGTACATTTTTACATAGCATCAAGCGTCGAAAACTCTACGATGATGATTGTGATGCAAACAGTCGTTGCACTCTATGATGGTGACGATGCCAGCTGCCGCTGAACTCGTTGTTTCCACCGGTCCTTCACGAGCGTTCTTTTCCACCTTACTCAGAATCGAGCGTCGAAAACTCTACGATGATGATGACTGTGATGCAAACAGTCCTTGCATTCTATGATGGTGACGATGCCAGCTGCCGCTAAACTCGTTGATTCCACCGTGCCTTCACGAGCGTTCTTTTCCACCATACTCAGACTAGATGGAACTCGACGCTGTTGTATTTTCCACCAATGTACTTCATGTAGAGTTGACCATTGCGCGCCAGTTGCAGCATACTCTCGAACATTTTCAGATCTTGATCGAAGGCCTTTACCAGCCGCGCTAGCAAGAAGACGGCAAACTCATTTGCAACGTCCATGATGCAGCGTTTTCCAAACTTGGTCTGTACAGCTCTCATGGCCGTGATTTGATAATCCGAATGGACGTTGAATCCTGACAGCTTCTTCGTTGGGAGGAATTCCGCCATCAGGCTGACTTTGTTGATATTTGAGAGATCCATTTTCACTCTTTTTCAAAGTTCTTTTCGGGAACGCCGCACGTAGAGAATTTCCCCCTCGCAACACTTTTCACAGTCCCGACGTTGGGGTGGAGGACCATCAATGTGATCCTTCATCTGTGGCGTATTATAATGCTCCATGCATGGAAGATACGATATGACTTCACTATCGTTCCGATGATGCTCCGGCAAACGATCCCACAGTAAACCAATAAAGTTACCCCAATACTTTAGCAAGACCTTTGGAACCTGTTCGAGCTCGTTTTTGGTCAAGTCCAGGGGGTGCTTGGCCGGATGCACTGCGTACATACTCGCACATGTGAACATCTTGACGTAATCTTGTGGAATGAAACCTCGACGGGTTGAAACTTGTTGTGCAATAACGCTGCAGCTGCATGCAATAAATAAAGCATTTTATGGGCTTTGAATGGTAACCCTTCATATGGGAACTATCGTTATCTCACTCTCGAAAATTTTCCTAGCCATAAATGGAAGTTTCCCACACACACACACACACACACACACACGCACGCACGCACGCACGCACGCACGCACGCACGCACGCACGCACGCACACACGCACACACACACACACATGCACACATTTGTCTGAGTTGTTTTCTTTTTATATATATAAACTCCTGTGAATAGTCTAGACAAAAATGCTCCGCTTACATCTATAATGTTGATAATAAATTATCAGATTTTATGGGTTTTCAAGGACCCGCGACTCTATGATGCCCCCTCCCCTACAGAGTCGACAGCGGCTTCCCCCTCTCGCCCGCGGGTCCAGCTATCGCTTAGATGACATCGTCACCCAAAATTAGCCTCCTCACTCTCTAACACCACCCCCTCCCCTTTCCCTCCGCCGGAACCGCGCACTCGGTTGCCGCATGCAGAATCCCCCACCACCCCGCCATGCATACCCCGGCTTCCCCGCGCTCGACTCCCCCGCCCCGCTCGCCCCTGAGATCCCTGGGTTAGAACCGGCCTAGCTCCTCTACTATAGTCTACAGCAGCTGTAGGAGTCTTCAATGCCTCTTTTTGTGCCGAGGGTGATACATTTTTGAAAATCATCCACTGGGAACGAATCGGAACAGTCTCAAGGTTATTTCGATAATGAAACCCAAAACAGAGTTCGAGTGGACCGTTTGTCAGAATGGATTCGTCTCGGTCAGATAAAATTCATCAACCCTCGGCACGAAAATAGCCATTGAGAACTACTACTGCCTGGGCCGGTTTACGAAAATTAGCGCCTCAGCCCTGAGAAAGTCACCCCCCCCCCCCGCTCCGCCACTCGCCGGTCAGAAGGGGGCGAGATATGAAGGGGCGCGCGTATGTGCGGATCCCGCCGACGCGCGGCGCCTCCTTTGCAGCGGCGCCCAAGGCTCGGGCCTCTTGAGCCTAGTGTATAAACCGGCTCTGACTACTGCTGCTGTGGACTGTTCGGAATCGTTCCCAGTGGATGATTTTCAAAAATGTATCACCCTCGGCACAAAAATAGCCATTAAGGACTCCGACTGCTGCTGTGGACTATGAACGTGAACGAATGCGATGCTCGGCGCGGCGTTCGCAGTTTGCAGGGATTATTTGACTGCAGAAACACTTGCATGCAGACTCGGATTCGTTCGCCGATTTAAAAGTCGTCCATTCGAACGAAAATTCACATGAGATTGGACGTTGATAAATACGCCTGTTCCAACTGTATGTTTTTTTTTATCGGATCGAAACGAATCCAATGTGAAAACCGGTCCATTCATATTCTGTTTTGTGTTTCATTATCGAAATAACCTTGAGACTGTTCGGACGCGTTCCCAGTGGGTGATATTTTTTATAGTTTCACCTGCGGCACGAAAAAAGCCGTTGAGGACTACTACTGCTGCTGTGGACTGTGAACGTGAACGAATACGATGCTCGGCGCGACGTTCTCAGTTTGTAGGGATTATTCGACAACAGAAACACTTGCATGCAGACTCGGATTCGTTTCCCGATTTAAAAGTCGTCGATTCGAACGAAACTTCACATGAGATTCGACGTTGATAAATACGCCTGTTTCAACCGTTTTTTTTATGGGACCGAGACGAATCCAATGTGAAAACCGGTCCATACATATTCGGTTTTGTGTTTCATTATCGAAATATCCTTGAAACTGTTCGGACTCGTTCCCAGTGGGTGATTTTTTAAAATCTTTCACCCTCGGCACGAAAATAGCCATTGAGGACTACTACTGCTGCTGTGGACTGTGAACGTGAACGAATCCGATGCTCGGCTCGGCGTTTTCAGTTTATAGGGATTATACGACTATAGAAATACTTGCATGCAGACTCGGATTCATTTCCCGATTTCAAAGTCGTCGATTCGAAGGAAAATTCACGTGAGTTTCGACGTTGACAAATACGCCTGTTCCCACTGTATATTTTTTTTATCGGATCAAAACGAATCCAATGTGAAAACCGGTCCATCCATATTCTGTTTTGTGTTTCATTATCGAAATAACTTTGAGACTGTTTGGATTCCTTCCGAGAAGGTGATTTTAAAAAATGTTTCACCCTCGGCACGCAAAAAGCCGTTGAGCACTACTACGGGTGCTGTGGACTGTGAGCGTGAACGAATCCGATGCTCGGCGCGGCGGTCTTAGTTTGTAGGGATTATTTGACAACAGAAACACTTGCATGCAGACTCGGATTCGTTTCCCAATCTAAAAGTCGTCGATTCGAACGAAAATTCACATGAGATTCGACGTTGATAAATACGCCTGTTTCAACCGTTTTTTTTATGGGACCGAGACGAATCCAATGTGAAAACCGGTCCACTCATATTCTGTTTTGTGTTCCATTATCGAAATAACCTTGAGACTGTTCGGATTCGTTCCCAGTGGATGATTTAAAAAAATGTATCACCCTCGGCACGAAAATATCGATTGATGGCTCTTACTGCTGCTGTGGACTATGAACGGGAACGAATCCGATGCTCGGCGCGGCGTTCTCAGTTTGTAGGGACTATTCGACAACAGAAACATTTGCATGCAGACTCGGATTCGTTTGCCGATTTAAAAGTCGCCGATTCTAACGAAAATTCACATGAGATTCGACGTTGATAAATACGCCTGTTCCAACTGTATGTTTTTTTATCGGATCGAGACGAATCCACTGTGAAAACCGGTCCACTCATATTCTGTTTTGTGTTTCATTATCGAAATAACCTTGAGACTGTTCGGATTCGTTCCAAGGTGATTTGTAAAAATGTTTCACCCTCGGCACGAAACAAGCCGTTGAGCACTACTACTGGTGCTGTGGACTATGAACATGAACGAATCCGATGCTCGGCGCGGCGTTCTCAGTTTGTAGGGATTATTCGACAACAGAAACACTTGCATGCAGACTCGGATTCGTTTCCCAATCTAAAAGTCGTCGATTCGAACGAAAATTCACATGAGATTCGACGTTGATAAATACGCCTGTTTCAACCGTTTTTTTTTATGGGACCGAGACGAATCCAATGTGAAAACCGGTCCATACATATTCGGTTTTGTGTTTCATTATCGAAATAACCTTGAGACTGTTCGGACTCGTTCCCAGTGGGTGATTTTTTAAAATCTTTCACCCTCGGCACGAAAATAGCCATTGAGGACTACTACTGCTGCTGTGGAGTGTGAACGTGAACGAATCCGATGCTCGGCTCGGCGTTCTCAGTTTGTAGGGATTATTCCACAACAGAAACACTTGCATGCATACTCGGATTATTTTCCTAATTTAAAAGTCGTCGATTCGAAGAGAACTTCGACTCCGAATTCATTTTCAGCGACCTGGAAAACCCCCGAGTACAGACTTTCATCCGAATTGAATACGTTTTTGACTTTTGGCCGGCCTTTTGGGATTTGGGACCACTGTGTGACACCTTCAATGAGGTCCTGGACTCCAGGCAAAGTTAGGTCGCCATTTTGCATCTGAAAAGAGTAGATTGATTTTATTCCATTTTTTCACAAACCCATTAAACCTGTTCCACGATAAATCGCGAATGCTGTAATGCCTTTCTTCTTAATTTGGCCCCTTAAATGCGGTTTCCCAAAGTCGAGTTTGCGTTCAAGTTTCAACTGCCACTGCACAAGTCGACAAATGTACTTTATCTCGTACAAATTCTCTACTTCGATTCAAAATATCTTATTTTGAATCACGCGTGCGCTTCTTCAGCGTGAGCCCCTTAACATTTCTCGTCGATAATCAACATCTCGCTAAAGAGCTTCCTCACACCCAAAAACGAAACGTTCGCCCCGTTTGAAGGAAGTCCTCTGATCCGTTTTCGACAAACCAATTTGCATGCGTCCCGTTTTGCAATTCAACCCCTTAAATCCCGCCCTCAATCGCCTCCACTTGCCGTAAAACTCTAAGGTGAACTCACTTCCTCATAATCTTTAAGACCGCATTCACATTTAATCGTCACGCATTTTTTGTTATCTTAATTGACCGCTTAAACACGATTTCGGGAAGACCGCTTTCTTTGCGTTCACAAACGGTACATCCATCCAGCGCGGCTGGAATTGTTAGGCCAGTCGTCGAGGGTCTCACGACAATCGCTCGTTTAATTATTGTCTCATGGCCAGGGCTTTTGGGTGCTTTCGTATTTTTTCTTCGCCGATTTCGCAGGACCTGCAAACAAATGAAGCCCGTTCGATATTCATATTCCACATTACACTCGCACACTCGGACGCCTGTCATCGTAACGTCAGCCACGACCCGACATCTCTCGGTGACTTCTGCAACCTCGTGACAGCCACGTCAAGAACATAGCGGCGAATGCTCCAACGCCCACTCCGTTCCTGGCCATTCCAACTCCGCCATTCCTCGGAGTTCAGTTTGAACTATCGTTCGATATTGATTTTTTTAATGGCCTTTTTCTCAATGGTACCATTTTTTTGAGGCCCTCATCCGGGTCCTACGTGTTCAGAATCAAGTATACTTTGCTTCTCTAAGCGTGGAATGCCATTTTTATTTTTACTCAGAATTTTTTATTATTTTTTGTTCGAATATACTTTTCCCACATAGGCGCTATATTTTTTTTCGAAGGTTCTCGAAAACTGAAAACTGAAATGGTTCTGGAAAAACCATTTCAAAAGCGCGCCTTTGCCGTCCCAAAATGACCGCGCATGAATTTTTAAAAATGGGTGGCCACTTTATAATTGTCACCCTGTATATATATATATATATATATATATATATATATATATATATATATATACAGGGTGACAATTATAAAGTGGCCTTATATATATATATATATATATAATTCCTCTCTCTACCCTCTTTGGCCCCACCACCCATTAAAATGTGTGGCAATAAAGACATATCATGAGTTCATTAGTTCTAGTTTAATTTGAATAAATACATATATTTAAAATGAATAACTCCGATAATGGAATGCAATAGGAAAAAATTGATTTCCCGAAAAATCTAGTTAATTCAAATAAAAAGTAAGTAAATAGACGCGGTTAGTTAATATTAATAGAATTTTTCGGTCAGTGAAGGATGGTTCATAAAAAGCGGCAGAGTATCGCGTATGAGCTCGTTCGAGAATCGGCCAACAATGAGTGCATTGATTTGGTAGTATATTTGTTAAGCGTAATGTCCAATGGACCCGTAAAAAGTATTTATCTCGTCTCTCAATGACTTCGACGCGAAACAATGAATTGTCAATATACGAATTGCGGTTCGATCATGCGTTACTCGGCCGAACATTGGCCTCGTATCGGCTAACCAACGTTGGCGAGTCCATACTTCACCAAACATCGGCCTCGTATCGACAAGCCAATCATTAGCGAGTCTATATTCTGCCGAACATTGGGCTCGTATAGGCAAAACCATGATTGGCGAGTCTATACTTCGCCAAACATCGACCTCGTATCGATAAGCCAATGATTATAGAGCCTATATCTGGCCGAACATTGGCCTCGCATCGGCAAACCAACGATTGGCGAGTATATACTTGGCCAAACATTGGCCTCGTATTGGCCAACCAATTATTGGCCAGTCTATACTTCGCCAAACATCGGCCCCGTATCGACAAGTCAATGATTAGCGAGTCTATGTTGTGCCGAACATTGGCCGCGTATCGGCAAACCAATGATTGGCGAGTCTATACATTGCCAAACATCGGCCTCGTATCGACAAGCCAATGATTAGCGAGTCTATATTTGGCCGAACATCGGCCTCGAATCGGCAAATCAATGGTGGCTAGTCAATACTCAGCCGTGCATTGGCGTACAATTGGGTAATCGATTTCCACCCCGCCAATATTGGTCCAAGTACTGGCCGTTACGGTTCGATTGGCGAAACCTACATGGGTATCAGGCCAGCGATCACATTGCGGATAACACCTTTTCCGTCGGTCGATGAACCCACCAAGGATCTCATCACCGCCATCTAAAAAGAATGGAAAAATATAGCCACTTCCAGAGTATTAAGTATGAATTAAGATGCTCTTCTGTAATTTTACTTCAGCATACATAATTTCGGTCAAAGGAAATAACATTTTGTTTACCAAAGCGTTTTCTTTCCCCGTGTCCTCCGAGACTCCCTGATCAAATTGAACAAATTCTTCAAAACAAATTATAGAATAAGTAAAGAAAGTAAAGAAAATATGAGAGAGAGAGAGAGAGAGAGAGAGAGAGAGAGAGAGAGAGAGAGAGAGAGAGAGAGAGAGAGAGAGAGAGAGAGAGAGAGAGATTGATTGAGAGAGAGAGAGAGAGAGAGAGAGAGAGAGAGAGATTGATTGATTGATTGATTGATTGATTGATTGATTGATACAATTTATTATGCCTTAGTTTTACACTTTCGGACAAATTGAGTATACAGCGAATTAGTGTACATACAAGTGTTACGATGATATTTGTAGATAGCTAGTTGTTTAGACTAGGTACAACAAGAAACGAAAAGTAAAATAAGTACTAGTAAATAATAAGATAATAAAATCTTTTTGTAAACATAATAAAAATATTAACTAGATCGCAAAATAATGTCGAACAAAAGAAAAACATGAGAAAAATAAACATAGCAATGAGAATATAACAAAAAATGGCCGATAGCTCCTAGAAAATAAACCTAAAAATAAACCTAGACAAGCCGACGGAGACATGAGGCATGAGAGGACCGAATACCAAAAGAAAATATGTAAGAATATATTATCTTACAGCTATAGGTAACGGTTCGGATGAATAGAAAAAGTAAATAACTCAGTTACTAACCATAACCAGACTACAAAATACCGAAACTCTGAATATATACCAGGAAAGCGAGCCCCAGAAAGAAAATAATTGATTAGTTGCACTGTATTGGGCAGGAAAATTCGTCCAAGGCGAAAGCGAAGGCGAATAATATAAAATAAAATAAAGTAAAATAAAATTAGAATAAAATTAGAACCCGCAGCAAAATGAAAAATAATAAAAACCAAAAGCAAAACAATAGCAGAAGCAAATATATTTACACAGCCACTCTAGCCAGCTCACCATCAAGCAAGTGTTCGAAAAGTCGTGATTTAAAATTTTCGAGCGTTTGCGAGCTGGTTACACTCCCAGGAAGGCGATGCCAAAGACGACTGCCTGACACAGCGACGGAGTCGAAATAGATGTTCGTCCTGGCGAAGGGGATGGTAAATGTGGAAGGAGGTAGCCTCTGCGAGGAGCGCGCATTAAGTCGAACTCTATCGAATAATTCATTAATGTAATCCGGTACCCCACCGTTTAACACTTTGTAAACCAGGATCCCGAGAAAGTATATACGCCTATTCTCTACTAAGAGTCATTTGAGTCGATGCCTAAATTCCGTAATGTGAGCATCTCTCCGCAGGTTGAAGATGAAACGAATACAGCAATTCATGAGTTTTTGGAGTTTAGCATTTAGTGTAATGGGGAGATTGCAAAAAACAATCGAACAATAATCGAGTCGCGGAAAGATCAGAGTGCTTACATGTTTGGCTCTGATGTCTATCGGCAGTGAGTTACGGTGATACTTAAGTTTGTGGAGAATGCCATGGACATCCCGTGATATGATAGCCACATGGCGTTTCCAGGAGAGGATGAAGAGATCACCAAGCCTAGGTTTCGATGTTCCGACACATACGGCAATGGAAAGCCATCAACTAAGATAGGCGGAAGTTCGTCCAAAACCACAACCCTCGTACGGGCACAGCTGCCCAAAACGAGAACTTTGGACTTCGGCAAACTCAAACACAACCCGTTTCTAGAAGAGTACTCGGCGATTGCTTTGACATCCTGGCCAATTAAAGCTAGGGTCTGATTTACCTCATTGGGTAAGCAACTGCGGTACACTTGAGTGTCGTCTGCAAACACCATGTGGCTCGAAAACCTCAAGCGCTCGGAAATGTCATTGACAAATAGAGAAAAGAGAAGAGGACCCAATACGGAGCCCTGAGGGATGCCTACGTTCGTAGTAAGCCACGATGTAGCAAGACCTTGCTCATCAACGACAGTCTGTTTTCGATCGGTGAGATACGAATGGGTCCATCTAAGAGCAGAATCTGAGAATCCGATTTTTTTAGCTTACAGAGGAGGATATGATGCGGCATCTTGTCGAACGCCTTACTGAAGTCAAACATAACCAATACCGTTAGCATTCCCATGTCAGTAGCGCGTCGCACATCGTCACAAATCCTAATCAGAGCAGTTTGCGTCGAGAACCCAACGCGGTACGCAGATTGTCTTGAATCGATCAGTTTGTGAGTTTCAGCGAAGTTTACTATCTGATCTTTGACGATACGTTCGAAGAGTTTAGATACCTCGGACAAGTTAGCAATAGGACGAGTATCAGACGGCGATTTCGGGATTCGAGTTTTTAATAGGGGCCGAATAAGGGCTTGCTTCCACAGAGACGGGAAATAACATAGTTTGATCGAGTCATTGAATAGCGTGGTGAGATGGTCCACTACAACGGAAGAAGCATTCCGAAGGCTAAAAGCCGAAACCCCATCCGCGGTCGCGGAAAGAGAAGACGATTTTAGAGATGCAATCTGGCGTTGAATAGTAGTGCTGTCTAACTGTGTGAACGAGAAGCATGGTGTGTGACTAGGGACGCCAGAGAGGATTTGTTTAACGTCATCCCACTTACGGACGACTGAAGTAGTAGAGACCGACGAATAATAGACATTCAAGGATTGAGCGGAGAAAAAGTTGAGTGGCGACGTCGTTACCGATTTGATCAGGCCTAATCGCCTGAGCTCTTTCCATAGGGCTGTAGGATCTGTTATCTGCGCGAGTCGTTGTGTGAAGAAATCGTTTTTAGCTACCCGAATATCCTGCGTGAGTTTGTCCCTGTATCGCCGAAATTCTGCTAATCCAAGTAAGCTATTTGTACGTCTCGCCGCCTGATAAAGCCGATCCTTAGAATGAATACGAGTTTAAGTTCATCTGATAGCCACGGCGCAGGTGGTCGAGATGCCGGAAAAGTCCTCCATGGAGCGTGGATATCCATTGCAGATACTAGAGCGGAAGAGAAATTAATTAGTTCACTATCCAGCTCAGATTCCGACAGAGAAGGTTTTGTCTCTCCAAGGTAGGGCGACACCGAATCTGCGTAAGGTTGAGCGCTAAAATCAGCTAAACGGCGGAGTCGGAGGAGGCCGGTGATAGGCTCGCTAAGCCCGATGGAGTATGCGATATCAAGCATGTCATGTCCATTGATGAACGGAGAATCCGACTTGGAGTAAGCAGCAATCTTATCGAGATCGTCGACGACCATGACATCCAACCATGAGCTAGACAAATCAGTGTGAAAGGACGCTCCCGAGTCAACAAGATTTAAGGCCGACGTGTATATGAAATCTCTTAAGTAATTAGACTCGTGGCACTCGCGCAATAGATTACAATTCAAGTCCCCGGCAAGTATGATATTCTTGTAAGCGTGAGAGAATTCAAAATAAATGTCTACAAACTCATCGAGGAGAAGCCCATGAGGTCTTCTGTAAATGGACGCGAACAATAATGGGTCCACGCCATTCGAGGTTACTTGAATTAAGATAAATTCCCGAGAATTTGAAATATGGCTCGGCGACATAGCTAAAACTTTTGCTTTAAGGGATGTTCGTATGAAAACTGCGACCCCACCTCCTTCCTTACCCTCGCGATCATTCCGAATGACAAAAAAGCCGTCCAAATTTATTAGAGAGTCGTCTATGTGAGAGTGCAACCAGGTCTCCGAGAGAGAGACGGAGACAGAGACAGAGACAGAGACAGAGAGAGAGAGAGAGAGAGAGAGAGAGAGAGAGAGAGAGAGAGAGAGAGAGAATTTATTATGCCTTAGTAACGAACTTTCGGACAAATTGAGTAAACCATATAGAAGGACAGTATGATAATGACGTCGTGGTGACACGTAATTGGGAAATAAACATGATATCTCATTAAGTGGTTATGATATACGAAAAGCGAGAGTGAAAATGAAAATAAAAAATGAAAATAGGCCAGATGAGCACCAAGAATTTCATAAGCTCAAACTAACTTGCGGTCAAGATATACCTTCTACATGTTGTACCGGAGGTGAACAAACTATCATTGTAATTACAAAAATAAACAAAAAATACGTGAACTAAAATAAAGACGAAAAACTCGATCAAGATTCGCTACAACATGTCACAATAAAACAGATAGACTATGATTATATTAGAAACTAAACATAAGGATATTAACTATAAATACACTAGTGTATAAAATACACTAGAATAAGCCCAAGAAACCTAATCGAATGAGCTACAAAGCTTCAATAAAGTAAAATAGAGTAACGTAAACTATAGAAACTTAAAAACTAACAATTAGCCGAGTAGTGTAATGGTACCAGTTCTAAACCAAGATTCCTACTACCGACACTTACCGACCGAGAACGACCCAAAAATGGTTAATTTCTGAGTTATCGGCGGATGGTCGGGTAGGGGTTTGATTTAGAACTGGTACCATGATCGACTGTCGATGTTTGTACTTACCGACCGATGGTAGGGCTGCACTGCTTACCGACCGATGGTGAGGCTCACAGGTTTACCGATCGATGGTAGGGGTCACCTGCTTACCGACCGATGGTGGTAAGTCCCCCTTCGCCTCGAATGGAATGCGGCGGAATGGGGGGGGGGGGTAAACACAGGGCCACACGTCCGATTCCCAGCGAGGCCGCGCAACGACTGACAAAGAGTCGAAGTGCTTTGTAGTAAAAGGGAGTTCCCCTCCCCTCCCGCGGGGTAGAAGGGGCGGCGGGAGGAAGAGTGGAGGGTCCGATTTCTCAGAAATTGTTTTAAACATTTGTGAGTGGTGAGTCATCGGGCGCTTGCCGTGGCTTGACAAAGGACCCCCCCCCCCCCCCCTCCTGCTGAGATGCGATAGTTTTGTTTATCGACGTGTTGAAACCGGCGAATTAAGGTGTTGAATGATTATTTTCCGAGAATGTATCGTCGGCCGGTGACATTTGATAGCGCCAAAATGGCGACGGGATTTCGTCAGATTATTTTTTCAAACGTTTTGTGGGGCGTGGTGAGTCATCGGACGCGTGACATTTTTCCGCGCTCGGACCCTCGTGCCCTCAATGCAGAGGGGGGGGGGGGGGAGGAGTACATAATCTTGCGATTCAAGATCGGACGCACACATGAGAAAGAACTACGTACACACGAGTGAAACAATGGAGTTCATCGATAAAATTCGTAAAATTGCCGATATTCTGCCGACAAAGAAGCTCAGAGAGTTGTCACCCGGGTCGGATTATATCATCACCAACATACGGGCGGTCAACACTAAATTTGGCAAAAAGCACATCGTTGACATTCGCAACGAATTCAGCGTGTTTCTACCCGGAACGATCGTCAAGGCGCTTGAGGCTGATTCGACAACATTCGAGAGCATGTTGGTAGCAGCGCATAGAGGAGATCTATGCATGGTCTATCGCGGCGGAAAATGTCACAGCCTGAAATTCGCGAATTCAGCAACATTCCAGCTGATGTTGGCAGCAGCGTACAAAAGGAATGTCTGCATAGCCTACATCGGTGGAAAGTTTATCGCATACGTTAAGGGTCATGAAAATCGAGAGCAGCTAGCTCATATGCTAAATATGAAAAATTATCTAGTTATTGAAACGTTGGACGCGGACTCTGAAGATATGGATGCATAATGCGTAATGAAGGATACTAGTATTTCAAGAACAATTCATCTTGTGTTCAAGATTGGAAAGCACGAGAAAGAGCGCCCAACGTCTCGCTGTTTGGAACTCGATCTTGTGTATACAAACTCGACGTTCGAGCGCGTGCCGGCACACACACACACACACACGCACACACACACACACACACACACACACGCACATACGCGCGTGTGAGGTTGTATAGAGATTTCCTTCTTAAATACATTTGTGAGCCCTTCAGCATCGGTACTTTATTTCGATTCATCGAGCAGTCTGGACCATGGACGATTGCGATAAAATTATTGACAAGTTGAGCGTTGCGAGGAACAATTTTTCCCACGTGGATAAGTGGCAAAAGTTCTGTGAGGTGCACGTCAAACTTTTGGGGCAAACGTTGAAAAAACCGGGGCTCAACGTCGGTCAAAAACTTAAAATTCAATCGACAATAGCGAAATTGTCGTCGCTGAGGGAAAAAATCGTGCGTGGAGCAAGTGTAAGCAGCGCAGGTGTAAGCGGTGCTGGTGTGAGTGATGCCCGCGAAAAACTAAAGTGGGTCGATCTCGAGTCGGCATTCAAAAGTCGAATAAAGACGGGCTCGATTGTGAATTTCGAGCACAAAGATGTGCAAAGTTTCCTCGAAGATGCGATGCGCGTGGTCGTTTCAAAACTGGACAAAATCGTGCGCGAGGAGGGTAACGTGAAGGTGAATGTGACCTTGGCGTGCAAATTTCACCTCATGAAGGTGAATGAAATTATTGAGGAGGAAAAGACGTTTCAAACGACAAACGCGGTCATTCTACCATCGAGCGATATTGCCGAGTGGTTCATCGAGTGCGTCCAAGCAAAACTCTCCGCCAAAATCGAGGACTTTCAGGAAAAAGAGTCGGGTTGGACGTTACACGAAATCTCCCATCTACTTGTGAACATTAACAAGTACGAACCACTGCGAGGGAGCTTATCCACTTACACGCGTCTCCCGAGGGATATACAGATGAAACGAGCCGTCGTCAATATTCAAAACAATGACCCCTATTGTTTTCTCTGGTCCGTCACAGCAGCACTCTCTCCACCACCGAGGATGCATCCCGAACGTACGAGTTCCTATCCTCATTATAGCGAGATGCTCCACTACGAAGGCCTGGATTTCCCGATGAGTTTGTCAAAAATTGCAAAATTTGAGCAATCGAATGGCTTATCGATCCATGTGTATGGGATTGATGGTACGACAAAAGACGGCACGAGTAAAATTGTTCCGATATATCTGAGTACGCAAATGTCGGATAAACCAACCATTCATCTACTCATGATCAACGCCGAAATGGAGGAAGAGGAGGAGGAGGAGGAGGAGGAGGAGGACGAGGAGGAGGACGCAAGTGTTCCCAAGGTGTATCATCATTACGCGTGGATTAAAAACATGTCGCGACTATTGAATGCGCAGGTGTCGAGGGATGGACATCGCGTATGGATTTGCGACCGGTGTTTGTGTTACTTCAGCAGAGAAGAAATATTGCAACGACATAAAGAGGACTGCAGTAATAATTGTCGTGTTACTTTTCCCGAAGGTACAAATACAAAATTGAAATTCAAAAATTATCAGCACAAGGAGATAGTTCCGTTTGTAATTTACGCAGATTTGGAATGTTTGCTCGAACCGGTCACAGCACCACAGGCTAACACTGTAAATTATCAGAAGCATACCCCTCATAGCATTGCCTACTATAAACATTGCAGTTTCAATGACGCTCTCTCGGAGTACAAGGCGTTTCGTGGAAATAACTGTATCGAATGGTTCATGCGTGAATTAGAAGGACTGGCCGGCTCATTGCACGACATTTTCCAGACCATAGTACCAATGAAACCCTTGAGTAGCGATGAAAGTCAAAGTTTCAAGTTGGCTGAAAATTGTCACATTTGTGAAAAACCATTTGCGCCGACAAACATGAGAGTCCGAGATCATTGTCACTTTACGGGAAAATTCCGCGGCGCCGCTCATCAAGACTGTAATTTGAATTACAAAATTGCCCACGTAGTGCCAATAGTTTTTCACAACTTGTCCGGATATGACGCACACTTTTTGATTGTAGCATTGGCTCGAACCTTCGAAGGATCCATGAGTCTTTTGCCGATTAACAAGGAGAAATATATTTCTTTTTCGAAGCGCGTCAAAGGTACACGCGTGCAGTATCGATTCATCGACTCTTTGAGGTTCATGCCGAGTAGCATCGAAAAGTTAGCATCTTACCTGAAAGATGATCAAAAAATAGTAACACGCAAGCATTGCGCTAACGCCACGCAATTTGAATTGTTGACGCGAAAAGGCGTCTTTCCCTATGACTATGTGGACTCTTGGATGCGACTCGATGAGACGCAATTGCCTGCGAAAAATAATTTTTTCTCGCGATTGAGTAATGAAGATATTTCGGCGGACGATTACGCGCACGCGTGCAAAGTTTGGACTATCTTTAATCTCAAAACGTTGGGTGAATATTCCGACTTGTATTTGAAAACCGACGTACTCCTTCTGACAGATATTTTTGAGAATTTTCGACGAAATTGCATCAACACGTACGGTCTCGATCCATTGCACTATTTTACCGCACCCGGTCTATCGTTTGATGCGATGTTAAAATGTACCAGCGTAGAACTCGAACTCTTGCTCGACGTTGACATGTTAATGTTCATCGAGAAAGGTATTCGCGGTGGTGTAGCGCAGTGCTGCAATAGGTACGGGAAAGCGAATAATCGCTACATGCGTGATAACTTCAATCCAAACGAGCCCGAGTCATACTTGATGTATTACGATGTCAATAACCTGTATGGTGCAGCTATGTGTGAGTCATTACCATTCGGCTCGTTCGCTTGGGTGGAAAATTTCGGGGAACGTATCGAGAGTATTCCCGACGACGCCGAAACGGGCTACATTTTCGAAGTCGATTTGGAGTATCCTCGAGAGTTACACGACACGCACAAAGATCTGCCTTTGTGCCCCGAACACTACGTCCCTCCTGGCAGCACTCAACGAAAACTAACGACCACACTGCTTCGAAAAGAAAAATACGTCATTCATTATAGAAATTTGAAGCAATGCCTGAAATTGGGATTGCGTCTCCTAAACATTCACAGAGTCCTCAAATTCAAACAGCGCGCATGGCTGAAAAAATACATCGATATAAATACGGAATTGAGAAAGCAATCGAACAATGATTTTGAGAAAAATTTTTACAAACTCATGAACAACGCGGTCTTTGGTAAAACAATGGAAAATGTCAGGAAACATCGGGAAGTGCGACTCGTGACAAAGTGGAAGGGGCGGTGGGGGGCCGAAGCGCAGATTGCCAAGCCAACGTTCCATAGCTGCACCATATTTGACAATGACATCGTCATAATCGAGCTCAATCAAGCATGTGTCCTATTCAACAAGCCTATATACACCGGATTTTCCATACTCGATATCTCCAAGCTCTGGATTTATAATTTTTATTACAATTTCATGCGCGAAAGATTCGACGATCGAGCAAAATTATTGTATACAGACACTGATAGTCTCATCTATCACATCAGCGCGCCCGACATGTATGAAACCATGAAGCGTGATATTGACAAATTTGACACGTCTGATTATTCACCCAACAATCCGTACAATATGCCTTTGCGCAATAAGAAAGTACTAGGTCTCATGAAAGATGAGAATAATGGTCGCATTATGACGGAGTTTGTAGGTTTGAGAGCGAAATTGTACTCGTTCAAAATTCTCGACTGTGATGAGGCGAAAAAGAGAGCTAAGGGTGTACGGCGGTCAACCCTGAAATCCATCACATTCGACGACTTTAAAAATTGCTTGTTTGCGCACGAAAATCTTGTCAAGGCGCAACAATTGATCACGAGTAAAAAACACATTGTACATACGGCGACGCAACAGAAAATTGCTCTCAGCTGGAGAGATGACAAAAGAGTGCTAATTCCAGATTCCACGGACACTCTTCCATGGGGTTATGATGATATGGAATCTGAATAAAAAGAAAGCTGTGTGTGTGTCTAAAGACGTATTTTTTTTCCATCCCCTCTCCCGGACAAAGCGACCGATATCGGACCTATTCTGGATGTAAACAAACGTTGGCTCGCTCTTCAACTCTCTTCAGAGTAAATTTTGTTTGGCCCTTTGAATCAGTCGAGAACTATGCATCGAGGAGACGAGATTTACCGAGTGTACACGTTTATCGCATTTCTATTCGAGCGTTATCCTTTGCTAAAAAATCGCTGGCCAGACTTAGTATTACACGATTTGCATTATCTTCCGACTTCGGTGATTTGGCGGAAATTACGAAAAGTTTTAAAGGGAGCGCGGCAAGAAGACTTTGCTGATGCGTTTGACAAAGGCCTGATAAACACTTTCGGCCTGCTACATTCTGTGGTGCGTGTAATCAAACGACGCAATTGGGAGGAATCGGATTCTGTTGCGCCCATCGTTGATAAACACGGTAAGAATTCTCTCTCTCTCTCTCTTTCACTCACGCACGCGCGCACACATACACACACACACACACACACACACGAATATTTTTCAGCACAAATTTGTCTTCTTCAATCGAGTGACGAAGATTCATTGCCACCATCACCACCATCCTCATCATCATCTTGTTCATCACCACCACCATCAAAGAGACCGCGTTTAATCGATGAGCAATCTGATGATTCGTCGGAAATCGAGTCGCCATATTGCTCAAAACCAAGCGATGCATTTGTGCAATCTGATGGTGCTGTAGCTGGACCATCGGGAATAAACGCCCGTAGACTATCATCATCATCATCATCAACACTTTCGCTTCCGTCAATACGATCACGAGAACCGCCACAGCGACTATCAAGTAAGTGGGGGAGGGGGTTGCGTCGACGGGCGTCAGATTGCATCTATGTGTCGACGGGCGTCGAGTTGCATGAGTTGGTCATGAGAGCTGTTTCTTCATATTGGATAAGACATAGGGCAGCGGTCCGAGGCTAGATTTTTTCCTCCGAACTCTAGCCAACATTCTTCTGCAGTAGATGTCAACGGGTGGATTCAAATAAACCGCGCACCCATTCAACGTGAGCAGATTGACGTCAACCACGAACCGCCCGACGAACCCGCTCAAGCCGACGAGAGTGACGACGACGACGACGACGACAGCTCACGGCGCAGTGAAATTAGCGAACATACGAGTGAAGATCTTTTTGAAGAAGATAGTGAAGATTCAGGTAAAAAGACAAAAATTTTGGAGAAAAACGCATAAAATTTTTTGGGGGAATACGCATCTCCTGTTGCAGGCTACGAGACGTGTACTTTTGCTAATTTAGCGCGAAGGCAACAAGTCGAAGAATTTTGGAACCTCGACGAGGAATAATTTCCCAAGCCACTCTGGACAACACCTCTCTCAACCTTTGTCGTTGGAGTTATTCAGCAGCAGCAGCGACCGTAAGTCTATACAAAAAAAAAATATATATATATCTTCCGGCTTGAATTTGACATTTTTTTCTTCCCCCCCCCCCCCAGATGTCTTTTCATATTCGAGGTAATTCCATCGTATTCGAAGGAATAAATATGATTTTGGTAAGTACGCACTAAATAAAAAAATTTTAAGTAAAAATATATTTTTTTTTAATAAAAAAAGTTCTCCTCTTTGTTTCTAGACCGTGGGGCCCGACCAGAATGAGTCCATAGAGATTCAATGGCAGCATCAGTTCATAGCAGCCGCCAAAAATGTGAGAGCACGGAAGCGTGAACTTCGTGACAACACCCTCCGCGTGTGGAAGGAGGACGGTGTGAATCGCCTCTGCTGTGCCCCCGAAGCTTCAGATATCTTTAATTTGAGACAACTTTTTGACATGACTCCGTTACATAACGCTGTGTGAGATGTGAAGGGAAAATGATGGATTTTTTTTCGAAGACAACTTTTTAATTAAACGTTTTTTTTCACAAATCCCCTTTGTCGATCCAACTGTTGTGCGTATCGTCGAAACCTAACCACTTGACGAGCATTCGATTTCCACGCTTCCTCACCACCTTCTCAACGAGGTAAATGTCGGGATACTTGACTTTCTGGAGCTCCTCTTCGTAGAAGCAGCCGGCGATGGGTTCGTTCCGATGGTCCTTGAGATTGTACGTCGTTGGATTCGTTCTTTTCACTCTGCGTATCGTGAATATTTCCGTTGTCCAATTGGGCGTATAACCCTTCTCAAATACATTCTTAAATTTGCTAATTCGCACATTATCGCCAATTTTGAATTTTTGTGATTTTTTTGCCGTTAATCGACGCTGGCGAAAAATACGATGGAGAATCTCTCTTTCGTTGGTGCGATTGATATTTTTCGGTTTTTCCCGGATGGTTCGATGCACGGTGTTGTTGTATTCGGTAACCAGAGAATCCAGAATATCCATCCATTTGTACATTCCGCGAAGACTGAATTGCATCCACATTTTATTTTTTAACGTTCTATTGAAACGCTCGCAGATTGATGCTTTCAAATTGCTATACGTTGAATACATGTTTACATTGTGTCGTTTCATGAGAGCTTCAAACTGTGAATTATAAAATTCTTTTCCACGATCGACGTGCAAGTTCTTGGGTATGCGACCCTGATTGAATATAGATTTCATGGCAATTGTCGTATCTTTACCGCTCTTGCTTCTCAACGGTATGGCCCAGGCGAATTTGGAGAATATATCGATGACGGTCAGGAGGAACTTATGTTGCGAGTTTTGCCTCGCGTACGATGACATATCTACGATATCGGCTTGCCACGTTTCATCCAGACCTCGAATGTCAACGTGTCGACGGGTATAATTTCTTCGTGCAGGCTTATGCAGCTCTCGCACGAGAGTCAGTTTTTTGTCATCATTCATGGCGCGCGCGCGCGGGGATCCACACACATCAACGTTCAACATGCGAATGGAAAAAAAGATCGTTTTTCCTAATAAATAATTCCAGCCTCGCGCAATTCTTCGATAATCGATAAGATCTCATTGGAATGCGATGAGTTGCCTGCCGCTTGAGATGCGTGGAGTAATCGAAGACGATCTACAAGCTCATTCGGATTGTCCCAGTAAACATAGTCAAATTGCATATTTTTTCTGGCCTTCTTGTACATCCCCCGACCTGTACGTGCTCGAATTATTTTCGAAATATAAATCTTGAATTTGTGACTGTTTTCACGTCGCACAGCTCCGTCCGGTTTGTAATATTTTTTATGCGCGTTCGTGCCAATGATGATATTCTCATAATTTTTCAAATCGTTCGGTTCGAGAAAAGCGACATTTGGCACTTTTTTAAATAGGAGCTCCGTCAAGCCCACAGTTGTCGCATAACTTTTCTCCCCCACACGAATGTGCGGAGAATTGAAAATTATCGGAGAATCGCCAATCATTAATTTGGTGCTGGCAAGCATTCGCACACCGTATGTGGTATCCAGACTTTTCTTTTTACCCATACGTAACAATACGAGATATTTTTTTATCAATTCATCGACTCGACTGGGTGAATCATCATCATCATCATCATCATCAGCATCGGCATCATCATCGTCATCAGAGGCATCATCTTTGTGCTCATACGCCGCTGTGAAAGTTGAATCTTCCGGTGACTCATTCTTAACTTCACTCTCATTTTCTTCCGTTTCATTCTTGATTTCCTCCTCCTCCTCCTCCTTCTTCAATGGTGACGTCTTGTGAGAAACGAGCTTTTCCAATGGTGTGACTATCGGCTTAAAGACATCCTGCATCACCTGATCAGCATTATCTCTACCCATCTTTATCATTCGATGTTTTCGTCTAATTGCATCACTGGCCTTGACGATTTGCTGCAACACATCTTTTTCTTGCAAAAGTTGTCGACGCTTCATGCTGTTGTCAGTTTCACAATACAAGCAATACTGTATGCATTGCAACAAAGAGCACGTTATTTATTGACTCGGAGAAAAGAATCAAACCCTCGTCTATACCTACCCTCATTGATACTACTATCCTTGTCAATTGTAAGGAATCCGTACTTGCTGGAATTCCAACATTCGCAACATATATTTTTGAATTGTGTGTATGACATATCGGTATTGACATGGTCATCGTACACATGCTTGAGGTTCGAGTCGTCCTGCTTGAAGAGAACTATGAAATTCGTATTATCGCGCACGAGATGCTTAGGAATACGAGCGTATGTTTGAGAGAGATAGAAACAGTCCACATTCTCATGCCTTCCCATGGAGAAAAAGGCTCTCACGTTGTCCTGTTTCTCGCACGCTATATCGTCAAAGATGAATATGGAGTTTGGTCGTGCGTCGCTCGGTGGCACCACTTGTTCATGCTCGTTAAATGGATGATATTCGAGACCCTTCACGGGCTGGAGAAATTGTTCGAGTAACTGATATTTCGGCTGTTTCAGCGACTTTGAATAGAGATAAACGTTTTCGAATCTCAGACCATTCGGGTGTATCACGAGGGTGAGCAACGCGTTGGTTTTTCCGCAGTTTGACGGACCGCAGAATACCGCGCGAATCGTATTTGGTAGCAAATCACCATGACGCCTTTGTCCACCCTCTCCCCGAATTTGCGTAAATTCATCAAAGTTTATCACCGGCAGCTTTCCATACGTCTTGGACTTCATCTTCGTCGCGACTGACATAATTATCGTATAAAACGAGCTTTTATATCTATTGCCGCTTCAGTCGAGCGGCAACCTTCATCATGATCAAACGTCGAGGAAAGAAGTCCGGTAAAGGTCTCCTCAATCGTATCATCAACAAACTTCCCGTTGAATTGCACTTGCCTGGATATCAGTATTGCGGACCCGGCACAAAGCTGGCTAAACGTATTGCACGCGGCGATCCTGGAATAAATCCGTTGGATGCAGCTTGCAAAGAGCACGATATCGCGTATTCGAAAAATCGTGAAAACCTCGAAGCTAGACATTCTGCGGATAAAATATTGCAGGAGAGGGCTTGGCAACGAGTTCGCGCCAGCGACGCTAGTATCGGGGAGAAAACAAACGCGCTTGCCGTAGCAGGAATCATGAAGGCGAAGAGAAAATTCGGCATGGGGATTAAGAAGAAGAGGGGGGCCAAAATTGTTGGCTTGAAGAAAATCATCGATGCAGCGAGAGAAGCCATGGTGAAGAGTGAAGATTCAAGCGCCGTCGCTGCGTCGGCCTTAAAGGGTGCCCGAGCAGCTGTCAAGAGGGTCGCAAGTGGCGCGCGCAAAGTGCGTACGCCTCGAGTGTTGCCTGTGCCTCGTAAGATCGGTGGCTTCCTACCGTTTCTCGTACCCATCTTTGCCGGTCTCAGCGCTGCAGGGGCGCTAGCAGGTGGTGCGGCCAACATAGTCAAAGCGGTCAAGGCCGCTCAAGCAGCGAAACGTGAGCTCGAAGAGAGCAAGCGTCACAATCGAACGATTGAAGCAATAGCATTGGGCAAAGGCTTACATCTCAAGCCGTACAAACAGGGAATGGGTCTTTTTATCGCGCCAAAAAACGTAAAGTAGAGCTACCTCACCGACCACTCACCGATGCAGATTTGCTAAAATACGCCAAAATAATGAAAATCCCCTATTTTCGTGGATGTTACATGCGAAATCAATTGCCCAAGGGTGGACCATGGCTACGCGAATGTGCCATTGTAAATCTCGATGAGGATATGGGGTCTGGCACACATTGGGTGGCGTACAAAAAAACCAACAATAAAGTCCATTATTTCGATAGTTTCGGCGATCTCCAACCACCTGCCGAACTTTTGAAATACTTCGGTGTGAGTAGCGTGAATTATAATTACAAGAGGTACCAGACATACGACACATTCGAGTGTGGTCATTTGTGTCTGAAGTTTCTCTGTCGACAATTACCGCGACGAGAGAGATTTTCTCTGTATAAAAGTGGGTGATGAGGGAAAAATCGAGTCAGTTTGTCAAACGACATTATGGATAACAGTCTTACGTTGACCTTATCGGGATCATCGTCTGTGCTCGAGGCTCAATACTTTCCCCCCATTGAACTCGCCCCCCACAAGAATTATACCCTCGGACTCATCGAACTCCTAACCTACAATTCTATTCCAAATGTAGACATTGGACACAACAAATTTTACGTTGGCAAGAACGTTTTTACCATACCTACTGGAAGTTACGAATTAGCCGATATTGCGACATACTTGGAAAAAGAGCTGGCAAAACAAAATATCACCATTCGCATTAGGCTCAACCACAATACGCTGCGCAGTGAAATCGAGTGCAATTATGAAATATATTTCACGCCCGAGGATTCTATCGGACGTATGCTAGGATTTGCACCCCGTAGACTACGAGCTGGTGAAAAGCATCAATCGGATAATCTAGTGACCATTCTCAAAGTGAACGCATTGCGCGTCGAATGTAACCTCACAGCTGGCGCGTATATTAACGAGCGAAGAGTACACACAATCCACGAGTTTTTCCCATCCGTACCACCAGGCTATAAAATCATCGAGATACCGTCGCACGTCATTTATCTACCAATCGCGAGCAAGACGATAGACAACATTCAACTGCGAATAGTGGATCAGGACGGTGATTTGGTGAACTTTCGCGGTGAGACAATAACCATACGATTACACATCAAATCGCAATGGGTATAGTCTTTCACAGAGTCGCGAGCACTTATAAAAACAATACTTCGTCGATGAGAGAGTCCAGTAGTCGATGGACACGCACACCGCTAACACCGCAGAACGTGCTGTTTTTGCGGAGTTTGGGTCTACGAATACGTGGAAAAATCGCATGAAAAACTACATAATCTGCATTGCGTGCGTATGCTGTTTGAGATGGAGGCGGAAATAATTGATATCAAAACCCCCGTCATCTTCGATGATTCTATCGCGCACTATGAGATTCATGCTCATCAGCCGTATGCATCAACAACCTTCAATAACAGTGATGAAATACGTATTTCCATTCAGCATCAAGACATATGCATACTTCCCAGTCAAAGTTCGCTACGCGTATGTGGGCGAGTCACCAAAGCCGATGGCACAATCGCCGCCAATACACATTTCGCAAACAATGGCATTTGCTATTTGTTCGACGAGGTGAGATACGAGCTCAATGCCATGGAAATAGATCGATGTAAAAATGTGGGCATAACGAGCTCGATGAAGGGATACGCATCCGTGAGTCAATCCAAGAACTATAAGCTTGAGAATGCTGGCTGGTATGATGTTCGCAGCGGGCACGCTGTCGCAGATGCCGATGGGAATTTTGACGTATGCATACCGCTAAGTATGATCCTCGGTTTCGCCGAAGATTATCAAAAAATCATTGTGAACGCGAAGCATGAATTAATTTTATTGAGATCGAAGACTAATGATAATGCGATATGGCAAGCCACAGCTGAGGATGACATCAAATTCACGTTAAAAAAAGTAGAATGGCTCGTACCATACGTGACACTCTCCGATAAGCGTAAAATCCAACTTCTCAAGTTTATCGGTAAAGACACACCGATACCCATGACTTTCCGCTCATGGGAATTGTACGAGTACCCAATGCTCCCCGCAACCTCAAAACACATGTGGGCCGTGAAGACATCTACGCAACTTGAGAAGCCACGATATGTCATTCTAGCCTTCCAGACCGATCGTAAAAATAAGAAAAGCGCAAATGCGTGTAATTTCGATCATTGTGACATCACAGATGTCAAACTCTACCTCAATTCGCAAAGTTATCCCTATGGGAATTTGAATCTGGACATTGCACAGAACCAATATGCGCTTCTCTATCAAATGTATGCAAACTTTCAATATTCGTACTACAATAGAGAGCCCGAACCATGCTTGAAAAAATTGGATTTTATAAAGTATGCTCCGCTCATTGTCATTGATTGCTCGAAGCAGAACGATTCTCTCAAGTCCGGCCCCGTTGACGTACGCATCGAATTCGAATCAAAGACCAATATTCCCGCCAATACCTCCGCCTACTGTCTCATTCTCCATGATCGTATTGTCGAGTACAATCCGATAGGTGGCGGGGTAAGAAAGTTGATATAAAGTTGCGATCACACGCGCCCCCCTTCAGTCATCATGGAGTTTATCGTTGATGTGCAAGGCTTCAAGCGACCGATCAACAAATTCGTCCCGAAGGAAATATCAATCGTCGAGGTGGCGAACGTTGACTGCAAGCCCTTGACGTTTCTCTTCGAACCACCGTACGCCTGGAATTCTCTGCCGGGAAAGTACAAGAGTACGAATATGTGGTTGGAGCGCAATTACCATGGTTTGCGATGGGACGATGGCGACTTTCCACACGACACCATCCCCATGTTCATTCGATCAATCTTACAACACGCTCAAATCGTCTACATCAAGGGATTGGAGAAATCGCTGTGGTTGAAGAAATTCACCGACCTAGCAACGGAGATCATCGAACTGGAGACTCTGGATTGCCCATCGTTGAAGAAGCTTGCGACAAATGAGCTGAGAAACAACGGATGTCCCTACCATGCGACGCTCCACCCGAAATTCAAATGTGCCTATGAAAATGTGAAATGTCTGGAGAGATGGTTGAAAGAGGATGCGAGGAAATAAAGTTTTTTGTGATTACATAATTTTACTTTTTATTTACAAAAAATGTTTACAAAATGTTGTCCCATTCACACACACACACACACACGCACACACACACACACACACACACACACACACACACACACACATACACACACATACACATAAAAAATGTTCTTAATACTGTGATGGCGAGGTTCGTGGATTCCTTCGCACCAGATTTTATCAAAGCGCTGATGTCAACCGGGAGCGCCTTGGTGATCCGAAAAACACAATATTTTTGCCATGGTTTCGCTGTCGCTAGGTTAGCAGAACTCCAGGTCTGAGCACCTCCGCCAACATCGAGTCTTTGTGATGTGTTTTTTTCCGAGAGCCCATAGCGACTCGAGGTTTCTTCACCTGGGAACAAAAAAAACATTTTTTTCACTTGCAATTCACTTGAGCAGTCAATCGACATTAGTCGCCTTCCTCCTCACCGCGCACTGCATTCGCCAGGTTTTTGAATTCCATGCTGTTGAACTTTCCACCGATGTAGACCATGCATAGATCTCCGTTGTACGCTGACGCCAACATCGTCTGGAACGTCGCAGGATTCGTTTCAAGTACCTTGCTGATCCTCCCCGGTAGGAATACGGTAAACTCGTTGCGAATGTCAATCACGAACTTTTTGCCATATCTCGTGTTCACTTCCCGTATGTTGGTGATGGGATACTCCGACTCGGGGGTCAACTCGTTCAATTTCTTCGCCGGAAGAAAATCTGCGTATTTACCAATCTTATTGATCGCGTCCATTTTTCACTTGCCGTCTAATCGTTCGAAGCTGTCTTCACGAGATTATATACTTGCCCCCTCCACCATTCCCCCTCCACTCTGAATCCTCGACCAATGACGTTTGTCGGTGAGGCGATTTTTCGCGCCGTGGCTCCAAATTTATTTTTTCAAATATCATCCTCAGCGAATGAATCTGCGCCCACGAGTCTATTTCTCCTTTCAATTGTTGAATGTCTTGCAACAATCGTTCGATGCGCACTTTTAATTCGCGTCTCTTGCACGCATTGTTTTCGTTGCGGCGCATGATTCCGCCGCCTTCCGTGGCAACTTCTCAACAAGAGCCTATTTTTTCCGTGAATCACCTACGGCTCCGTATCGCCCGGGACGAACATTATCATTATATGCTTCACTCCCTTTGATCTTTGGAACTTTTGAATCGGACGGGGGAGGGCCTTTTCGAAATTGATCTTCAGCAAACTTCTTCAAATTTTGAGAAACAGGATTTTTTGAATCTCTGAAATGACTCATGTTGACGAGGAAACGCTATACTGACGAATATTTTTCTCGACACCCCCACTTATAGTCCCCTTCATCATGGCGGCCGATTTTCAACGCGTTTATCGATATCGCATTTTATTTGGGGGGGGGGGCTTTGTTAAGCGCAGCATCCACAATGTGTGTGTGTGTGTGTGCCGGCACGCGCTCGAACGTCGAGTTTGTATACACAAGATCGAGTTCCAAACAGCGAGACGTTGGGCGCTCTTTCTCGTGCTTTCCAATCTTGAACACAAGATGAATTGTTCTTGAAATACTAGTATCCTTCATTATGCATTATGCTTCCATATCTTCAGAGTCCGCGTCCAACGTTTCAATAACTAGATAATTTTTCATATTTAGCATATGACTAGCTGCTCTCGATTTTCATGACCCTTAACGTATGCGATAAACTTTCCACCGATGTAGGCTATGCAGACATTCCTTTTGTACGCTGCTGCCAACATCAGCTGGAATGTTGCTGAATTCGCGAATTTCAGGCTGTGACATTTTCCGCCGCGATAGACCATGCATAGATCTCCTCTATGCGCTGCTACCAACATGCTCTCGAATGTTGTCGAATCAGCCTCAAGCGCCTTGACGATCGTTCCGGGTAGAAACACGCTGAATTCGTTGCGAATGTCAACGATGTGCTTTTTGCCAAATTTAGTGTTGACCGCCCGTATGTTGGTGATGATATAATCCGACCCGGGTGACAACTCTCTGAGCTTCTTTGTCGGCAGAATATCGGCAATTTTACGAATTTTATCGATGAACTCCATTGTTTCACTCGTGTGTACGTAGTTCTTTCTCATGTGTGCGTCCGATCTTGAATCGCAAGATTATGTACTCGTCCCCCCCCCCCCCCCTGCATTGAGGGCACGAGGGTCCGAGCGCGGAAAAATGTCACGCGTCCGATGACTCACCACGCCCCACAAAACGTTTGAAAAAATAATCTGACGAAATCCCGTCGCCATTTTGGCGCTATCAAATGTCACCGGCCGACGATACATTCTCGGAAAATAATCATTCAACACCTTAATTCGCCGGTTTCAACACGTCGATAAACAAAACTATCGCATCTCAGCAGGAGGGGGGGGGGGGGGGGGGGTCCTTTGTCAAGCCACGGCAAGCGCCCGATGACTCACCACTCACAAATGTTTAAAACAATTTCTGAGAAATCGGACCCTCCACTCTTCCTCCCGCCGCCCCTTCTACCCCGCGGGAGGGGAGGGGAACTCCCTTTTACTACAAAGCACTTCGACTCTTTGTCAGTCGTTGCGCGGCCTCGCTGGGAATCGGACGTGTGGCCCTGTGTTTACCCCCCCCCCCCCCCCATTCCGCCGCATTCCATTCGAGGCGAAGGGGGACTTACCACCATCGGTCGGTAAGCAGGTGACCCCTACCATCGATCGGTAAACCTGTGAGCCTCACCATCGGTCGGTAAGCAGTGCAGCCCTACCATCGGTCGGTAAGTACAAACATCGACAGTCGATCATGGTACCAGTTCTAAATCAAACCCCTACCCGACCATCCGCCGATAACTCAGAAATTAACCATTTTTGGGTCGTTCTCGGTCGGTAAGTGTCGGTAGTAGGAATCTTGGTTTAGAACTGGTACCATTACACTACTTAGCCGGGCTAAAAATATATACCGAAAACCAGAAAATATGCCAGTGAAGCGAGCCACGCAATAAGACAGAAAGAAAATCGGTCAGCTTTAAATCATACAATCATACAAAGCACATCGAACAAGCATAATCATGCAAGGAAATGTGATAAGCAATGGAAGATGTGATAAGGAAGCAGCTGACTTATCTATACGACGAATTCTGCGGATTGGCTACAGGTACAGCGAGACAATCGGGCCCCACAAGATCATTTTCAGAAAGCACCTCGAAGCGCGGTTGACCATCCGCTTTCCTGGCATAGATTCGGCCCCTCCTGATCCACACGTACTTGTAACCAGTAACTAAGGCTTTTGCTCTAGTACGCCGCAATTATTTTGTACTTTTCTGCTGGAAGCAGAGAGAGAGGGAGAGAGAGATTGATTGATATTTATTTTATGCCTTGGTTTGGAACCTTGAGGCAATGTGATACATAGTATGTACTGTTCGTTGTTAATGGATTTGTTTTTGTTTATTTTATTGGTTTTTTCCTTAGGTACACGCTTTTCGTTTGTTACCTATTCTTTCCCTTCATTGTGCCCGTTTCTTTCCTCTACTGTTTACTCCTTTTTTCTCCATCTTTCTCCTTGCCCCCCCCCCCCCCCCACTCTTGCGGCCGCAACCGACTTCCCCCTCTGTATTATATTCATCATGACACTTCTGTCATGGGTATAGGGAAACTGCGGAAAACCTATACCAATACAGCCGGTCATCGAGTTCGCCCCCCAGTCGTGGAACTAGTCTTATTTCGCCGCGAAATGCCGAAGAAAAACATTTCACGACGAAATGTACGCGACTGGGATTCGAACCCGGGACCTCCCGGTCCGCTGGTTTAGTGGCGAGCACGCTAACCACTAGACCATCGCACCGGTCTAATGGATTTGTTGAATGTCCGAATAATCATAGTATAAACGGTTTTATAATTAAAATTAAAATAATAAAAGTTATAATAATAGTAATAATCATAGTAACGATGGTGGGTGTAAACATGATAATAATAATAGTAATGGTAGTAGTAACACGAGTAAAGCAAATAAAATAAAGTTAAAAATAATGATAAGCGAGGTGATAAACGGTATAGTGGTACTATTCTAAGTGGTGAACAATAAGTTCGAGCGGAATGTATAAGAAGTAGGATATGAAGTAAATAATATAAAGTAGATTTCGCTTTTATAAGCTAAGTGAGTGACAGTTAGAGATTCGCACGGGTACTCATACGTGAGTGCAAGTGGCGGTTTGTGTAGCTATCAACGTCACGGTCAAAGAGATGAGAGAATAATCTCGATTTAAAGATTTCCAGGGTTGGAGACGTTTTAATAGCAAGCGGAAGTGAATGCGAGAAATACATGGCAGCCAAGCCGAAAGAATTTTGGAGAATAGCTGTACAATGAAACGGTATGAGAAAAGCATTGGTAGTGGTGCGACGAGCTGAGTAGAGTGATGGTTGCGCAGGTGGGAACATATCAATCAGATATTGAGGAGCGTTTTTATTTGAAATGTTGTAAACCATAACACCCATGAAGTAGAGTCTTCTGGTCCTAACTGTTAACCAGCCCAATTTCCGACAGTATGGTGGGATGTGCTCACCTTTTCGGAGATTGAAAATAAATCTGATTGTTGAATTGATAAGTTTTTGCAACTTGTGATTCTGTTCAATTGACAAATCGTTGTAGACCAAACTACAATGATCGAGAATCGGGGAGATGAGAGTGGTGATGAGTGAAATTCTAACTTGACGTGATAGTGCATTTTTGTGATACTTCAGTTTATATAGTGAATAATTTACCTTACGGGAAATGGCTGACACATGTTTGTGCCATGAAAGGTCAGATGACATAATCACTCCTAAATTCCTTGCTTCACTGACGTATGGTAGGGTGGTGCCGTTTGCAACGATAGGAGGTAGTTCTTGTAGGTTTATTCGATTTATGTATGCTCTCGACCCCAGTACCAAAACAAGCGATTTTTGCAAGTTCAGTTTAAGCCCGTTGTCATTCGCATAGTTTGCTATTTCTTGTGCGTCAGCTGAGATGCGGTTTATTCCATCGGCAATGTCGGCTGGTGTGCAGCTGAGCTGAATTTGAGTGTCATCGGCAAAGACCATGTGTTGGGAGTGGCGGAGGTTTAGTCCAATATCGTTTATAAATAGAGAGAAGAGTAATGGTCCTAGGACTGAACCTTGGGGAACACCTGCATGAGTTTCACACCATCCAGGACAGATACCTTCCTCATCGATGACCGCCTGAGATCTCGAAGTCAAATACGCAAATACCCATTTTAAGACGTGGTCAGAGAATCCAATCTGTTTAAGCTTCCTGAGTAATTTCATGTGCGGTAAAGTGTAGAAGGCTTTGCTGAAATCGAATAGCACGAGGATGGTTATGTTTCTATTATCGGCTGCTGTTTTAATGTCGTGACTGACTCGAAGGAGGGCAGATTGAGTGCTGAAGCATTTCCTATAGCCAGACTGCCTTGGGTCTTGAATATTATTTTCGGTAATGAATGTGACGATTTGTTGATGGATAATGCGTTCGAAGATTTTGAAGAGCTCAGGGAGGTTTGTAATCGGTCGCGTGTCAGATAGGGTTCTGGGTGGATTTAATTTAAGTAGAGGGCGGACTAAGGCTCGCTTCCAGTCTTGCGGAAAGTGAGCTAGCCTCAGGCAAGCATTAAAAAACGATGCTAGTTTTCTGGAAATTACTGGATGACACTTTTGGAGTATGAATGGGCAAATGCCGTCAACTCCTGCAGATAAAGACGATGATCCAATATTTTTTATGAGTGTAATGACAGTCTCGGCGTCGACAGTCCTAAAGTTAAAGGTGGGGCCTTCAAGTGTACGTTCATCTAGGATTTCAGTGAGGTGGTTGAGGTTGCAGCGTTCGGATGTGTTTGACACCTGTGCGAAAACGAGTTTAATTCGTTTGAGGAATAGAAGTTAAAAGGCGTGACTGCGGTGGGTTTGGTTAGTCGTAGTGTACGTAGCTCTTTCCACATACGACCTATGTCTGTGATTTCCGACAGTCTTGGCCGATGAAACTCATCTCTGGCAGATTTTATGTCAGCAGCGAGTACATTGCGAAATTGACGATAAATGGCATAACTCAGGATGCATTTTGAGCGCTTTGCTTGTTTGAAAAGCAAATTGCGTTTTTTAATTCGCTCTTTCAGTTCTGGAGTCATCCAGGGTGCTGGCGGCCGTTTCACACGAAACTCATGTAATGGTGCATGTTTATCGAATTCTGATGAGACAATGAGATTGAAATGATCTAGACAGCTATCAATTTCGGAACTGGTGTCGCATGAGTCAATAGACTCCAGGATTTCATTGTTTAGGGCCGAAGAAAGAGAATGACAGAAATTTTCTTGATTTAATGAGTTGAGAGTACGCCGAGAGATGATACGATCTATGTGAGAACGAGATTGGAACTGGTAATTAACAGTGATTAGATCGTGACCTGCGATGAATGGTGCTGAGGATTTGTGTAATGATGACATTTTGGATGGGTGATCAATTATGAAAACGTCGAACAGACATTTTTTTTAATTAGAAAATGCCGTTAAATTTGTAATTTTGTAGTTCTCTCGACAAAATTTGCAGGGAATGAAGAGATTGTATAGATTAACATCTGAGCGAAACAGGAGCCCTTCAACGCAAACCGTTTTCGAGTTACAGACGTTTTAATTTTACAGTGCCAGAACGTACATGCGCGCGCATACACACACACGCACATGCATGCAGACATTGTTTCTGAATATGATTGTTCGAAGTTTTGGGACATTTTGAGGACGTTGACATTGAAAACTGAAAAAAAATGTTTTCATCGTCACAAAGTTTCTCTATGAGGAAGCAAAACATACATTTTTCATTCAATCCAAATTTTTTGGACTAGCACCGTAATGATAAAATTGTCTGCCAATACCGCGGCAGTACTAAACCGAAGACTCGTTAACCAAGACTAGAATGGTAATGTTGCCACTGCTGGGGCAGTACTTCCAGCCAAGACCCACCCAACCTTGGTTACCATGACTGGCACTGTACTAATAAAATTGTTTACTAATACTGGGACAGTACTTAACTGAAGACTCGGTAACTAAGGCTGGCATGGTACTGTTGCCAATGCCGGGGAACCACTTCCAGCCGAGACTCAACCAACCTTGCTTACAAAAGACTGGCACTGTACTAATAAAATTGTTTATCAATACTGGGACAGTACTTAACCCAAGACTCAGTGACCAACACTGGCATGGTACTGTTGTCAATGCTGGTGCAGTACTTCCAGCCGAGACTGAACCAACCTTGGTTACTAAGACTGGCACTGAACTAATAAAATTGTTCACCGATACCGGGGTGGTACTTAACCCAAGACTCGGTGACCAAGGCTGGCATGGTACTGTTGCCAATGCTGGGGCAGCACTTCCAGCTGAGACTCAACCAACCTTGGTTACCAAGGCTCACACTGTACTAATAAAATTGTTTACCAATACTAGGACAGTACTTAACCCAAGAATCGGTAATCGAGACCGGCACGGTACTGATACTTTCAGTTGCCAGTGCTAGGGCAGTACATCCAACCAGCTTTGGTTACCAGGACTGGCACTGCACTGATGAAATTGTTTACCAATACTGGGGCAGTACTTCACCCAAGACTGGGTAGCTAAGACGGGCACCGCACTGATACGTTCAGTTGCTAGTGCTGTCGTAGTACTTCCAGCCGAGACTCAACCATACTTGGTAACCAGGACTGGCACCGTACTGATAAAATAGTTTACCATTACTGGGCCAGTACTTCAGCCAAGACTCGGTAACCCAGACTGGGACGGTACTGATACGTTCGGTTTCCAATACTGGGGCAGTACCGCCAACTGAGAGTCGGTTGCCAGACTTGCACAACTCTGGGCCGTATTGGTAACTCTGGCCCGTATTGGTAACTCTGACGCAATACCGACTTTCGCACATGGGTGCTTACAATAAAACCAATGCTCGGGATGGCAATCAGGGCCCAACCGATGGTACCCAACCATGAGGCCAACGTTTCGGCCGGTTTTGTTGACCGATGAGTAACCCAGGGTTAAATTGAACATTGGCGCATCACCCACAACCAACCTTGGGTCAACATTGGCCTTAAACTGCACCGAACCTTTGGTACGCCAGCCTTGGCACCGACACTGGACTAATGCTTGGTCCAGGTCAGCACCAACGCTAGCTGACGCTGTTTACCAACTCTAGGACCCATGTAACATTTCGGATTTTCTCCAACCGTCACCCAGTACTGGTAATGATCGTTGGCCAGGCATCGAGTAAGGTTGGCACTGTAATGGCCGAAGTGCTGGGCCTTTTGTAATTTTTTTCATGGATTCGTAAGTTCACTTTCGAAAAAAGCATGACTTACGTATTACAGTTTGCTACTCGCGTCTAACTGGAATAATTTTGTGCAAAGAATTATATTCACTCCGGGGCCTCGAAACAACCCGAGAAATAGACTCTCGCGCGCAACATAGTACATTGTGATTATAGCACATAGTGGGACTTGAACGCCGAGCGCAATGTTCACAGTACGGGTCGTAGACCAGCGCGCAAAGGCGAAGAAGAGTACTGAAAACATGGAGCGAGGCGTGAAAATGCCTACCCCTCCACAGCGCACCACGATACTGTATATAACAAACCCATGTGTTGCGAGTTTTTCGTATTGTTGAATAAT
>OY723387.1:18343242-18363863 GCA_963210295.1 Ophion ellenae | reverse complement strand
TTTTTTATCAGCACTGCGATTGCGCCATTTTTTAAACGCCTGCGGCATGTATGCAGGAAATAAGCAGCCCGATCACTCACCGGGAAGGCCCGCTTGTCATTGCCATTTCCCCGTAGCGACCGTAGATGATCAACCGATATTCAATTTTCCGACGATAATTATAACTGACGAGGTCCCGCGCGTGCATGTCAACTTCCGTGAATATTGGAAAATATTCTTTGGGTAACCGGTACGGCGGCTATCAACCGAAGTTTATACAGTTATAATGTGCTCTACGGCACTTTGGGATGACGACGTAGTGCTTCGCTCTCTGATGGTCGTTCGAGACGGAAACATTTCGTTATGACCTACCCACCATATGACGATGGCGCATACTTTATGTTGTTAAAAAGGAAAAGGGACAGAATTCGATGTACATATACACACACATACATTCACATATGTCTATATACATGCGAGTGTATATGCATCGCACTTACCCCATGATATATACACATTTATACATAGTACCCCATTTACACCATTCTTCCGGTTGCACAGAAACGCGAATGCATCCCTTCATTTCTCGGGCTCGATTTATGACGACCCTTTCGGCACTATAACATAATAACTTCGGGGGTATGCATCCATCACTCGTTTTTTCAATCGTGTTTTATACGTTCGAGACCCTCGATATGATAATCCAACATGGGCCAATATCGGTAAAATTCATACCCATAATTCAATCGTCGCCCAGCGGGAAAAAACGCAACTCGTTTTAACAGCGATAGAGTAAGGATTTTTTTAAGAGTAAGTCGTTTGAGGCGAGGGTGAATTAATGGAAACAGTACGCAGTACTAGTGTTGCGAGGGCTTACCGTGCATCGTCTGAAATATGAATCCATTTGTCGGATTTACGTGCTGTAAGTAATGTAGGTATTATATGTGGAATGATATATTCGAAAGGCTTGTGTGGAGAAATGTTCGTACTATTGTATATCAATAAGGAGACTACACCATGTGTGTTATACATAAGAGGTGTGCTTTTATGTGAACGACTAATATAAGCTCGTGGTTTGTCATTATTGGGCTTGAAAATTGCAACAATCTTACAATTATTTCATTTCATATTTTGAATGAACTGTTTCGATTGTTTTTCCACAAGTCTTGTTACGTTGAATTCATCTTCGAACGACAAAAAAAAATATCGACAACAACAAAAATGATATCACTGGGAAAAAAGCTTGTGAGTTCCGTGAAACACGGAAAAACGCGATGGGAAGGATGGAGCATGAATCTTCTGCAGAATTGTACGCAGAAGGCTTCACCGAACGCGTTTCCTGTAACAAATAGACTCATCTTTCATGCTGCGAAGTTGGTAACAACAGTGGCGTTGCGTCCACGTGCGACAACCGATACTTTGCCTATACTCGGATGGATAACCGGTCAGATGTGTCATAGTTGGAGCAATAAATCGTAAAGCGGATCATGTTTCTGCAGATCGTTGATTCCAAGTGGAATGATTGGTCCCGTCGAAAAGGCTCTATCGGGACAAAGTTTTTTGCACTGCCCTCATGGCAACATGTAACTCTAATGGGGTGTAAATCGGTTGCGAACGGACATCAAAGACGACGGTTTCAACAAAAACGCATAACGAAATATCGGTTTTAATAGATTTACTAATCATATGTGTAGGCATGTGACCGTGTACAAATACGTGTGTGCATATATATACCTGTATGCACACACATACCCGTACACAGGCTATATACAGGGTGAGGCACATAAAGTGTTACAGAGCAATAGCACTCAAACTATTGATCATATCCACAAATGTTTCAAACAAAAGTTTCAGTGTTCGGGAAGGCCGTCATACTGGCCCACCCTATTTTTTTTATCGGTGGAGGCGCTGATGCTGTATCAAGGTCAACTCCACTTTTTAAATGGAATGGTACATTTTCTTCAATCATCTTGTGGAGCACCTCAAGCCGCATAAAAAACATCAGAGGGTCGAAGTCGTCCAAGGTCATTCAAGGTCAGTATTGGTAACACAAATCTAAATATCTCGGATCACTACCAAATATTTGGTAGTGATCTGAGATATTTAGATTTGTATCTCATTTTAACAGGTGACCTTGAGTAACCTTGAACGACATTGATGCCCTGATGTTTTATATGCTGCTTGAGGTGCTCCACAAGATGGTTGAAAAAAAAATGTACCATTCCATTTAAAAAGTGGAATGACCTTGACGTCGCTTCAGTGCCTCCACCGATAAAAAAAATAGGGTGGTCCGGTATGACGGCCTTCTCGAACACTGAAACTTTTGTGTGAAACATTTTTGGATATCATCAATAGTTTGAGTGCTATTGCTCTGTAACACTTTATGTGCCTCACCCTGTATATATATGGGGTACGTAATATGATTACGATTAAGATGACTGCAGCTGGACAATGAGGTGTTGATAATGAAGTATTATTGTGAATTGAAAGGGTCTGCTTAAACTTGGGGCACCGAAACAAGTCGATTGTCATTATTTTTTCTGATGACAATATTGGAATGATGAGGTAAGGATTTCACACGCTTTTAGTCCCTCAGCAGTGGGGCGCAAATGAGGTATACGTGTCACTTTTGGGTCAGAAAAAAATTTTGATAGATTTATCCTATAATGTCAGTATTAATATTCTTGATGTCACTCAAGCCGAATCCGATATCAGGTTTTCAAATTTCAAAATGGCGGATGCAAGTTCGAACAGTAGCTTGATTACGATGAAAATAATTAGTCTACGGTTTTTAAGGACGACGAATTCGGATCTGATGTGAAATGAGATGTTCGAAATTGAAAATGACGGTTGCAATATGGTAGGTGGAAATTCGAACAATTGTTGGATTTTAACGGATGTTTGTATCCTTTGGTGTTTAAGGCCTTGGGCCACAGCAACGGGTATAAAATCATGTGCGAATTTAACATTTTTTTTCGCGTGGAAAAGTGATTCACTCCTAAAATGAATTACACATTTATTTAGTATGAATATCAAGATGTTAGAAAAAATATATATTATTTTCGATGCACAAAATGACCGGCTACTAATATTTTCTTTTGCTATCTTTTTTTAGGTGCTCCGCGGCGTGACATTTAGTCTCCACAATTTTTTACCTAGAACAAAAAAGAAACATTCTCGTCAATCTACATTAGAATACCTAGAGAAGTACGTACGAAATGAAAAATTTCGTTATAACTGCTCATAAACGGCTCATAAAATGAAAAGTTTTCGATTAATCAGAAATTCCGTACATACTTCTCTGCGAAATGCAATTAGCAACATAACTTTTGAATTTGAAGTAAATCGAGGGAAAATTGTTGAGGTTATTTGTCACGCCAATTGGAAAAAAGCTGTTTCGAGAAGTTTCGAGTAGTCGGCCATTTTGTACATTGAAAAAAAATCCAACTGTTTGATACTCATACTAAATAGATGTGTAATTCATTTAATAAGTGAATCACTTTTTCATACGAAAAAAATTGTTAAATTCGCCCATAATAGTATACCCGTTACTGTGGCCTAAGGCGTTAAGGTAAGATTTGAGCCCATACCCTAAAAATTCAATACGTTGTTCGCGTTGTTAAGTAAAATTTCGTAATTCTTCATTATTTGTTGTCCAAGCTCAAAACTGAAGATAATTAATTGAATAATACAAAAATCTCGGAGACAAAAAATTAAACAAAACACAATAGATACAGAAAACAATGAAAAATGGAATACAACCGCCACGTCGTCAGTCGAGACTCTGGGTTTCGCAAAGAGCGGGATATGAAACTGTTGAAAATTTTGTTTTTAATTTTTTATTGTGGATAATTAAATAATTTACTAAATTTTCAAATAATTTACTAAATTTCGATCCGTCATAATGTATCCGATACACCATATTGGGTCCATTTTCTATTTAAAAAATCTGATTTCAAATTCGGATTCAGTCAAATCGGTATAGTGAAAACATGTTTTGTTTAAGCGCCCACATATAACGCAAAAGTGGCGCGACTTCCTTCTGCCCATATGCGTCACTCGCAGTCAAGGGGTTAATACATGGTCTTGCCAAGTCGGAGTTTTTTTTCAAATTACAAATTATTGATAAGCAATAAAGTTATTTGTATTTGAGCAAAGTGCCGCCGTTACTGCATGACCAAGCAGTGTAGGTGATTCTGGCAACTAAGATGGTCCGAAATAAAAAAAAAGTACTATTGGTACAATAATAAAACTTTCGAATGACCAGATACGTTTTAAAAATGTTGAAGATAAGAAAATTGCAAGCTGTATAATAAAGTTCGATTTTCAACAACAAAAAATCATTTCTTATTAGCGGACGAATAAACATGATGAAAATGTTACTAGCATGCTTGGTCCGAATTTGAAGTCAATCGAACAAATAGATTTGGAGACACGACTTGCACCGTTTCATAAAACATATTTTATAATTTTTAACAAAATCTTTGTTGTTGATTGAAGTTAAGAACCTAGGCTATGAAAGTATGGAATAAAAAAACGTATTTCAGAAATTTCAAGCTTATACAGTTTTCTCAATACAGACACTAAACGTCACTCATTTGATAAAGAATAAAAATATTACATAAAGGTTATTATTGAGTGAAGCTACTTTAAAGAATAACAGGTTTCCAGAGCCGCTTAGTCACAATTTGTTTCGTTGTACATATTTCTAAAGCGGCTTATTCAAAACGTAGATAAATCGATTCATTTCCTATTTGAAATCCACCACTCCTCTCCATTTTCAACGTGCGCTCAAAATAAATTTTAAAAAATGTATCCGAAATCGGCTCGAAATCCGAATTCGGTTCAATATCCAAAAATTGTTACCAATTAATTAAGCTGTTAGAAAATTTACGCATATTAAAAATGTGTTTACGCAGCGAAAATATATATTCGATGCGTAAACCCAGAGACGTGATCGGTACGAACGACGGCTTTTCTCACTTCTGCGGTAACATCGAAACTCAATTACCCGATCACGTGTTGTCAACACGTGACTCTCAGAATAGAACGATACAGAGCACTCAGACTATACTTGGGCGGTTTTGCAACAGAGAAAAAAAGAAGTAGAAAAAATGCTGCCGCTTCGGATCGCTTTAGCGCCTGTGCTTTTGGTACAGCGCATCCAATACACAATACATGTTTATATATGTGTATGTATATATATATATATATATATATATATATATGCAGTGTTGTGCAGACGTGAATAGCCGCCGAAGAGATATTTTGGGGCGGGTAAACCGACGAGACGGAGACGAAAAGTTCTTGAGTGAAAACGTCGGTGGTCTCATCACTCACGTAGGGGTTGAATTCGCGGGGCGGGAACGAGCCATTTCTCGAGTATACACAATATATATGCGAGGGAGGGAAGTGCCCGGGGTTCACGAGGGTCCTTATGCTAAACGATTCGATTGATACTCAGATGGCTATAGCACGTATATGTACATACCCGAAGCTATAACAGAAGAGAAGGAACCAAATTTGATTTCTACATTCCACGTAAGCCGCTTCATTTTTTTTCTCTCCCTCCGACGTCTGTCAAATTTAGCCGAGGGTGTTCTTTTACATGAAAGGTTTCGATTCCGATAAAATTGACGTGCGAAATACAAACAAACGAAAAATCCATCCAATTTACACTTCGAGAAAGGTTTTTTTTGTTTTTCATCAGATCCTTTTGAGGCATGGCGAGCAGCACAGATACTTGACATATAATCCCTGAGTTTTGATATTACTTGGCATTTATATAGCGAAGAACGATCACGAATCTGTGCTATTTTATAAATAGTTCAATTCAATTTGATTGTTTATGGCAAGTACCGAAACAATTTGTTTTTCTGGCTACAAGTACTTGAGCATGGTGAAAAAGAAGCGAGCGTTTGGAGTAAATTCGTGCGGTCTTTTCGGATCTGTATCGCTGACAAGTCCGAAAAGCATCTATTCGGACCAATTCGTATTCTGTTTTCCCGTGCCAACGGGGAAACGAACCCCGTCGGCACTGGATTAGAATCCATAGCAAGATATCCACACACACACACACACACACGCGCGCGCGCGCGCGCGCGCGCAGAAGGGATGCCGAGTGAAAAAAGTACTGTAGTGTCACACCGAGGGTTATAATAATGCGAGTGTCGTGTCGGTGATGCAACAGCGTTCCCTTTTTTCTCTTCATATTCGGTCAGGGGAGAAAATTCAGGGACTAACGCGACCGCGCAGCACGATAGAATGAGCAAGAGAGCGAGAGGGGATGCTCAGGGTTGCAAAGCATACCTAGCAGCTGAGAGCGTGTGGGCTCCTCTAGGGCACGAAAAGGGTGAACAAACAGCGGGGGGTGGGGCTAGCGAACACGCAAGACAAAGAGAAAAAAAGACACAATATCTCGTACTCTGTCAGATTCGGAATGAATGGCACACGTATAGGGATTGTTGGAAATTTGAACATCGCGCGTGGAAATCGATGCAAAAATTTGCATACCGCATCTGAAATACCTGCATTTTAGTTTTTCTCGTTTTTTTATTACGATATGATTGAACTTAAAAAAAGTGGAAATTGAACTCCTAGAGAACGTATAGACGTCAATAAAGAAAGTCAGTATGCTTTGATATTCATCGGTAAATCTTGAGCATTGCAAATAAATGAATTTGAAAACGCGTAAAAGGTGTCATAGGAATTACTTGGATGATTTGTAAAGGCTTGGATGTTTGTTACAGCTTCAGTGCCCAGATAGACAGTCATGATCATCACGCCGTGCATACAATTGATGAGGCAAATTTTGCAGCATATTGACTACATGTCGGGATGCAAAGCCGTGAAATCATTTAGTATCGTCAATGTACAAAAGCATTTTGATCTCAATATGTCGTTGGCAAATGCATCGTACGTTTGGAGCACGTCAAACTGATATCGCTGTGCTCAAGTGTCCACAATTAATATCTGCAAATTTTACGTCATATGGAAGGCACCCAATGACTTGTGTTGATGAATTCACTACCCAGATAGACGGATGTACTTCATATTGGCATCATATGTACATCATCACTGCGGCATAGAAAGTCTCACAGCTGTGTATCCCTTATGAGTGCTCCCGTTGAAGTAATATTTGCATCACATGATGATTCACAATAATACATCCAAATGAAGCAAAGTTGTTCTCACGCGAATATGCATGCAGTGAATTCATCAGACTAGCAAACTCGGCTCACGAATATCTAACAATAAGTGAGTCCACATGGGGCTCATATGGGTGTCACGGCGTGAAGAAATTGTAGTGCTCATACGGAGATCATATTAGCGGCATGGCGTGACGTAACTATGCTGTGCTCATACGGAGCTCGTATCAGCATCATGGCGTGACGTAACTATGCTGTACTCATACGGAGCTCATATTAGCGGCATGGCGTGACGTAACTATGCTGTGCTCATATGGAGCTCATATGAGTGGCATAGCGTGAAAAATAAAAAAAATCCAAAAATATTGATTACAAAAATCTTGTAGGATTTTTATATCCCCATACGCTTTATTTATGTTCCGGCCTATATGATAAATGGATTAAAACGTATTCTGCCTAGCTAAATTTTGTACCTACCTACGGTTTGAACCACGTCTTCTAATTCGAGAGCTGAGCGCGCTACCTACCTAGCCATTCTAACACTTGTGCAAACTTTCTTTATGTCTGCCTATTTGTATCATACTGGATTTGTATGCATATCACCGTCATATTGCGCTCATCGAATGAATCACTTACAAGGAGAAGGCAGAGCCTGGATGTCGCGAATCAGGTTCTCCTTTTGCGTGGTGAAAGTTGAAGACCTCCGAATGAACGTCGTTTTTTTATTTTTGTTCCAATAGGCCTTAGTTGCTGAGATATCGCGATTTGAAAATTTGGGAGTTCCGGTTCGCGCGTAGAGTACGTTGAGCGCTGACGCTTGAGATAAGAGCGGCCGTAGCTAATACGGTAAGACAACGGACTGGCACTCTGAAAGTTCACGGTTCGCGGCAGCATGCTTTTTTTTTAATTAAATTTTTATTTTTATTTTATAATCTCTCATAAGACTTTGCATGTGCAGGTACATAAGTCAATTCGAAAATATGTATTACTAGTTTTATTCATCTATTATATTAAAATAATTAATCCAATAATGAAGTCACAATTACATAGCAAAATAATATTGTATAACAAATAATTAATCTAATAATCAAGTCTCAATTACAAAGCAAAATAATATGGTATAAAAAATAAATAAGTAATCTAATTCACACTTGCAAATTTCGCGGCAGGTAATTATTCTGATTCTTCTTCTATCAGATCAGTATGTTGGCAAATTGGAGGGTGGAAACCATCGTAAAAGCAAGGGAAGCACAAAGGCTTACGACACCACGAACATTAAATGAACGTAAAACCACCGCAACCACATTTAACCTTGCGGATTCTATCAGGAAAGCATATTTGAAGATATATATATCTTCAAATATGCTTTCCTGTGAATTAGATTAATTATTTATTTTTTATACCATATTATTTTGCTTTGTAATTGTGACTTGATTATTAGATTAATTATTTGTTATACAATATTATTTTGCTATGTAATTGTGACTTCATTATTGGATTAATTATTTTAATATAATAGATAAATAAAACTAGTAATACATATTTTCGAATTTTCCTATTTACCTGCATATGCAAAGTCTTATGAGAGATTATAAAATTAAAAAAAAATGCATTAGAAAAAAAGCATGGGGACGCGAACCGTGAACTTTCAGAGTGCCGGTCTGTCGTCTTACCGTATTAGCTACGGCCGCTCTTGTCTGAAGCGTCAACGCTCAATGTACTCTACGCGGGAGACGAAACGCCCAAATTTTCAAATCGCGATATCTCGGCAACTAAGGCCTATTGGGAAAAAATAAAAAACGACGTTAATTCGGAGGTCTTCAACTTTCACCACGCGAAAGGAGAACCCGATTCGCGACATCCGGGCTCTGCCTTCTCCTTGTTAGAAATATGCATATCGCCGTCATAGGATGTGTCACAGAAACACGCATATCGCCATCATATTGCGCTCATGGGATGTATCACTGAGAAATATGCATATCGCCGTCATATTGCGCTCATCGAATGTATCACTGAAAACATGCATATTGCCGTCATGGAATGTATTACTGAAAAACATGCATATCACCATCATATTGTGCTCTTAAGATGTATCACTGACAAAATATACATATCGCCGTCATATTGCGCTCAACGAATGTATCACTTGGAAACATGCATATCGCCGTCATAGGGTGTATCACTGAGAAACACGCATATCGCCGTCATGTTGCGCCCATCGAATGTATCACTGACAAACATGCATATGGCCGTCATATTGCTTGCATGGCATGTCTACTACCAGTGCTAACCCAGTGAATTCATCAACACAAGTCATTGGATGACTTTCATATGACGTAAAATTTGCAGATATTAATTGTGGACACTTGAGCACAGCGATATGAGTTCAACGTGCTTCAAACGTATGATGCATTTGTAAACGACATATTGAGATCAAAATGCTTTGTACATTCACTATACTAAATGAGTTCACGGCTTTGCATCATGACATGTAGTCAATATGCTGTAAAATTTGCTTCATCAATTGTATGCACGGCGTGATGATCACGACTGTCTATCTGGGTAGGTTAGCACTGGTAGTAGACATGCCATTCAAGCAATATGACGACGATATGCATGTTTAGCAGTGATACATTCGATGGGCGCAACATGACGGCGATGTGCATATTTCATATGCATACAAATCCTGAATGATACAAATAGGCAAAGACACAAAGAAAGTTTGCACAAGTGTTAGAATGGCTAGGTAGGTAGCGCGCTCAGCTCTCGAATCAGAAGACGTAGGTTCAAACCGTCGGTAGGTAGAAACTTGAACTAGGCAGGATACGTTTTAATCCATTTATCATATAGGCAGGAACATAAATAAAGCATATGGGTAGAAATATCCTACCAGATTTGTTAATCAACATTTTTGAATTTTTTTATTTTTCACGCTATGACACTCATATGAGCTCCATATGAGCACAGCATAGTTACGTCACGCCATGCCGCTAATATGAGCTCCGTATGAGCACAGCATAGTTACGTCACGCCATGCCGCTAATATGAGCTCCGTATGAGCACTACAATTTCTTCACGCGGTGACACCCATATGAGCCCCATATGCATGCACTCACTTATTGTTCGATATTCGTGAGCCGATTTTGCTAGTCTGATGAATTCACTGCATGTATATCCGCGTGAGAACAACTTGGCTTCATTTGGATGTATTATTGTGAATCATTATGTTATGCAAATATGACTTCAACGGGAGCACTCATAAGGGATACACAGCTGTGAGACGTTCCATGCCGCAGTGATGATGTACATATGATGCCAATATGAGGTACATCCGTCTATCTGGGATTCCATCAACGAGTACATTATTTCTCGTACGTAAAGTAAAAATGCGGGACACAGGGAAAAATAAACGGCCATAGCGAAAAATTTCTTGCATCGAAAGAAAAAACTTAAATCTAAACAACAGAAATGTTCCAGTAGCGAGTGTAAAAAGTAAAAAGCATGCGACTTTACAAAAAGATGGCAAAATAATTGTCAGGGTACGAGCTGGAGATCGAGTATAATTGAAATGTGCCAACTGCTTTGTCAAAATACATTCAACAGTCGATGTGTTTAGCGACCTCACGTCATTACCATTGAATCGACTTACAAAAGAGATTGACCGGTGTAGGCGATCAATCGACTGAAGCTGTGCAACTATCTCATTTTAATTAAATGTTCCGTTCGACCTGCAATCGTGCAATGATTTCGCCCTTTGCGAAAACAATAATTTCTCAGACGGCTATTCCGAGGCATACCACCTTTTGGTATTATTCAACCAAAGAATTTCTTTTCAAAATTTCGTGTTTTCGTACAAACATACAGTATGCGGAGGATCTTTCTGCGTGAATGATGAAGCATGCAAGCACACGTATGACTGCTATTTGCAATCCGAGAATATGAGAGGGTTCAGGTTTGCACGAATTTGTCGGCGAGTTCCTCCCGACACACCGGTTCCCGAGATACTCCAGATCCGTCCGTCCGTACGGTCGGGTACGGTATGAGCGCGTCGCGGTGGATTCTTGCCTGCGCGCCTACGGCAGTCGCAGACAGCACCGTCGAGCGCGGAGTGAGGGAAGCGGTTTCGAACGGCGGGGAAGAAACCCCAGTCGAGCTGGGTCCACTCGACGCGATGGGCTATTCAGTTAACAGGCGAATGCCGTTGCGTCCGGACGTGCGTACTGTTTTCCGTCGTCTTTCGTATTAACGCCGTATTCTCGAATTTTCTCACGTAAAGTGAGAAACGTTGAAACGCAAAACCTCGGAGAAACGCACGACGACATATTTTTTCCAAGCCCTCGGAAATCGTTGTACGACAGTGATTAACGTGACGAAGTTTCGAGGATTTTTTATTGCGATTGTGAGTAATATACAAGAAACGAGGAATAAGCAGTTTCGGTCTCAAGTACGCGCAAATACACGTTCGTTAGACGGGTCGTTCGTTGGTTGAGTTGTTTTCTCTTTGTCCTCCCTTTTCTAACCTTCCTGTGGGGAGGCTCGTAAATTCCTCGTAAGAGAATAAATACGCAACTCAAATTCAAAAGAATAATCAAATAATTCATTGTGATTTTATTTGGACGCAGAGAAATCGTTCGATCACGAAAGACCGAATTTTGGAGTTTTCTTAGGCAGTTGCTTTTTTATCGGATATTCCGTAAATCGAAAGGATTAATATCGATGGAATATCGTGACAAGAGTGAAGATTGAAAACAAAAAAAAATACACAAGCGTACTCTACAGTGTAAGTGTTTTTAGTTCTTCTCAGTTCAGTTCCATAGCGACGTTCTCTACCTGATTTATATTAATAATAATAATAAGTGGCAAGTGCGACGTGTTTCGTGACTCGTTCGAATTAATTGGATTGCCCATACGTAAACGCTTACGTATAAGGCTATACACGTGAGAGTGCGGTGAAACTTAACGAAGAGTTTTTCAAACTTCAAATTCGCTCAATCGTGAAACAGCGAGAGAATCTGTGTCAGGCGCGCGCTCACTCACGCATATATATATATATATATATATATATATATATATATATATATATATATATATATATATATACACACATACACATATATATGTGTGTGTATTCACAGAAGGAACCACAGAACTTGATTTTTTATCGCAGTTCCGTGGCTTTGTGTGTATACACCGATTGGAGCATACACGTTGAAGCCATCACCGCAGATTGTTAACATCAGCAGCGGTTGCGGCGACTTGAAAGCGATTCATCGGCGGAGAGTGGTGAGTGTCTTTTTTCTCTTCTTTTCCGTTCCTCCTTGCTCATAGATGCGGAGCGAGAGAAGCTTTTTTCCAATGGTGCTGAACTGTGAACGGTTTCGTGATGAACTGTCAGTGCAATGGATTTCTGAGTGGACAGCTAGTCGGAACGAAAAAAAGATCATTATGTTTAGCGTAATTGAAAAACGTATTGACTCAATCGGAGATAAAGGCTTACTAAATAAACCTTTTTTCTGCTTTTGGCAACAAAATTTATCCTTACAGTACATCAACTGATTCGGGCTAGCATTTGAAGAATTTTCTTTCACTCATCGAAAGTAAAAAAATGCGGCGTGGCCAGTTCGCGTGTTAGCAAAATTTACCGAAATTTTGCACATTTTCTCGTCGCTGAGATGTTTTTGTCAACCGCGAATCCACTACAAAGCTCAGGGAAGACGGAACCGAAAATAAACTTTGAAAAACTACGAGGTTAATCTCCCTATCGAAACAAGTGTGACTCAAAAATATCGAAATAACCGCAATGAATGTTCGTAAGAATAATTCCGCAAAAATTGACGTACTTTACGGCAGGCTTTATGGTATCCGGAAATTCGTGACAAATTGCGAGATTCTTGTCAGCCTCTTCTATCAGCCGTGAAATCCTCTCGCTCTACTGGAGAAAAAATAAACACAAGTCACGAACGATTGAACGAGTTTCACTCGTCTGCATGAGAATCTGTAGCTGTGCAATGCAATGCGAAGACTGGGTCAGAGATTCGAAGCGTTTCCTTCATGTATCTTTTTGATTATATCAGTCGGTGAAGAAAACGGTTATCAGTCGGTGAAGAAACTATTGTTATTTGTATTTATTTCCTGCGTTCCAAAATATTATACCCTTGCGGGTTTTTACGTATGACCCTTCCCAATCGAACTCTTCCCTATCACTTCCCACCGGCACTCCGCTAATCTAACCTAACTTCTGTTGCGTGGGTACGAGGAAACTGTGGAAAACCCGTACTGGTATAGGCGGCCTGGTATACTGGTATAGACTGGTAAGCGGTCACCGCTCCAAGTATCGGCCATGCACAACGCTGCTTAACTCGAAGGATCATCCACCCGTGTTGGTTTAATCGGCGAAAGTATTTGTCTTCACCAGTGCTCAAGTGTGTGAAATACGCCATCCTCATAATTATCGCGGAAATCTTGAGATTTATGTTTCCCACATGAATTTCATCGAGCCTATAGATGTTCGGTAACGGTCATGAAAACCAGAGCAATGTGTATGTTGACGCGAATGATCACGTGCGTTTTTGTTCTTTTTCCTGACACGAAAACGGTCATTGGGTTTCAATGAAGCATCGCGATTATGGATAAACATTAATTTATTGCATTGTCTTGTTGACTTTCCGACGGCTGTGGTTCGAAGTTGTCGTCATTTCACTCCAGAGACACTCTTACACGGAATCTATTTGAAAAGAAAACTTCGAGGAAAAGACCAAGAGATCGAGATTGCTAAAGAGTGGAAGAAGCGGGAGGGAGCATCAAACGGAAAGTTTTTCTTTTTCTCCGCATTTTTGACGTTATATTCTCGAGCCGCCATGCGCTGACTTTACCTTTGAAATTCGCATCTGTATTGCCCGTCTCCGATAAAATCTCCAAAACGATCAACGCCATCATGTACCACGGACACGAGCGAAGTGATTTTCGTCGCATTTTGAACATTTTCCACTACTAATTTTCTTGTGAAAAAGAATGCATATTTTTGGAAGCGATGGCATTAGACGAAAAGGATACGGGTTTATAGATTTATTTGTGCTACAAGTATTGGCTCACCATATGGAGCGCATTTTTCTTTTGGAATTTGTTCGACGTCCGACTTCTGTGCGAGGAGAGAAAAAATTCCGAAATATTTCAAGTTTGGAATAAATATGATTTCGCTTATTATCTTCTTCATTTTTTCCACAATCGTTGTATGTTCTTCTATTTAAAATACGTGGAAGAATGGTCGCAGAATGGATTTCTCGATTTTATTCGACCGACTGATTAATGAGTTCCTACATGCGCGATTCAAGACGAACGAAAGATTTTTACGAAATGCGCGGCTATTCTCGTTGTAAAACAACGAGAGCACTTATTTCTTTCTGGAGATGGATGCATATCCGTTATTACGACGGCTGCCTGATCGAGCGGCGATGAAATCAAATTCAACGTAAACAGACGGTGCAGGGAGACCGGGAGAAGAGAGAGAGAGAGAGAGAGAGAGAGAGAGAGAGAGAGAGAGAGAGAGTGAGAGAGCGACGGGGGGAAAGGATGACGCCCGGACAAAAAGAATTTTCTGAATGGCACGTACCTAAGTGTAATGGCTAGATGTTTACGAATATACGTATATGCGTGCGTGTCTGCCAATCGGTATACGTGTATACATAGATCGAACAGCCATATATCCTCTCGACGTGCGACGCATTGCACCCGGAGAACGAGCGCGGCTTTGAACAAACGCGTACGATATGCGCATACACATGTGCATACGTATTGTAAAAGCATACTATGAAGAACGAAGACCTGGGGTAGTGTTCGAGCAGTGAGAGCGAGAGAGATGGGTGCGTACTTGCGTGATACGATGCTCACGTAAATGGCACGATCGGAAGCCTCGCGAATCTCTTTTTCATTCGCTCACTCACTTCTGTCTTTGTCGACATCTCATGCCTTCCTTTTCTCTCCCCATCTATCTCTTTCCTCGCCCAACTTCTGCGAGAGAAACCCTTTGACTCGTTTCCTCTCGATGCACCAGTATCATTACGCACGGATGTAATGGCCTACGAACCCGGGCGAGGGAGCTGCGGAGAATCGCACGTCAAATGTGCCCGGGAAACCGGTAAAGTTGCTCGGCACACGCACACACACGCGCACACACACACACACACACACACACACACACACACACACACACACACACACACACACACACACACACACACACACGATATCACGTCGAAATCGATTGCCACCGGTGCATCGCGCTCTCCCTTCATCCTTCTTATTCTCCCTCTACCTATATTTTTCTCTTACTTTTTTCCTTCGTTGCGTGGTCACATCACCAGAACCGCTGCAGAAACAGGCCTCAATGATGCTGCACACGCTGCGCCCGATACAAACCCTCGTAAATACCGGACGAGATGCATTCGGAACGAATAAAAATAAATGAAAAGGAATTCCGTGATGATGATACGTGTACACACACCTATATACGCAAATTTATACACATTGTGAAGTTGTGACAATTTCGATGAATAAAACATCAATGATGTTGAATTTTGCATCGTTGGAATGCAACGAAAGTGGTTTCGTTTAGATTTATCTAATTTTTGCTTTGCTGATTGAAACTCACTACTTTGATGATTGTAAATCACTCCAATGTTTTTACGCATCGTTATTGGAGATTAACGACCTCGATTTGTAAAAGAAAGCTTTGCATAATAATAAAAATATCGAAATAGAACAAAATCGTTGGCCTTCAACGGTGCTAAATTCAACGACATAACATTTCACTGCTTTTTCCTTTGTATAATGGCTTTTGCCACAAATGGATTTGGGGGCATATAGTATTAAATTATATACTAATGGGATTACGAAAAACGAGTTATCTGTGCAGTGAATTATATAATTACATCACAACAAAAGTTCTGTGGGTTTTGTGCTGAAGGGCATCGCTCGCCGGTCTTCTTTTTATAAGAAAATTGTATTCTACGCCGAGTGCGGCCAGGCGGACATACTGATAGACAGACAGAATTTTCAAAATTGATAGATATCATCTCAGTATCATATTTGAACTCTGCTAGCTTAATTCCAAACAGAAAATCGAATGTACAGACCGACTACATTATTATATATATATATATATATGATCTAAATATACATTAACTAGCTGTCGTACCCGGCTCCGCTCGGGTGCGTGCGATTTTCACTATTTCTCGCTATGCATTTCTTGTTCGCACCCACACTGCACACGCACATCCTTTTTGGCATTGTAAAAACTTTACAGTAATCTCTGTGATATTTAAGTATGTAAGTAACGTCATGTGATCACGAAAACAGAAACAGTACACTCGAGGCGTCGAGTGGAGCGCGTCGCGTCGCACTCACTCGGGGACGTTTTTGCTGTCAAAATTTTCGTTCCGCGAGTCTGACATTTTTGTTCGCTGCTCAATATTAAGGAGGTTAGAGTGTTAGCCACAATCCAAGATTCATATTTTTTTCAATATATGTTATTGTCTAGACTGTACTGAGTCTTTACGTATTTTTCCTCGTCTTTGAAATGTTTCCCTCACCAAATTGCAGCGATAAAAAATAGTTCAATGAATGTAATTTTACGTGCGGTTAGATGGGCAAGACGTTCACGCTACTGGTGATGTAATTTTTTGGCTGTAATTTTTTGGCACCAAATTAAATCATTTCTAACAACGAATTAACGTAAAGTAAACCTTTGTAAACATTCTTTTTAAACCCATTATCTTGCCCATATGCCCATATGTATTTAATGTCGAACCGTCAAGGTTTATGAAAGACTACGAATCTATACTTATATACTGATAGTCGAAACTCAAATATGCCGTTGATTTTTTGCATAATCGGAATGCAACAAATCAACGGCATATTTGAGTTTCGAATATCAGTATATAAGTATAGATTCGTAGTCTTTCATAAACCGTAGTCACATAATTCGTAGTCTTTCATAAATTTCTACATTTTGATTACAATCTAGAATTTTCTATAGATTGAAATCGTCGATCTCTTATAAGCATAATAAAAACCGTTTGGGTGATTTTCGTACCCTAGATCGGCAAAAAAGTGCGAGCAATCGAAAACAAATAACTTTCGTTCCATTCCAACGATGCCAACTTCAACATCATACTGCAATTGTTTCTTATCGATCTAAATAAGTGACTTTTCAAACGTACGGGTGTGTGTGGGTGTGTTTCGGTTTTACGTTGGCCGGTACAGCTAAATTAAATATCCTACACATATATGTGTGATTACGAATGTCCATAATTTTTGCTTTATATGTGCATGATCGGGTATTTTTTTGCAGGATGAGACGTCGGAAGAGTAATGGAAAATAAGAAAGTAGACATCTTGAATTGACATAAACGTGGCTCTAGGACAGAGTAACGTCTGTGACTTTTCATAACGTTTTGTATATGTCACATACCGGCCAAAAATGATTCATGAAGGATCTTTATTACTTTCTCTGCCTGACAAAATGAAATATTATGCCTATTTTTACTTCACGAGACCTACAGTCGATTTAAACATACTCTAAAAGGAAATATTTTCTGCATAGATGAACTTACGGTCGGGGTCTTAAGAGCAACACTTTTGCTCAAGGCGACAATGTGTTTTGTCCGTGCGAACGTTTTTAGCCCAGATCCTTGACCGCAGACCTAGTTCGTAGACCAACTTTTATTGATTCTTCAGGGTGCATTGTACCCGAATGCACGACATTCTTGAGGCACATATAACGAGTTAAATGAGATTTTAGATTTGTTATTTTAAAAAATGAACATGAGATATGACGAGTGAAGGAACAAACGGGAAGGGAAGCAATGTCTGACAACTCGCGACCGTTGGCATAATATGTAAAAGGAAAAACGTTTGGAACGCATTATTCACGAATTTCCTATAAATACAGGAGTCCGTATTATTTTTTTTTAATATATTCAATATCCTCACCGCGTTGAGTATTAATGGACAAGCGAAAAAAGAATACATTCGCGCCGACTGTTTTTGTGCGCACGTCGCATATACTCTCCCGTTTTCAAATATCACCGCGCAATATATACCTTCGCGTACGGAATGTTTCGAATTAAATTTACCTTGGAATTTTCGCGGTTTCGCGTCACTTCTTGCCTGGTCCTTTCGTTTTATTTCTTCACACCCCTCTCGTGCCTCTGTCCTCGCTATCTCCCGCAGGCCGCCCACAGGAATGAAATTAAGGGGGATCAGCGGTGCAACGAGCGTCGAGGAAACAAGAAAAGTTCGTTGCCACGGCGCTCGAGTATATACGACATATACCGTACAACTATATATGTATATAAATACATTATACTTGTACAACCTTCACGTCTTGTGCAGAGCACTGGGATGGAGCAGCTTTGCCCATGAAACTTCCGTCGACTTTTTTTCTCCTTTTGCCTCTCTCTCTCTCTCTCTCTCTCTCTCTCTCTCTCTCTCCCTCTTTCCTTCTCCCTCCTTTTCCCTGTGTATTAGTCGGCCGTTGCATAAAGGTGAAATAGATATATGTATAGGGAAAACTCTGTAAATCTTCGCCCCGAGCTGGCGTAGAGAGAAAATGACGTCCTCGTCGCATGCGCCGGGCCGTCTTATTCCGCTGCTTGTTCGGGCTCTTTTCTTCCGGAGTAGTAGGGACTAAAGATGGCGAGAAATCTTTCCGAAACGAGCGTGCAATAGGGGTGTGTACGCGCGAAGAGTAAAGAAAAAAGAGGGCAAAAGGTGCCCGTAACGAAGAAATAATGGCGGCGAGCGTGTTGGACGTTGTTGGAGAACCCAGCAATCTGAAAACTTCGGCCGTATATATATATATACACATGCACAAACGTGCGCAACGAACTTGAAGCGTCTCCGAAGATTGATTCTTTCGTATTTCTAAAATATGTACTTGTGACTTTCAATATTAGCGTCGGCGTTTGCTCACCGTTTCGTATCGTAAGAAAACATATACAGGGGGCGGCCCGTATACGCAATTTCGTTGGGCAACGTGAATTAATATGTATATTGAAATCATGATACTATAGTTTGCATATTTTGAACGCAACGAAAATTTCGTAGTCCAATTTTTTGGCCCTAAAAAAGTACTCAAACGTTTTTCAGGATCATTATGAGAAATCTTCAGCCTAAATATGTAAGAAGAAATTCTCGTTGATAATGAAGATGAGGAAATAAAAAAGTAAAAAAGAACGTTCGTTGCATTCCAACGATGCAAACTTCAATATCGTTCGGAATCCGCTTTCCTTCATTCTCGATTCGCTCGTTAAGCAATTCTTCACACTTTTTTGCCTTACCAATCGCATTCTCGATCTTAAGTCGACGTATTAATAAATGGACAACTCCGCAAGCTTAAGCTTTTCAAGCAATATGTGAGAATTCGTATGGATCACCGAGAGATGATTTTGACGGAAGCAGCGCGCGGCACCGATGGAGATAACCTACTCTTAAGAGGGAATGACACCTCATCGCGGTCGGTATGGTAGAACAATTATAGGTTCCCAAAAATCTCTGAAACGGCTCTTCAGATCCCGTCGAAACTTTGCCAAACGACGTCAAATAGATAGACGAACAGCTGTCTTCCCCTCAAATTTTCTGAATTTGAGGAAAAAAAACTAGATTGGCTTATCATAAGCCAATCTACATTTTTTTTCTCAAATTCAGAGAGTTTGGCAAAGTTTCGACGGGATCTGAAAAGCCGTTTCAGAGATTTTTGGGAATCTATAATTGTTCTATCATACCGACCGCGATGAGGTGTCATTCCCTCTTAATAGTATGGCGAGAGAGAGAGAGAGAGAGTTCTTTACCAGTGGTCGCAAGGCCCGTTGTCCATTTTGCTCATAATTCCTTTTAGTTTTATTCCCCTTTGTCCTCTTTCATGTTCTTTGCTCTTCCCCTCTTTTTCGCCTGGTCAGAGTTCGATATATATATGCATATATATATATATACACATAGTATGGGCAGGAATAATATAGATTACAGGACTACCGGAGTGGTCGTAGGCTCTAATTTTCTTCGGCGCATCTCACGCTCCATTCATTCCACCCTGTTTTCTATACCACGTTTTTTTCCCTTCGTTTCTTGAATGTATACAATTTTTTCGTATTTTTCTTCCTTTCTCACCCGTTTTAACTCTCTTGCGCTCGCTCTATTTTCGCTTTCAAACAGTACCACGGAATGCTTTTGAGAATTTGCCCGTAGAATGGTCCTGTAAATTACCACAGCTTCTCACACCAACTCTTTCCCTTCCTAACTCTCTCGCTCACTTTTTTTTATTTTTCTCTTCACTTGAACTCCCAGTGCCGCCTACAACGATGGTTCAACGAACGGAAAGTCTTTACCGATGTCAATTTACGCGTTGAATCGTCACGATTACGCCCTTGCCTCTCCTCGTGTACTCTATTTCGATATATCTATATGTATACTTGTAATACCCGCAGAAGCGTTTCGGCT
>OY723387.1:18289327-18339327 GCA_963210295.1 Ophion ellenae | reverse complement strand
GCTGCGAGGACTCGGTAGGGCACGGGAGAACAGGGATCCGAATAGATGCCTTTTATTGGTGGTGTACGTGGATATACATCTATGCGAATGTTCCATAGGTACATGTAGATAGATGTACCCATGAGAAACTTGGCAGTAAGGTGTGGAGGGCAAATCGTGCGTAATAGAGCGAAAAGGTCGCGATCCGTCACACGCGTTGGTTGCAGGTAAGTTACGCGCACTCACACATACATACACACGGACACACACATATTTATACATATACACACAGACGGGCACGCAGATAGGTACATGTGCACAGAGTGCATACCCGGTAGGGATATGGTCGAAAACGAGAGCCCCAGCACATAACGAAGTGCCAAATGCTTTGACGAATTTGTCGTTGGGGTTTCTCGTGGGCGCGCGTGGGTCTTGTCTTTGTCACACATACCGTCCCTATGCTATTAGCCGGTTGGGCGATAAATGGGACGTACGTATATGATCACGTTGGATGCACGAGACGCAGTGAACGCACTGCGTATATCTATACCTACACACACACACACACACACACGCACATACACACACACACACACACACACACACACACACACACACACACACACACACACACACACACACACACACACATATATATATATATATATAGTACGAGCGTGCCTATATACCTATATATGAATATAGGCATGTACGTAACGCGCGTATGGCCGTGAACGGGTTGAAATGAGAAGGGCGTGGATCAGTCGGTAATAAAACATAGCCGCTAAGCCCTTCGATCTTTATACTATCGGCTCGATGCCCGTAACTGCTGGAGGGAGACTAACCCGAGTCGAAATTTTCGAGCCGCGTTCAACCCACAAAATGAAGGCGAGCAGAAATCGGCGTGAGCGGATTAGTGGGTATCTAAAGGAGCGTACAATGTTTGAAAGTATCATGCGTTAGAGCTTCCGATGAACCTACGGTATGGCAGAAAGTAGACTTTTTGACTCAAAGGAGGTCAGTAAGGCTCACAATTGAACCTGCGGAACCTCAGGTCGGCCTACTTCGAGCGCTCCCGCAGAACCTACCCGCAGGCCTACTGTACACTGCTAAACAAAAAAATTAATTTATATAGAATCTATTTAAATAAAATAGGTTTTTTCCTTGTCTCACAGCCTACTACGATCATATTTCTTTCAAAGATATTTATATATATTAATAAAGATGAGATTAAAATTAATCTTTATTTGCTTACAATGTACACTGTAAAGCTAAGTGTACTATATGCATAAAAGATTTCATAAATCGAAAATAAAATGAACTCCTTAATTGAGAGCTTTGCCACAAGGATTTGTATCGTAATTCGCCATTCCCTGGCCTTTAGAATTGATTTTTTTCGAAGAAAATATCTGCCCTATATGCGACTTGAACCTAGTCCTACCTACTCATAACTACGTTCCGCTGCCCCTATGCTACCGAGTGCTCATAACATTTTAGTCGCTAATATGGCATAAGAGACCAAATGAATACCTCTAAGAGACCAAATGAATACCTCTAACTATTTGTTGTATCACATAAGCTATATGAATTAGTTAATATGATTGTGATAATTAGAGACTTTCATCGAACAACATGCTATAGATTTTTCAAACACACACACACACACACACACACACACACACACACACACACACACACATATATATACACACACACATATATATACATATACAAAATTCCTCTCTCTCCACCTTCTCTACGCCCCGCCCCTTTGATATGAGTGTTGCAATAAAGATGGACCGTTAGTTCAATCAAATAGAAAAATGATTAACTCTACGAAAATTCTATTTGAGGTAAATTAAAAAAAATAACTAGATCCATTCAGTGAACTTAACTAAATTGTTTTTTTGAACAGATGAAAATGTTGAATTGATGAAACCGAATCACAGATTTATTAGGATCAAATAAAATATGTAGTTGAACGATACTAAATAGATTGATTTTTTATAAATAAACATTTTTGAAATCAATAATTTTAATAATGGAATGCAATAGGAAAAATTTGGTTCTATGAAAAATCTAGTTAATTCAAATTATAAAGAATCAAATAGACGCGGTTAGTTAATGTCATATTTAGCGGAAAAAAATAAAAATATGCTTCATACATACACGTGGAAATATTTGTTAAATTTTCGACGTGCTAAAAATGAAAACAAAGAAAAATCAAACATTTTATTTAAAATCGACGGTAATCGGCCGTCGCCATTTATCAACTCATTATTGAATTAACAAGAAGAACAAAACGAACAAAAACAAAAAGAAAAAATCGAATGAGGTTGAATTCTAAACCGACAATTTCAATCCTTTAGAACATGAAATAGACTATAATAAACACCCTAACGTTCCATATAGATATCAACATTATATGTTATTTAGATCTACACTGCCAGCCAAAAGTTTTCGGACACTCCACATGATCGCAAAACTTTTGAGCGCTGGATAATTGCCAAATAATGTTAGAGTAATATAATTCATTTCATTTATTATTTCGCGAAGATCCTATAAAGATCTATATAATTAAGTAATTATACAGAGCTTTATAGCGTCTTCGTAAAATAATTATTATTCTACCATAAGTTTTCAATGATCCAAAGTGATATTAAGTTTTGCAGTAATCTGAAGTGTCCGAATACTTTTGACTGGTAGTGTATATTCGAATATATTAATGCAACCACACATTTCGAGAATAATATATTTATATATAGTATTATATAATATATACCGTCGCTTAAAAGTTTGGATACACCAGTCGATATTTCTTGCTGCACTAAAAGTTACATAGCTTCGTAAAAAAAAGATAACCAAATTTACCGAACGGCGTTTTGACGGGAATAAATTCAGCTCTATATTACTTTTCTGAAATATTTTTTTATAATTTTCATTTCGACCCGGTACGCACTTTTATACGTGACGGATTTTCGGTTTTTTTTTCGACCATCGAGAATTGGGCGCATGACTTATGCAAAAAAAATTTGTTGCGTTTATCCATGATAAACTTGAACGGGGTAGCAGGAACTCCATTTGCGTTTTTTATAAAGTTTTGTACGATTTTTTTCGCAATGTTATTTCATTTTTTGCTAAAAAAGACTAATTCTAGATAATGCAATGTAACTCAAGAACTAGAGGGTTTAAGAAGAAATGTCAAGGACGAAAAACGTCGCGTAAGCTTATACTGTATAGACTGGCATTTTTTAAGAATTTTCCTGTGAGATTTTTTCTCACAGGAAAACGCCCATTAATCCGATAGAATTGGAGTAAGACTATATACAAGCATTCTTTTATGAATTGCCTATAAAATAATAATAAATCGATATTGAGCAAATTTGATTGTTTTCGCATATTAATATTGCACTAATAAGGGGACGATGTATTTTTATTAATTTCGTATTATTTTCGTCATCGAACGGGTTACCGATCAGGCCACAATGGAATGATGATGGAGGAGATATCGAATTTGGGCCGAAAGCAGGTTAGGTGGGGTCAAGACAACAGTTTGAGACTGAAAGCAGGTTAAGGAGGCCTGTGCTCTGCACGTTTCACTGAAACTGGGGGTCGAGAGAAGGTTTGGGAGGTCTAGCAGAGGCTACCCTGGACCAAGAGGAGGTCTCTTCATGGCACTGAACTCGACAAATGAGGTTTCGTTGGTTCAACGAAGGCTGGCGGCTTATGTAGTACAAAAGAAATGGGTCCTGCGAGGTTCAGAAGAGGCTAAACATTTTGACTCGGGAAGAGACAATGTATCTCTCAGTCTTTCTCTCAGAAAAAGGTGTGTGTGTGTGTGTGTGTGTGTGTGTGTGTGTGTGTGTGTGTGTGTGTGTGTGTGTGTGTGTGTGTGTGTGTGTGTGTGTGTGTGTGAGGGAGAGAGAGAGAGAGAGAGGGGGGGGGGGGGGAGAGAGAGAGAGAGAGAGAGAGGGATAGTATACCGGCAAGTCTACCGTCTATAATTTGGCGAGTGTAGAACTGGCTGTATCATGGCCGGCAAGGTTGGCGAGGCAGACAGGGAGAATATGGGGCGGCCGGGGTCGTGTATATACATATACACACATGGGCGAATCGGGCGGTTTTTGGCTTCGACAGCAAGAGACGCTGTAGGGTTGCACTTAGGAATTATGGCGGATAGAAAGCAGCCTTTTGCAGATCGCGCGGACATCAACCGTGGGGGGACAGAGAAAGAAAGCGTCACGGCGAAACGCACATGACGCATGACCATACAACCCGGCAATTTAGAAAGGGCGACGGGATTAAGTCCGCGCAAATACCATAATTTCATATCCTCTCTCTCTCCCTATCTCTTCCTAATTCAGTCTCTCTTCCTCTTTCTGTTTCTCCCTTTGTGTGTGAAAGGGTTTCCGAATTAAGTCTGAATTCTCCGCCCTGTCACATATACACACGTGCATCTGTCGTACAGTTACATACATACATACTTGTTTGAGACTGAGACGTACTATTTCACCCGGCCTTACGTATATTCACGAATTGGGCAATAGAAACACCATTAAAAAGCAGCGACGAAATGACCGAGAGACAAATATAAAGTCGTATACTCCCGCACCTCTATAATCTTTCGCGTTTCTATACACCCATCTGTATATATGTAGGGCAAGTAGGGGCAAGATGATAACGCTAAGGTCATGTTCAAATAAAACAATACATGTATGAGTCAGTCAACTTTAATTATCATTTAAATTAGTAAACATTTATTAATATTTTAATTCTGGGAGCAAAAAATCCGTCTTTCTGATTGTTACCATACAATATATATTTTTAATTACGTTTATTTTTCCCATCTTACCCCATATGCGGGGCACGATGAAACATCGCTGGGAGAATGATAGGCCACGAACTATTGGCATCTTTCGCATATAAAAGCGGTTTCATTCTCAATACCAGCAATTTGATAAACCAATCTCCAAGTTCTGTAGTATTTAGTCCGGATAATCTTGCTTCTATATCATTTTAATCATTTGTAAGTTCTTTTTCTTCCCCTGGTAAAAATACCGGTTGAAGGGGAACCAACGGCTTTACTAGTTTAATTTCACCCTTTCCAACGTAAATAGTGGCACGTTGTAAAATATTGCGGCTTTGCGATAGCTTGTATTCATCCTAGGTCGTCTGACTGCCGTTATATGGCGCTAGTATGGTAACCTGATCACGGCGTGAACAAAAATGTAACGCTGTTCCCGATAACGGCGGGATCTGGCAGCCTGACTACGCCCAAATCTGGCAGCCTAATTGGGCGACTATCCTGGCGCCTTATGATGGTGTGTATACGGCTGCCTGATCGGATGTATTACAGAAAATATACCGAACAAAGAACATAAAACTTTTCTTGTTAATTGAATATTTAACACCAAGTTACATCTGAACAGTTTGATAACAAAACATATATTTCTGAACTTATTGACAGCGTCTTTCGTTGTTTGTTTCTTTGTTCTTATGTTTGTTAATTGTTATTATTATTCTTAGTTTTATTTTTTTTGTTTTTATTTATATATTTATTTGAAATATATATTTTAACGGTATATCCTCACACTTGTGGTAATTCTTTTTTTTTTGTCGTTCTGAGCGGTGCACGTCCCAGTCCTTCGCGTTGTTCAGCACCTTGCCGTCGGCTTGCTGGATTTGTTTAACTGTAGCACTTCCTTCGTTGTTGGTTTTGACAGTATGACATCTGAAATATGCTAACATTTGAAATCTATATTATACAGGTTGCAAGAGAAATATTATTTAAGTAATGCAACCCTCTCCGCTGGCATGGAGATCTTCTTCGCTGGTGTTCGAATCCTCTCCGCTGACATTAGGATATTGTTTGCTAGTAGCTTCATCAAGACTTTACTGATCTTGAATTTTATTATTCGGGCCTCTTTCTGTAAATATTCAAATTTTTCGTAAACAAGAGAATGTATATCATTCTCAGTTTTCAAATTATATTTTATATTCATATTATACTATTTTTTAATTTTTAAAAAGTAGTTTTTTATATTAAAAAAAAATATTTTTTTAATTGTATTTTATATTGATATTATTCTATACCCAAGTGTATAAAAATTCATAAATTTTGTAAAAGTTGAAAAAGTAAGGTTACACCTACCTGGCACTTCTTGTACCGACTGTACGGGACTCGTCAACTTTTTTCTTTGAACGACATGGCCTAACACCCAGCCGTGTCAAATACCACTTCCGCTCTTTGCGATTCATAAAGTTTTCACTTTATGTGCTCCTTTTTATATTTCGTAAAAGCTTTCAAGTTTTAACCCAAACACGATGTATACAATGACTCACGTGCAAGCATATAGTTTTTAAATGCAACACTAGCGCCACCACTTTAGCGCTAGCCTGAGCACTGCCATGCATGGGCCTCCTAATAGAGTCATATTAGGGCACTGATAAGGCAAACCACATTATGGCCATTTTCACGTTTGCCATAAGTTTTCCTGACCTGTGGCTGCCTGTTCACGGCAGGCTCACGGCCGAATCAAAATTCCCGTAATACGGATAGCCACACAGCTCCCTCAATACGGCCCGATCATAAATCTGGCTAGCGTGAACAAATTTCCAGCCGGGATCTCGCCCCATTAAATCGTTAACGAATTAACAAAAAAATCACACAATAACCTTGAACATTTCTGACAAACCGTTCTTATTATATTCATAATTAATTCGTTCATCGTGTTTACTTAGCTGCCTTTAATCAATATCAGCAACTCAAATGAACTGAAACGATGGTAAACTTGACCAAAAATTAGATCGTTTTATTAAGAAAATCGATATTGTTTTCTCACTCAAGACGCGTGCTTCCGCCACAGTTGATACTTTAAAGTATTAATACTTATTCACCTCCCCGCCAGCCCGCCAAACTCCAGCGGGAGCACTGTGCTCGCACACACTGTTCAGTAGCTAGGCTTATGATTCATCTTACCCCGCGTATTCGTCTTGTCCCAAGTTCCCCTATATATATATTTGTATAGTCATCCGTATTATTCACGCAAATTAAGGCCATTTTTTATCCGCAAATTTAAGCAGTATGTAAAGAAAGTTTTAAAAATCGTTTTTTTTTCGTTTAGTTTTATTATTCTACAGACTTTTTTTGAATACGTCTGTGAAAACTGTTTAATGATACTCATATAATTAGCCGATTTATAGAAATTATAAGGATTACGCTTGGGGAGCGCTGTCGAGACGCAACAACTTTAGACGCGTTTTTCTCAAAATTATCCTTTTCAAATCAGCAACTACAATATGTAGATAACCAATTGGCCGATGAAGCTCCAATCTGGCATACACCTTCAATATACTGTTTTTCAACATTGGTAGCAGAATTGAGTCGAAATAATTTTTTTTAATTTATGTACAACCTTATTTATATATAACATGAGAATGGTCACCAAAATAGGCAAACTTCATAATCAAAGTTTTGCATGCCGCCATTTTGTAAATGTTTTTTTTTTGCGGAAGCTGCTACGAAACATCACAACACCTATACAGATTACGAATAAGTCCGGTTTTTTTCTTCGTTTCATACAACGTCCACAACTCTGGTCACCAATCGGGAATATTTTCCGCGCACCGTTGTGAAAAAACGTGCAAAAGTCCATGATAAAAGAAATTTGTTTTCAATTGTACTTTACTGCGACGGATATACGTGAATTAAAAGGCTCTCGCGTGTCGCACTTTCTTTCTCCTGCCTTCCTCCGGTCGGGGTTTCTCCCTATCCCAATAGCGCAGCCTTTCGTGACGTACAATACATTTTTTTTACTTTTAAAAACTAAAAAAAAAACACGTAGTAATAGAAAAGGCTCCTTGGAAACATTATTGCATGTTACAGCTTATAAAGAATTCTGGTTTACCTTATGATTATTTTTTATTTTTATTCAAGCAATGGTTTTATTATATTTTTTGAATTCATCAAATGTACAAAAAAGTGAAATAACTTTTTTTTTACAAGCGAAGCCAGTTTACTAGAAATATTGTACACAAAATTGTTAAACCCTGGCAATAATATTTTTCCAAATATTTTAATTTTATTTTAAAAAATCATATTACGATTGAAACATAGAATTGATTTCACTATTATATAACAATAAAACGTCTGTACAACACCAAAATCCATGGAAATATAATTTTTTTATTGCTCCGCTTTATGTGAGAAAAGTTCATAGATTGGCTTCTTTACCTATATCTAAAAGTTTGAGGTATTCGACGTCTCCGATTGCTGCGAAGAAACCAATTTTGGCTGTGCAGCTCTGAAGTTATAAAATGTTGATTGTTTATAGTTGAAAAGCAAAATATGTATTTGTTTCACATGAACTAAAAATAATTAACGTTTTGAATCTTTAGAGACTGTGAAACCAAAAACATGGATTCTTCGCTGCAATCTCATACATCAAAAACCTCAAATTTCTAGATGGAGAGGAACCAGTCTATGAATTTTTCTCACATCAACTGAATGCAATGATAAATGTATACCCGTAGAAATATACATTTTTTATTGCCTTCCGTTGATGCGATAAAAATGCATGAATTGGCTCCTGTAGACGGAGAAATATACATTTTCCAACGTCTCCGATCGCTGCGAACCGTTCCACATTGTTCGCTTCACAGTCTCTAAAGATAAGAAATGTTGATTGCTTTTTGGTAAGACAAACAATGGAATGTGAATATCATTAAGCACTGGAAAGCCAAAAATATGTATTTGTCTCACGTTAACTAAAAACAATTAACATTTTACATATTTAAAGACTGCGAAGCCAAAATCATGCGATTCTTCGCAGCGATCGGAGACATCGAAAACTCCAAACTTTTAAATATAGCAGAGCCAGTCTATGCATGTTTCTCGCATCAACCGAAGGCAATAAAAAATTCTATTTTCATGGATATACATGTTTTACTATCTTGAGTTGATGTGAGAAAACATTGAGAATTTGCTCCTGTACATCGCGGAATATAAATTCTTCAATGTCATCGATCACTGCGAAGAAATCTATATTGTTGGTAAAAGGGCGAACATGTTTTTTTTTTCTCTTTTTTTCCAAAATATCAGCCATCCAAAAAAATAGTGACAATTTGCAAATCAGCTATCTTTTCTTCTAATCTTGGAAATTAGTTTCAGTTTCTTCTTCGTCTAATCTTGGAAATTAGTTTAAGTTTCTGGAACAGTACCTGAAAGAGACTTTTTATATCTGACTATATATCTTTTTTTCTTACCTATGTTCAATGCAAGATGATTCCATGTTTTTGCCGTTTCATACGCTTCAGTCTGCAGTATATGCATATGCTGTAGACTGTGTATATATATATATGCGCTCGAAGTACTGCTTGCCGTCCTATTCCCAATTGCGAACAATTTTTTGAAGTTCGAATATGAAACACGGAGAGCCTTTGCGAAATTTATTTTTGGCACTAAAAAGGGCTGTTTGCTCTCCGTATTCGATTAATTCTTTGAATAATGAATTCGCGACATGCGGAACCTTCGTTAAATTTATTATTCGCCCTAAATACGACCGTTTGTTCCACGCTCAGAAACGCGATATGATTCGCGATATGAAGAGCGACCTCTTCATATCGCGAATAATTTTGAGGGTCAAAGAATCGCTCGGAAATTCGGCCGAAAATTATGAGATCTCGGGTTTGAGTGGACGGATCGAAAAATAACCTGAACCAAACACCGGGAAAAATCACATTACACTTGTCAAATGTCACCAGATTTTCGATTCGTCAACGCGTGTTCGCTCGGCGTCGATGAAATGTTCAAAAACGACCAATAAAATGCCATCTTAGTGTATTAAGAGTACGCATCGTGTTCGTCAGTGGGGTGATCATTTTCTTGGCATCAAGACGCTGCCGCGTCTCTTGTATACGTGGACAAAAGAAATCGAACCCGTCTATATGCACGCCCATTCATTGAACATTTACCGGCCGTGGTCGTCCGGTATATTTTATCGGCGTACTTTGTAATTCGTCCAAGCTCTAATAGTACACTTTCGACGTATTTTACGAATACGAGCAACGCGCGGAGCAATCGAATCATATGGGGCGAGAGGGGGGAGCGGGGGGGCGGCGACAGAACATGAGTACAGATGGGAGGCGATCACGTATAGTACGACTTCTGCATCGTGCAGATCTATCGGCTCGCCTCATTCTGTGAACGTACCTTATGGGGATGGTAAAAGAAAAAAAAATAGTATCAATTGGACGAGAGTCGCCCGCGAGGCTGCTAACTAATTTATACTTGTTTCACTCTCTTGCCGAGTGAAAGGGGGCAATGTAGATGCCGGGTGGTCGTAACGCTCCCTAGATCCCTTCTTGACGAGGCTTCCGTCCGAGAAAATTCAGAGACGGAGCAGGAAAGAGGGAGCGAGATATGGAAAACGGGGAGAACGAGATGAGTATATTTATGGCTTCACACATGGTGGTTCACGTCATGGTATGAGTGTGCTCAGCAAATGTACAAATACCCGTAGAGGTATATAAATCTTATATAGAAATAGAGGGAACTCTTGCGAGTCATACGAACCTACCTACCAACAAGTTATACGGTTCTTCCGCGAAATGGGATGGCTAGACGGGGCTTCTGCAAATTTAAGCGCAGGGCTCATGTCGAATAAACTACATGTATGCAATTAATAATTGGCCGCTATGAACAAATCAAGCACTATTGAAATGACCCCAAATTCTTATATCCTCAGCAGTAATCTCTCCCATTTCCTATCGTCGAACTTTGATAAACTTTGAGAAAGTGCACGCCACAGCAATCACGGACACGTATATATAATCACGATTGGACTCGCTTGCGGTCCACGACGACACACATGGAGGATAAAAACTATTGACACTTGCGTCACGGTCGCCGCATCTACCCACAGAGCCCACCAGCGTATCTTCTTTATTGCCATGCTGTCCAGTGTATTATACATGAGATGAGCCACTGTGTGTGTGTGTGTGTGTGTGAGCGCGCGCGCGCGTGTGCGTGCGTGCGTGTGTGGGTATCGCGACGATTCAGAAGCATGGCGTTCAGAGGCGTGAAAATTATAACGATAGGTCCACCTTTTTTCGTTTTTCCCACCCAATGCTTTGATTGTTATTCTGTGTGTGCGTGCGTGTTTGACGAATTCTAAGATGCGTGGAGCCTCCGAACATATTTTTTAGCGAGCAAAGTACGTGGTGATCCGTTCCTCGCCCACCCCCGGACCGTTTCCTGTTGCGAGAGCAGCAATTGCCTTCGTTTCCCGTTAACATATAACGTGCTCTCTCTTTCTCTCCTGGTTTACGAATTTGTCAGCAGGCTTTACGATCGATTAATGACTGCGGCTGTATAGGGCTCGTTCCAGCCATGTTTCGAGCGTGTATGTACATATAAATGTACACGCAACACATACACATATGTGCGCGCTCACGTGCTTATATTTCGTCTCTTCCAGCTCATACACGCATTGACGTGGCCAGCATGCTTTTCCGGCTCGGGTGCCTAGGCGGGCCAGCCTGACAAAAACAGTGGTTTTGTTCACAATCATCTTTTTTTTTAAAGAAAATTTACCCGATAGCCGATAATCACGTAACATACAAAAAATATGAAGCCTTATTCACACGTTTATGTTAACTTTTATATTAAACTCTTGCAATACCTTGAAAAATATTTAATATACTAATTTTCCAGCAGTGTCAAATGTCGGAGAATCGTTCCTCAATCATTGCGTATTTTATTATCCCAAACAACTTTTGTTTGAAACATTTTTTGATCGGGCTAATAATTATCGAGATACGGCGATTTTTAAGTTTTCATCCCCGATTTCTTAGGGTTGGGTCGAGTTAAGGGGAGTAACATTTTATTGGGGTTACATTCAGTATGTAACCATCTAGTGGAAAAATTCAGTGAAAAACTCCCATTCTCCGGTAAAAAGTGCTGGGTTTCCGTGTCTTTTACTGGACTAATAACAAGGAACGAGCTGAAGCCTCTGCAAGACGTTTGACGTTTTTGCGGGTAGTCCGTGCTTGACCGTTGACGAGAACGCATGATCGAATCGCACATTTTCTATTGACGATGTATTGTTACGCATCGAAGTCATTAAGAGACGATAAATACTTTGTACGAGTCCATTGGACATTTACGCTCATAAAGCATACACCACTAGTAAGGAAAATCTTACGACATACGTGATTTAGAAATACGTCGGTGCGGGTGGGTTGGTGTATGTGTTTGTGCAAGGACGATGTGTTACAATATAAACTTTCCACATCTAATAGACAGGTTTCTTCGATTTTTTACTTCTCTCTCGACATCGCAGCCCTCGACCTCTTCTTGGTTTATTTTTCTATGTATATATGTTGTCTTTCCTAGGTAACATTCCTATCTGGTTAGTCCCCGGAGGGAAGTCTGTCGTATTTCTTTGTGGGTACGGATCTCTATCTCTTTGAGTAAATTCGGGAGGGCGCCATTCCGTCACACTATACGTGACAAACGGAAGTGTCGCGTCCGCGTCGTTGATTAACGGCGTTTCTCTGCGGTTGTACTGACGGCCTCCGTGCAGCCCCTCCACCCCCTTCTTCCCTTCGTTCCCGATGACGATATGTCCCGATTGATATGTATGTATATTGTACGATTTTGTCTCTTCTTGCGGTTTCGCCGAGGAGAGAGCGAGCAAATGAGGATCGGATCGATTTGCTCGGTCGAGTAATCTCTCGACTTCTTGATTTACTCTCTAGACCGATAATAAAGTATAGTAGAGTACTTATGCGGTATATTGGAAGGTACGATGCGAGCGTGACAGCGCTTCAAGTGGCAATTTGACAACTATTTTCATGCGGGCGCGGGGGTCGGTTGCAATACAAGAGATGCAAACGAGTGTCTTGATTTATCGATTGAAGCGAGACAAATATAGATTTGCGCCGATCGAACAGGTTTAATATCAATTTATAATTACCGGATGAAAGATTTTACATCAGTCAACTAGCACGGTGACGAATAAAATATATCATTATTCAAATATTATTGCAAATAAATGTTGCCTCTTCGTTCTTTTGCTAAATCGATATGCGCATTTGTTTATCATACACCTATATAATAGTACGATATAATTTTATTATCACGTGGGTGCCAACGACTCTTCGATACGGGGACTCCTCAGAATAACTTTGTGCGGTCAAAGAGAAACGCCGGTGCCATACCGAACCCACATACGTACAACTATGTGAACGAAAATTATGCGCAGGCATACATAGATAGCCGGAGGGAGGGAATATACGCAAACAGAAGTGCGGAATGTGAGTTAAAAAGGAATGGGGAACAGATGAGATGGAGCTACAGCGAGGGTGCGTAGGAGGGTGAGGCAAAAAGTTGAGAGAGAGAATGTAAAAAATATGGAACGAGTTGAGGAGCAACGAATGAGTTGCGTCTTCGCGTAAGCCAGATAGAACGTAAGAGGCAGCTCGTATGACAAATGTCGCGGCGAGACAGATCTCGAGTCTCTCGATATATCACAGAGATAATTATATTATTCCAGTTCTCTCAGCGACGAAACGCAATTCGAAGACGTATTTATAGATTGGCATTTCCAGAGTCGTCTGCTCCCATCCCTCGGCCACCCTCATGTCAAGCTCTCTCCTTCCATGTCACGCTTTTCATGATCAGATATTTTACAATGCACTGTATAATGATAAAAATGTATAACAATACTACATAGTATGCTGTCGCAAATACATTCCGCAAAAAATGGTAGTTAATTATTGCATTTTGTTGAACCGCTGCCTGCGAACGCGGTCAATCGATTTTCGGAATGCAATATGCTGGCGGATTTTCTTTCTTCATAATTAAACACGTTGAACCTTTATTATACACTTTCTCGGATTACGAAGCGCGTTGCTGCGCAAAGCTTTCGACCATAGTCCTTCATATAATCTCATCGAACGGTGATACGTTGAATCTAATTAATATTGAATTATTAATATTACAGAACTCGGATTGCCTCAATTCTGCTAGTATCCGGAATCCGATGTATTGCAATTCCAATTAGCCTTCATGCGAACGATACTGCAAGTGATGCATGGTTGATCATTAGCGCGCATGAAAAACTGGACTTTCGTATCCAATTATTAAAGTGATGGTTGTGCGTAATAATAATTCGTGATCCTAAACAGCGCGTAAGTAAATTACCATAACTGAGAAACCGTGTTTTTTGTTGCTTTTTTATCCACGCATCGTCCCATAGTAAAGTGTAAAGAAAAAGACGCCCCAATGTTTAACCGCAGAGTTATCATGCTACTCGGCATTATTAATCTCATCTAAATTGATCCCGTCGTCGGCTGTAATTCGTCCCTGCGTCCGGGATTAGGCACCCCTGCTCGAAAACACTCCGGGACGTGCACTTTTGCTTCTCCTTGCGCTTACATTGAATGCACATCTCCGTGCATCTGTCACATCGCGTATACAGGCTCTCGTGGAGTACAAGCATTGTAGTTATTTCTCTCGCTGTCCGCTTTCATTCACCCCGTGTAGCCCCTACGCCGTAACCTCTTCCTCTCCTGATATATATCTTCACTTTGACTTCCCATTTCCACGAGAATCGACCATGAATAGCATCGACACGCCTACCTTGCTGTGATATCCTCGACCTAAAATCCCCACGTTCAGTCGCCGTACCCTCCCGTAGAGTGGGTAATAAAGTTTGGTAAAAAGCCCGATAGGAACGACGAGGACACGACGGCGTGGAATGAGAGTCAAGTCTAGTTATACCGTGCAGCTCCGTCGTATACTTATATATATATATATATATATATATATATATATATATATATATATATATATATATATATATATATATGCGTGTGTGTGTGTCTGTGTGTGGGTGTGTGCTTGCAAAGATTCACATACACAAGGTGTCCCAGAAGTAACGTACGTCCTCCTAGCATCTGGTACGAAAAAAAATTCTGAGACGAAAAGTCCTTAGTCATTTTTTGATCAGACGCATAGATAATTAATTATGAATTAAAATAAATAGCCAATCAGGTGCGCGCTGCAGCGGAAAGGCAGCCAAGAGGGGAGGAATAGGGGAATGCGTTGTAATTGCGTGCGCCTGAGCGCACGCGAGCGTGTGCGAATGTGTGCAGAGGGAAAATTCCCAAAGCATGTGCTCACACTAGGACACACACACACACACAATCTCATACGCACACTTGCACACATACTTTCGGAATTTTCCCTCCGCACATTTTCAGACGCACGCAATTGCAACGTATTCCCCTATCCCTCCCCTCTGCGCTGTCTTTCCGCTGTAGCACGCACCTGATTGGCTATTTATTTTAATTTATAATTAATAATCTATGCGTCTGATCAAATAATGACTGAGGACTTTTCGTCTCAGATTTTTTTTCTACCAGATGCTAGAAGGGCGTACGTTAATTCTGGGACACCCTGTATAAGTACCAAATAAAAATACCAATAGTATGCCGAGACACGAGGGAAGGATGGAGTTAACGTTCGGTGAACGAGTTTCGATTGATATTGTCCCCACTTTGATTATAACATTCGAACCTTGCGGGCGATGCATTAATGCGACTGGAAAATCTAAACCGAGCTAGTTGATCTGTCATTGACCTGTCTCGTTATTGAAAAATGCTTTACCGATGGATGTAGGGGAGGCCTAGGAGGGTTGAAACAATTTTCAGATTTCACCCCTTATCTCGGAATCGAAACGAGAGATTCGGGTAAATATAAAGTTATTTTGTAGCTTTTTGAATCGACTGATCGATTTTTAACTAGAAATGACTCCAGAAATTATGTAACCGGTAAAAAAACCATTTAAGTACAATAAGCCGTTTTGTTTCAACTCTCCTCATATCGAGGTAAATTGAAACAGCTATCGAGGTGAGTTAAAACGCCTGGGAATCGGTACAAAATATGGGTATAAATTATGTCAAAACACATTGTTCTTAAAAAACTTTGTTGAAAATAAAAAAAAACTTAACCTCGACATTAATCTAAGTGTCCCTTTGTTATTCAGTCTAACAAAGTTCTAACTGAAACGAATATAAACGCACGAATCTCACGGAAAGAAATAGTAAAATTTAGCTAAATAAAAAATAAATTGAATGAGAAACTTTATGGCAAGAAAGCAAATTCATCTCTATTCTGACAAACAATTGTGACATACATATGAAATTTCTCCACCAGTGCAGGCTTCGTGCGACCATGCTTTGCACTCCAGGCATTGCACCCACTTCGTATTTGGCCTGCCGTTTGAATACGATTTCATACAACACACGCAAAAGTACTCTTCCTCGTCTTCACTTTCCACGTTCTCTTTGTGCTTGATCTTTCGTCCCGTAGAATAACGTCCTCAGCGACGAACTCATATTTTTCTCGGCTCACCATGCCTCTATCCGTTTTCCTAATACATTTATTCGGCACCTGAAATAAAACAAATGCTAGCCTTGCAAGCCACACCACAAAATATAAACGTATGAAAATACTACTGCAACCGAGGTACGTTAAAACACCTTGTTTCAACCCTCCTAAGTGTCAAAAATGCGATATCACTTGATTCGGAACTCACTATTGATAAAGATTATTGCAAAACAACAAATTCAATAAGACAAATCGAATGCTAAATTAGTAAGCTTCCAAACAATGCATATCACATACCATCAAATATATACGCAACTTAACTAAACCTTATTGAGAAATACCACAAATACTTACTTTTGCCAATTTTTTGGCGCGGGTGTCGATGTGACGCAACTGGACTCGCAAGAGCACCGGAGCGAACTGACAAGTGGCGCGCGTCGTAGAAATGAAAGAATGCCATTGTTGCCAGCTCGCTAACAATCACATCCCGCGTAGAAATTCTAATGGGGCCCAAATCAGGGCCCGATCAGGTTGCCTGACTGCCCTGGTAGGGCACTAATAAGGCAGCCTGAAAGGGCCCTACTAGGAAATGTAACGTTGTGTCACATATGGGCCTGACCTGGTTGCCTGATCAGAGAGAAAGGCATATAATATTTCAAAAATCCAAAATGGAATGAACCACTTAATTTAGAGTTCCACTACAATGAATTTGTATCATTCGTCATTCCCTGGCCTGCTGAAATGTTTTTTTCCGAAGAAAATATTTCGCCTACATGGGAATCGAACCTCGTATCTACCTACCCAAAGCTAGGCACGCTGCCCCTATGCTACCGAGTGCTTGTAACATCTTGGTCCCACACATGGCATAAGAGACCAAATGAATTCCTATAATTATTTGCTGTATCACATGAAGTATATCAATTAGTTAATATCATCGTGACAATTAAAGAGGTTTATCGAATAACATGCTATAGATTTTTGAAATTTAACCTTGTACAGACACACACACACACACACACACACACACACGCACTCACGCACGCACGCACGCACACACACACACACACACACACACACACACACACAATTCCTCTCTCTCTTCGCCTTACAAAGCTGCCGAAATCTTCTAACACGCATCCAAGTTGCACAACGTTTATTGTCGTGACAGTCCATAGCAACTTTTTTAAAAAGAATTCAGGAATGCATCGAAACTCCGAAGCTGCGATGCTGTAAAATCGAAGTTTCCATGTGGAAAATAAGAGGTTATGTGCATCTATCGACTGCTGAGGCCGTTATAGGGCAAGCCTATTTATGGCCTCATCAGGGAAAGCCATAGTTGGGCCTATCAGGGCAAGCCTTGGTAGGGCCTCATCGGGGAAAGCCTTAGTAGGGCCACATTAGGGACAGCCTTAGTAAGGCCTTATCATGGAAAGCCTTAGTAGGGCCTATCAGGGCGAGCCTTGGTAGGGCCCTATCGGGGAAAGCCTTAGTAGGATCTTATCAGGAACGGCCTTAGTCGGGCCGTTTTAGTATAGCCTGATTTAGGGCCTAAATACTTCCGGCCCGATTGGGGCCGGATCAGGATATCCGTAATAGGTGTTACCCGTATCACACCCCGATCGGGGCCGGATCAGGATGTCCGTAATAGGTGTTACCCGTATCACACCCCGATCGGGGCCTGATCCTGGTCAGGCTAACCCTAAGAAATTTCTACTCGGGATATACCGAGCCATTGACACTGTTTCAACTTACCTCTGTGTCAACCCTACTAGGTCTCCCCTACACGAAACTTACGTATTTGAAAAAATTCCCGCGCGGTGAGTTGGGCGGGCAGAGGGGCGAGAGGGGGCGCATCTGGAGGGGGAAGTTCCCAAGTTTGTTTCTCCCTCCAGTCAGTTGCCATCATGCTCTGGTCTAGAGAGCAGCGGGCCTTCGCAGTCGAGAGCTTCTTTTCTAATGGTCGCTCACTTGTTGCTACGCAACGTGCCTTCCGCGCTCGCTTTGAAATTCCTCCTCACAGACTCGTTCCTGGCCGTAATTCGATTCTGTCGTGGGTTAACTCATTTCGGGAGTGTGGAAGTGTCGCTAAACCCAGAAATGGACTTCAACGGACTATCAGAACTCCGGAAAATGTCGAAAGAGTGAGGCAGTCAGTTGTGCGTTCTCCCCGGCGTTCGGCTCGCAAACACGCAGCTGCTATGGGAATTTCTGACACCACTGTTCGACGAAGACTCGAAGAAATGAACGTTAGGAACGTGTGGTTTCAGCAAGATGGAGCCACAGCACACACAGCACGAGACTCAATGAATTTGTTGCGACAACATTTCCCCGACCGCCTCATCTCTCTCAGAGGCGATCTCCAATGGCCGGCACGCTCTCCAGATTTTACTCCATGCGATTTCTTTTTATGGGGTTATTTGAAATCTCTGGTTTATGTCGATCGACCACGGACCATAGCACACCTCAAGAACAACATTCGCGACGCCATTGCCAACATACCGATTGATATGCTGCAAAGAGTGGATACGGATTTCAAAAATCGACTTCATCAGTGTATGCGCAATGGGGGTCGCCATTTATCCGATGTCATTTTCAAGACTGCATGAAAAAAAATTGGGATATTGTATTCTCAAATAAAAAAAAAATTAAAACAATAATTGAAGTACTTTTGTTTTTATTGACCTTTCAAATAAGTAAGTTTCTCTGGCGCACCCTGTATATATATATATATTATTTGCCGTTATATGTGTACATACACGCACATGTGTATGGTCTCTTCGAACAATTACGTACCATCCCAATCTGAGCACATTCCTAATAATAAATCACGATCTTATGGCGAAAGACGTGAACACATAACAATGACAATTCTACAAACGTGCTGGAAAGAGTATCAAGAAAAAAAATGGTCGTCAAATGTGACGATGTCATATTTTCTATTAAAATAGCTCGCATATAATTTTTTTCCCATTTGAAATTGAAGTGATTTGAAGCGCCACGGTGTCGAGGGGACACTGGTAAGGTAGAAGTTTTGTGAAATTGTATATATGTGCAAAGTCGCGCGACTGGACGCTACGAAGTAGAAATGTAAAAGTTATGTACCCGCACGTACACGTGCGCGCATATATATAACCTTTACAAATTTCCGGTCTCGAATATTCACGGCCTATCGGTTTCGCACGGTAACAATGATTTTCCATTGTTCAATTCACAACGATGCGCGATCATCACGCGCGCATAAATTACGAATAAAGTGATACGACCGCGAGCACGTTATATATTATACAAAATTACGCTTTATTATTGCATTATATAAGCTACCAGGGGAAGATTGATAGTTATACGTATAATTATAACGATTTTGACACAACACAGTGGGGCTTTTGTCGGACTGTAATGAACATCGGATATGTATTATCCCTTTTTCTCGCTCCCCCTCTCTCTCTCTCTCTCTCTCTCTCTCCCTCCCTCCCTCCCTCCCTCCCTCCCTCCCTCCCTCCTACCACCAGATGCTAGAAGGGCGTACGTTACTTCTGGGACACCCTGGGACACCCATGTGTGTGTGTGCGCGTGTGCGTGTGCGTGTGCGCGTGTGCGTGTGCGCGTGTGTGCCGAAATCGTTCCAACAGAGCCTATTTCTACAAACTCCATCCTCATATAAATACACACGCATAAGGATACATATATAGGGTGTCTCAAAATGACCTGACATTTTCCTTTATTAATAAAGTGTATTATTTATTTGCAAAGAACGAATATTTGTATTCATTACAAATAGTACAGACATAGAGGTTGTGTGTCAATATGCGATAAATGGCCGACTCGTCCCTGTTGGCAACGTTCACTCTTTTGACGAAATCTTCAATGACATTTTGGCATAATTTCGGACTAATTTCATGAATGGTGCGCCCATTTGCTTCCTTGAGCTCTGAAATGGCCTGTGGATCAGGAAGAAAGAAAGAAGTCCAATGGCGTCAAATCGCATAATCTTGGTGGCCAATTTATATCGCCGCGGCGCGAGATAACACGACCATGAAACTTCGTCTGCAATAACTGCATTGTTTCGCCCGCAGGGTGGCAGGATATTGTGTTCCAAACATAACCTCCATGTTTGTACCTTATATTGCAATACAAATATTCGTATTTTTCAAATGAATAACACGTTTAATTAATAAATTTAAATGTCAAGTCATTTTGAGATGCCCTTTATATACACCAGGGGGTAAGTAGTCTATAGGTATATGCGCGTTGAATTACCAGTTATCACGGCAGAACGATTTGCGAGCCGCGTTGTAGCGCGGCGGCTCTCGGAACAGGCAAGGCGGACGCAAATGTCGACAATCAAGTGCCACGACGATAAAGACAAGGAGGAGAAGTGCTCGATCCGATTGTCGGAAAGAAACAGAACGCGATAGAGATAGAGAGAGAGAGAGAGAGAGAGAGAGAGAGAAGCATTTCTACCGACATATGTTGTGATTTCGATGCGTATACCGCGGCGCAAATTGCTTTTTCAGAAAAGATTTGCTCACTCTCCCCGTTTTCTTTGGAGCATGAGAATAAGACGAATCTTTGCATTCAAACAAACAAACAGAAAAGAAATAAGAACTTTTTCTGCACATCAAATCGTCCCGTTGCGTTGTAAGGAATACAGGCACAATCATTTTGTTTTTTTCCACTCCCTTATTCAACTCCTGGTTGCTCTTTGGCCCTCATTCCCGGGTGGGGTGTATTATTTTCATACATACGCTAACGCACGCAATGATCATGCAAACCTACAGGAGTGCACTCTCGAGACGTCAAGAACGTGGCTTAATTTTTTCTTCCTCGCGGACTTTTTGTTGCATACACATATGTTTTTATGTTCACGAAACGTGTACATATACATACAGGCCGGCCAAAAGTATGGATACACCTAGAAAAATTTCGCGCCGCACTAAAAGTTTGATATCTCTTTGAAAAAAAAGATATCCGGCATTTTCAAAAGGACAAATGAAGCTTCACTTTGCGTTTTGGAAAAAAAATTTTCGATTTTTTTTAGACCCTGGGCGCCATTTTGAAAAAGGCCGGTTTTTAGCTTTTTTGGCTGTTCAAAATCGGCTGCACGTCTTCAGGACATTTTTTTGGCATTTTTTTTCAAAGAACCTCAAAAGATAGAGCAATAGCTATAGTTTCCTTTTTTAGAAAGATTCGTACGATTTTTTTTTCACCGAGTTATCGCATTTTTTTCTCTAAAAGACAATTTTGAAAAGATGCTGCTGAAAGAAGAAACTTTGAGGTTTAGAGAAAATTACCAGAAGGAAAAAAAGTTGCGTCACTTCGTATTGAATCGAGCAGAATTTTTTCAAATTTTTTTGCTCCAACATTGAATAAAAATAAAAATAAAAATAAAAATTCTCAATTTTTAGCCGCACAAAACATCCACCTCTTACCTCATCTAAACGCCCTTTTCGTCGAAAAACCCACCTCTGGCTTTCAGCACTGCATCAACGATTCGTGGCCTCCGATCGATTAATGAATCCAGCTGAGCTGAGCTGAGGGATCTCCACGCAGCTTGCAGTTTCTGCCACAGATCTTCGGCCGATGTAGGGCAGGTCATTCGTATCTTTCGATCGAGCTCTTCCCAGAGAAGTTCGATGGGGTTCACGTCGGGTGATTGTGGCGGCCACACCATATTCACGATTTTTTTTTCTTTGCCTCGTTCTCCAAATATTCTCGACAGGGACGGGAACTGTGTTTCGGATCATTGTCTTGTGACATGGTAAAACCACGCCCGATCGTTCTGAGCCCCGACGGAATCGCATGATTAATCAGAATTTCTTTATCTTCTTCTTTTCTCATTATGTCGTCAATTTTCACAAGGTCTCCGACACCATGACCGAAGAAGCAATCCCACACCATAACAGAGCCACCGCCATGCTTGACAGTTGGTATCAAACACTGTGGTGCCATTTTTTCCGAAGGATTTCTTCGAACAAAAATGCGTCGACGACTACCGAAGATTAAAAATTTTGGCTCGTCCGTCCAGAGTACATTTCTCCACTAATTAATCGTCCACTTTTTGTGTTCCAGGGCCCATGCGTATCGTTTCTTTTTGTTCGCCGGACGCAATAAAGGTTTTCTCACGGCGTCACAGCCTCTGAGGCCAGCACTGTTAAGACGACGTTTCACTGTCGTCAGTGATATCGAGGTTTCCCTTTGTTCGTTAAGTTTGGAACAGATTTCCGTTGCTGTTAATCGACGATTTTTTTTGCTGGTAACGACGATATTTTTATCCTCTAAGGACGTTGTCACTTTGGGTCGACCCGGACGATTGCGATTGAAATACGTCTCGGACTTCTTAAATCTCCCGATGGTCGTCTGCACTCCTTTCAAAGACACGCGAGTTTGTCTGGCAATTTCCCTGTACGACAATCCTTTATCGCGCAACTCGACAATAGCCCCTCTTTTATACAGTGGAATTTCTTTTTTCCGTGCCATTTTGATCCGTTAAGAAAAAAAAATTGCGTAAAAACTTGTCGATTGTACACCACACGTGTTCGCGTTCAATGTTTTCGCAAAACTAACTGGCTTTGTCAGCGCGACACTCGTCACATTATTCCAAAGAATAAAAAATGTAAACAAAACAGACGAGCGAAAAAGAGAGCGAGAAAAAGAACACGAGAGAAATAGAATATCGACTCGCGAGAAATAGAATCTTCTTTACGCTCCACAAAGGTAAAATGTAAACAAAGACAAGAAGCTTTATTTCCGCTCCTTGTGTCTAGATGCGGTAAGAGGTGGATGTTTTGTGCGGCTAAAAATTGAAAAAAATTTGTATTCAATGTTAAAGCAAAAAATTTTGAAAAAAAAGTGAAAAAATTCTGCTCGATTTAATACGATGTAACGCAACTTTTTTCCTTTTGGCAATTTTCTCTAAACCTCAAAGTGTCTCATTTCAGCAGCATGTTTTCAAAATTGTCTTTTTGATAAAAAAAATTCGGTAACTCGGTGAAAAAAAATCGTACGAATCTTTCTATAAAAGGAAACTATAGCTCTATCTTTTAAGGTTCTTTGAAAAAAAAATGCCAAAAAAATGTCCTGAAGACGTGCAGCCGATTTTAAACAGCCAACAAAAATCCAAAAAACGGCCATTTTCAAAATGGCGCCCCGGGTCTAAAAAAATCGATTTTTTTTGTCCAAAACGCAAAGTGAAGCTTCATTTGTCCCTTTTGAAATGCCGCCTTGGAAATCCGGATATATTTTTTTTTCACAGAGATATCAAACTTTTAGCGCGACGTGAAATTTTTCTAGGTGTATCCATACTTCTGCCCGGCAGTGTATATACAGGGTGTTTGGCGCATGGCCCGACACATTTCTTTGGGATTGGGCGGGGGGGGGGGGGTCATTTGCTACTTTTTTCACCCTTAGACCCGATGTCCTAAGTGTCACGGTAATAAGATCTGATTTTTTATGTTATTTTAATTCCCCGAAATTTCGCGTTGAAGTCGTTATAACCTTTTTGCTTGTGGTTATAATAGCCCGAAATAACTTTTGTCGTATTCTGCAATGTATGTTTATTATAAATAAATCATTATTTGATACAATTGGTTTTAAAAAAATGACTCTTGTGCTTCCAAGGTCTTAAAAATGTGTAAATGTATGAAAAATGTCAATTTCTAAATTTATTATAAAAAAAAACTAAAATCCCCTTTGTACTTAGCTCTGTTTTAAAAAGTTCGCTAGTTTTTACTCTATCCAACGGTATGCCACATGTCATAGAAATAATTCATTATGTTATCAAAATAAAGAAAATAAGTTTTTTTTAATAATGTATTTAGGAGTTGAAACTTTTCGTATTTTTACACTTTTATTATGACTGGAAGCTCAAGAGTAATTTTCTTGAAACCAATTGTATCAATCAATGATTTACGACAATAAACATACATTAAGGAATACAACAAAACTGATTTCATTCTATTAAAACCACAAATAAAAGTTAAAAGTTATTCGCCTATAGTTAAAGGTGGAATTTCCCCTTTAAATAAAAAATCGCCTTTCGTAATTGAAAAAAAAAAAAAACAAAAAAAAAAAATCATATCTCAATTACCGTGACACTTAGGACAAAGGGTCTAAGGGTAAAAAAATTAGCGAATGACCCCCCCCCCCCTCCCCCCGATGCACCAAAAAAATCTTCCGGTCCATGCGCAAAACACCCTGTATGTCCATACGCTTCACACGGTAAAGACTTCGACGAGTCATACTTGAGGGCCTTCGATGATATCTCGACCTGTGAAGAACCGACGTTGCCTTACGTGGTCTCCGTGGTTCTTTTTCTCTTTCCCTCTTACTATCGTTTTCTCACTGCTTCTCTTTTATCCAATCTCTGCCCTTTCCGCTCTTCCATTCATTTCTCTCGATCTCACAATGTATTATAGCACTATTAGGAGTATATTAGAATACCTTTGTGATTTATCGAGAGACAAAAAAAAACGTGATAGAGCATCGCCCCACTCGTAAACTCGATTGCGTTCTGTAATTCGTTTGGGCGACGTTGCTGTTATTGTGTCTTAAAGACTCTTTCATATCGTCCTCAATATCGATCATTATTCGTTGCTGGCGGTATATATTTATACTATATATATATATACAGGGTGAGGTACATAAAGTGTTACAGAGCAATAACACTATTGATCATATCCAAAAATGTTTCAGATAAAAGTTTCAGTGTTCGAGAAGGCCGTCATACTGGACCACCCTATTTTTTTATCGTTGGAGGCGCTGAAGCTACGTCAAGGTCAACTCCACTTTTATAAATGGAACCATGTATTTTTTTTCGACGACATTATTACCGATTTTAAGACAAATTCAGCGACGTACAACACAAGATCATTCTAGTCACGCAAAGTATGAAAATAGTTGACAAATCGAAAAATATCGGAATAATCATTATCAAAGATCCATTAACCTTGGTTTGGGTCTACCTACAGAAGATGCTCGAAGTGATGACCCTCGACGTGTAAGCACTTGTTAATTCGCTGATGAAAAGACCGTCCAACTTCAGCCAACATTTGTGGTGTAATTTCGGTACATGCTCGGCGTATTCTTACTTTCATGTCGTCAGACGTGGTAGGTGCTACCGCCATTACGTGCCAATACTGTACCGAAGCGACAGAAGCGGTCAGCTAATCGCTTAAAAGCCATGTGCGATTTTTGTTGCTTATCCGGATAACGAGCCGCATGCAAATCTTGGGCGTTTCTGTAATGTTTACGGCATTCCCCCAGCACCATCAACATATCAAAAGATTCTTGTAAATCAATCACTTTCGCGATCCGACGTACTCACATTAAACGGTAATGCGTGACTAACTGATATGCCAACAGAAAATGCGTACTTGCTGCCGATAAGAAACATTGGTATCGTAAGAAATGAAAACAGCGATCAAATAAGTGTTTACAAGTCGAGGGTCATCACTTCGAGCATCTTCTGGGATAGACCCAAACCCAAACCAACCTTTGAAAGTTATCATTCCGATATTTTTCGATTTTCCGACTATTTTCATACTTTGCGTGACTAGAATGACCGTGTGTTGTAGGTCGCTGAATTCGTCTTGAAATCGGTAATAATATTATCGAAAGAAAAATACACGGTTCCATTTTAAAAAGTTTAGTTAACCTTGACGTAGCTTCAGCGCCTCCACCGATAAAAAATAGGGTGGTCCAGTATGACGAACAGTGAAAATTGTGTATGAAACATTTTTAGATATGATCAATAGTTTGAGTGCTATTGCTCCCCGGCTGGAAATTGAGTTATGGCGCTAATCACGCTCGGATCAGGTTGCCAGACTGCCATTATATGGCGCTAGTATGGCAACCAGATCACGGCGTGAACAAAAATGTAACGCTGTTCCCGATAACGGCGGGATCTGGCAGCCTGGTTACGCCCAAATCTGACAGCCTAGTTATGCCCAAATCTGGCAGCCTGGTTATGCCCAAATCTGGCAGCCTCATTGGGCCACTATCCTGGCGCCTTATGATGGCGTGTATACGGCTGCCTGATCGGATGTATTAAATTAATATTACAGAAAATATACAAAACGAATAACATGCAACTTTTTTTGTTTATTCAATATTTAAGACCAACCTAAATCTAAACGGTTTAACAAAACATATATTTCTCAACTTATTAACAGTCTTTTGTTCTTTTGTTCTTATTTTTAACTTTTATATTTTTGTTTATATATTTTAACGCTACTTCCGCACACTCGTGGTCATTGCTTTTTTTGTCTCTCTGAGCGATGACCGTCCCAGTCCTTCGCATTATTAAGGACCTTGCCGACGGCTTGCTGGATTTCTTTGACTGTCGCACTTCCTTCATCGTTCGCTTTTGACAGTATGACATCTAAAATATGCAAACATTTGAAATCTATATTATACATGTTGCAAGAGAAATATTATTTGAGTAGTGGAATATACGAGGCATTCTTCATCAGCTGGGCCACTTTTTTTTCGACCTCGCCAACTTTTTTCAAAATCTGCCAGTTTGAAATTTTAGTCACAAGGAACGTCTGTGATTTTTTTTAGATTTTTTTAGGCGTCCGTACAGGATTTTCAATTTTTCATTACGAACACTGTATCCGAAAAAAATATTCATCAAACAAAAAAAACATAAGAATGAAAACTTTAAATTTTTTTCGCTTTATCGAAAAAAATTAAAATCATAATTTTTCTGCATTGAGAAAATTGAAATTTGGCAAAAAAATGAGAATAACATTTTTTCAAACCTAATAACACACTTTCGATTTCGGTACAAATTTTACAGGATGTCTGTCATTGGGTAAAGAGTCTGCGAAAATCTTCAGTATGGTACCTGCAATGTTTAGGATGGAAAAAAAAATTTTTAAACCTGCGAATTCTCGTAACCGCATGCGGTTATGAGAATTCGCAGGGTTTTTATTTTTTTATATGAGATTTCACAGGGTTTTTATAACCGCAAATATGCGGTTATGAGATTTCGCAAGGTTTTTATAACCGCATATATGCGGTTATGAGATTTCGCAGGTTTTTTTTCATCCTAACCATTGCAGGTACCATTCTAAAAAAATTTTCGCAGACTCTTTATCCAATAACAGACATCCTGTAAATGTTGTCCCGAAATCGAAAGCGAGTTATTAGGTTTGAAAAAATGTTATGCTGATTTTTTTGCCAAATTTCAATTTTCTCAATGCGGAAAAATTATGATTTTTTTCGATCAAGCGGAAAAAATAAAAAGTTTTTATTCTCATGTTTTTTGTTTTGTTTGATGAATATTTTTTCGGATGCAGTGTTCGTAATGAAAAAAGTGAAAATCCTGAACGGACGCCTAAAAAAATCTTGAAAAAAATCACAGACGTTCTTTTTGACTAATATTTCGAACAGGCAGATTTTGAAAAAAATTGGAGAGGTTAAAGAAAAAAGTGGCCCAGTTGATAAAGAATGCCTCATGTACTAGTATTATTAATACTAAATTACCTTGCAAGCATATGAAAAAAACCGTTTTGGTGAAAACTGATTTGGTCCCGGACTCCTTGACAGCCGTAAACTGCATTAAAACTTCCCGGGCGGCGAACCTTTTCAAAATTTCGCGGATCGTCTGCAGCAGTGGCACACGAGCACTGCAAATTGGAGCCAGGTTTGATATCTGAAAAGAGTAAAAAATAAATTGAACATTTCACATACGAATATGAGTCAAACTAGTATAAAAAGATTGAATTGCAAAAATAATGAAAGAAAAATGATGAAAGGAAAATTTGTATTTAAAATAATAGTAAAGTACATCACAAAAAATAAATGATTAAATAAATTAATAATCTCTATTTACTCACGATTTCTTTTCGGAACTTGTCATCTGTTGACAATTTTTGATTAAATTCAATAAACGATTCCATCGTTTTGAATGGGATGTCGAGATCGTACCGTCCAGCTGTCTCGTTCAAGCTTTGAATTTCAGCTTCGTCCCTGATGTGTTGCGTCCGAAACATTTCCTGCAGCTCATCCATTTTTCGGTTCAATTGATTGAACTGATGATTAATCGATCGAAAACCTTTGGTTATACCTTCGGCGAGAACTGAAACAGAGGCACACAAGCACGATGTACAAAATTTAAACAAGTTATCCGAACATTTAAAAAAAAATTCTAATGCCTTTCAGATGCCTTTCAGATTCAGATTTAATAAATTAAAAATCTTACGTTTAAAATCGACGGTATTTTCGCTGACGATTCCGCTCTTACAATCGATAACGGGCAATATTTGATCCAACAAGACGTCTGGTTTATGCTGCTGGGTCGAAGAACGATCGTTTTTTTTTTCTTTTCTTTTCTTGCTTCAATGAAGATGCACTATCTGAAAATCAACACATGCAAATTAGTCTTAAGCTATCGAGGGAGAAAATGTTAATAAGAATATGAGAAAAGTATACATCAAAGAAAGAACCTTTATTTCTCATTACGGATCCTTGTCGCCCATCGATAGTCGATTGAGCATCTGCAATTTTAATACGATTAATCCTATATAACAATTTCATCACAAACTCATGGCATATGGAAAAATATGGAAAAAGGAGGAGTCATACTTCAGCACAAAATCTTGTTTAGATAATAGTTCATGATTATGAAAAAATAAATTTGTAAATAAATGAAAATTTCGTTCCCGTGCGAAATTTACTTACGAAGATTTTGTGTACAAATATTCTTTGCAAGTATATTTTGTCTGAAAGCATAATTCTGGTTTTTTCCCTAACTTTTCATTCCTAACCATGAATTGTATATAATATCATAAAATGTATAATTGTAATAAACAAACATTAAACTTTGTACTTACAAATATTGTCGTTCGCGTCGGTCAAGTCCGGGACGTTCCAATCTGTGTCTTGCAGTACTTTTCTCTTGTATGTCTGCGTCAGTCGTGCAGCCTTTTCCTCCGCCGGGACCTCGGAATCAGATGTAAATGCATAGCTCTGCTTGCTTATAACTTTAAGCTTCTGAACAGCTTCTTGATAATTTCCTATATAAGATGAAATGAACAGTTTCATTTGAAAAAAAAAAGAATTGAATCGGAAGGGAATTTATGTTTATTTATAAAAAATGACTTACGTGCGGCTCCTCGAATGTTGATTGGGAACGTCGGCCAGGACTCTGGCGCAGGGGCATCACATTGAACCAGCGAGTGCAGGATAGCAACATCCTCATCTCCGTAGGGAAGAGGCATGAACTTTGTCACAAGTTCGTCCGAATATATATCGTAGCTTATCCACTGGGACGGTACGATGTCCGTGCTTTTCAACCCTTTTTTTTATTTTTTCGTTGTTGAACTCGACAATTTTATACGCAAAATTGTCTACCTATTGAATTATATTGAAATGTCGGTAGAAATATTCGTATAACATCGAAAACTTTTGAGGTTAAACACAAGTGTATTCAAAATAGAATAGACATCGACAACTTTTGAGGTTCTCGAAGACAACTCGACAACTTTTGAGGTTAAACACATGTGTATTCAAAATAGAATAGACATCGACAACTTTTGAGGTTCTCGAAGAGAACTCGACAACTTTTGAGGTTAAACACAAGTGTATTCAAAATAGAAGACATTGTGTTCTTGAATACATGTCAGTCAAATTCACGATATATATATTGGTGAATAAAAATCAATTTCAACTTACTTCGACGTTTTGATCGGTCTCGAGAGATTCCATTTTATTTTAATAAGACACGTTTAATAGCACACGTGCGTACCGGCACACTCGTCGTTCACCCGCCAAAAACTACCGCGAATGCAAAGAATGGCGACATGACACACACAGTTGTAAGCGCCACAGTCGTAAATTAAAGCGGCAAAAATTTAAACGAATCATGTAATTATTTATTATGTTGCCCGTCATTAAAAATTTGAAAATTATTAGAATTTAACAAATTTGGTGAATATATTCTTTAGCATTATATATATGACAATACTTGATGTTTTCAGATTTTTCTTCTAACCAGTTCTCGAGTAATTGAACATTGAAGTTCACGTGTATAAGCATAGCGTTTTCATATATGTAAGTATATATTCCGGGCATAAGAATTCTACTTTAATGATTAATTATTCGATAACTAGACAGAAGAACATTTTTTAAAAAATTGCGTTCACACATTTGATACTAAAGAATGTTGCCACGAAATGTTATTAAATTATTAACATATTGATTTGAGTCACCAACCACCTTAATCTTATCATGGTTTACATAGTTTTTCTTTGTACTTAGAAAAAACAAAACAAATCAATGAAGCGTCCAATATTTGTTTAATAATTTAGCCATGAAGCAGCGGTATTACATACATTTTTTGTCGATCTGAAACGTCATTAATTTTCAAAAGTACCATTTTGGTATTCACATCGTCGAGAGTACATGTTTCGTCCATGTTTGTCAATTTCACCTTCCACATCTCGAGATTTTCGGCTTTACATGGATATTCAAATAGTGCTTTTTCGCGTGTTATTATTTTTCCTACTATTCGGACTGCGCTCGCCGGTTCACCGCGTACAGTATATATAACATTTACCATTACTATTTTACCGTTGTTCAACAAAACAGTGTTGTCTGGATGAGAAGTTGTAATGATAAAGGCTTTATATCGAAGCTTTTTTATAATTTCAATTTCTTGATGCCTCTTACGTTTTATCGCCAATATTTCCATATCGGGTGGTATGACGACTCTTTTGAAATCCACAAAAAAAGGTTCATGTAAACGACGACAAATCTGTGGCAACGGTCGTTTGCCACTTCGCAACATTTTTTTAATTTTCCCGAGAGCATTTTCAAAAGAAAAAGCTGAAATATGATCGAGCGAACAGCTTAGATTTTCGACATCATCTGCCAGATGAATAAGGGAATGCACATTTAATACTTGGCACTCACGACCATACAGCTCCAGCGCTAACGAAACAAAGGTCTGAAGATATATTTTTGCTTGCCCAAGGAATTTCGAAGCCAAATTCCTTGAGCACAGAATTCGACTCCCTACGTGGAAGAGTAAGAAATGCTTGTAGAGATTTTCCGGTAAGATGTCTTTTAGAATTACAGGGGACAAATACAATAGAAAAAACCGAAATTCTGTTGCTTTCCATTTCCCTACTTCAGCCAACGATCTTGTCGTACGTTGGAAATCTTGAGGCACCTGTATATTCATCAATTGCTGGGACAATCGGAATTTATTATTTTGACTGATTCTCACTTTTCGTTTTCCATTCAACCAGTAGTGCAAGAATTTTTTCATGATTCCCAAATATCCGAGGTGCATGAAATCAAGCACAAAATGATCGACCATGTTGAGATCACGGACCAGAAGTAACGGTGAAATATTTATGTGGTGCTCTGGTTGGTTTTGGTTGCGAAAACTTTCATCCGTTCTTTTGTCACACGTCATAGAAACGTATACAGTGCGATTTTCGCATCTTTCGCCTTCTATGGTACAACGCTCACAACCAAAGTATCCATTGTGACTTTTAACAGATTTGATAAAAGACCGAGCAGGTCGATCGCACGTGAAACACTGTATACGGATTTGGAATAATTGTTCATTAATTATGATTCCATCGCGCAATACCAGTGACATCTCATCAACAAATTTTTGTAAATATTGTTGTAGATCATTGGGTTTTTCATTCCCCAAATACATTGCCACAGGAAATGGCTTATATACGTCCGGATTAAAAAATACTTTGCAGAGAATGGGCCACAGTTGTTGATTACTTGATTTAAATAATGGCAGTCCATCAATATTGAATTGTAAGTACAAAATCTTTTCTCTATGAATCTCTGTATTCACGTACTTCTGAAGGTAATTTTTCATGCCAAAGTACACAAAGTGTCCAATGGTCTTACCATTTTCGTCTGTAAAATCGACTATTTCGTATGTAGCCGAAGTCGTGTTTAAAAAAGTTTTCGCTGACCGAGGTAAATCAGGTATTAACCTTCGTCGGAAAATGTTCAACAAACCGTCAACTTGACTGTGTGGAATATTGTTGTTTACGACCCATTCTCGCAGTTCTTGAACTTCGTCTCTGTTCCTACATTGCACATTATCTTCACCAGGCTCTTCATCTTCGCTGCCAATAAAATCCTCTCCGCTAACATGGGGATCTTCTTCGCTGCCGTCCGAACCCTCTCCGCTGACATGGAGATCTTCATCGCTGGGGTTCAGATTCTCTCCGCTGCCATGGGAATCTTCTTCGCTGCCATGGGAATCTTCTTCGCTGCCATCAAAACCTTCTCCGCTGGCATGGAGATCTTCGCTGGTGTTCGAATCCTCTCCGCTGGCATTAGAATTTTGTTTGCTTGTAACTTTATCAAGGCTTTCCTGATTTTGAATTTCAACATTCGGGCCTCTTTCTGTAAATATTCAAATTTTTTGTAAACAAAACAACGTATATCATTTTCATTTTTCAAATTATATTTTATATTGATATTATACTATTTATTAATTCTTTTAAATATTTATTATATTTTTTTATTTTATTTATATATTTTATATTGATATTATTCTATACCCAAGTGTATAAAAATGCATAAATTTTATAAAAGTTGAAAAAAGTAAGGTTATACATACCTGGTACTTGTACCGATGATCGGGACTCTTCAACTTTTTTCTTCGCACGACATCTCCTAACACGCAGCCGTGTCAAGTACCGCTTCCTCTCTTTGCGATTCATAACTCCTTTTTATATATCGTGAAAACTTTAAAGTTTTAATCCAAATACGTACGATATGTATATAAATTTCCAGCCGGGTATACAGTGACACACGTGCAAGCATATATATATATATTATAGTTTTTAAATGCAACACTAGCGCCATCACTTTAGCGCTAGCCTGAGCACTGCCATGCATGGGCCTCCTAATAGAGCCATATTAGGGCACTGATAAGGCAAACCACATTATGGCCATCTTCACGTTTGCCATAAGTTTGCCTGACCTGTGGCTGCCTGTTCACGGCAGGCTCACGGCCGAATCCTAATTCCCGTAATAGGATAGCCACACAGCTCCCTCATCACGGCCTCATCATAAGTCATCTGTAACACTTTATTTGCCTCACCCTGTATATACAGGGTGTCCCTCTTATCTCTGCCACCCGAAATAACTCGGTAATTATCAACGTCACAAAAAATGTTTCAGCCAAAAGTTGTACGGCGTGAAGGGGGCCATCAAATGCGACCAATTTTTTTATTTCGGTGGCGGTGCTGACTCACAGTGAAGGTCACCTTCACTTTTTTTAATGGTATGGTATATTTTTTTCAACTATCTTGTGGAGCACCTCAAGCCGCATAAAAACATTAAGGGGTCAAAGTTGTTTAAGGTCATTCAGGGTCAGTATCGAGTGTACAAATCTAAATATCTCGGATCAGTACCAAATATTTGGTAGTAACCCAAGATATTTAGATTTGTATTTCATTTTAATAGGTGACCTTGAATGACCTTGAACCACTTTGACCCCGTAATGTTCTTTTTGTGTCTTGAGGTGCTCCACAAGATGGTTGAACAAAAATGTACCGTTCTATTTTAAAAAGTGGAAGTGACCTACACAGTGCATCAGCGCCTCCAGCGGAATAAAAAAAAATAGTCGCATTCGATGGCCCCCTTCACACCGTACAACTTTTGTCTGGAACATTTTATTGTGACGTCGATAATCACCGAGTTATTTCAGGTGCCAGAGATAAGAGGGACACCCTGTGTGTATATATATTTATATATATACATACACTACCGGCCAAAAAATTCCGGACTTCAGATAATTGCGAAATTATATTAGAATAATATAATTAATTATACAGAGGTATATAATATCTTCGTAAAATAATAAATGGAATGTACTATATTATTCTAACATTATTTGGCAATTATCCAGTCATTGAAACTTTTGCAATTATCTGAATGTCCGGGAACGTTTGGCCGCTCATGTACACACACACACACACACACACACACACACACACACACACACACGCACGCACGCACGCACGCACGCACGCACAAACACACGTGCGCGCCTGTGTGAACTGCCGAAATATCGAATTAACACGTTAATTCGATAACAAACGGATAATAATGAGAAATTATACCCGCGGATTCGAAGAGCATGGTGTTGAAGTTTGCATGGATGAAACGCAACGCCAGTTCTTTTTTACATTTTCTTTTCCTAATTTTTATTATCATAGAAGATCTTTTTTATAGATTTATATTGGAAATCGCTAAATAAGTATCTTGAAAACGGGTTGAGAGATTTTCATAGGCAACATCTGCCAAAAGGAATTAAAGGAATTCAGAAATGTTAACTGTCGTCGCACTCCGTCGGTGCAAACTTCACCCTTATCGAAGAGCAACATCGGATGAAGTGAAAGCTTTTGAATCGGTAAAAATAATCAGCCGATGATTGTTTCAGGGGGCTCATTCTTTACATCGAATACATTTATGCGTCAGAGTGCTAACTTACGAATTTAATTTTTTCCTGATCGCGCATAATATTGAAAATGACTAAATCCGAGAAAGAATGACGTTTTTCAAGGGTAAATCGGTATTCAAAGACTCAGCTATTCGAATTGATAAAAAATATATATATATATATATGTATATATATTTTTTTATATATATTTATACACACACATACACACACACACATACATATACACACGAAATTAAGGTGATTGGTAGAGCATATTATGCAGCCCTTGCCCAAGGTAATGTGTCAGATTTTCGATGACCGGGTGTCTACAAAACTTGCGATCACCCTCGTTCGCCGGTAGCCTGCGAACGAGCAACATGTGTGCATTCGATTACGAGGTGACGACACGCGAGAACTTGGCCAGGCCTCCATTTAGCTCTCGTGTCCTATTATATATTTCACATTTGCTCCGACATTTTTGCCAGTCGGCTATCATTACTTGCACATACACACACAAAACGCGCGCGCACACACGCATCCATCGTTGTCAAGTAGAAGGACGTATGCTTTATGCGTCAAACATCTTCGCTAGCACCGTTTTTCACACTTTTTCAGTATACCTCTTTCTCCCGCCATTTATTCCTTCTTATTTGCTTTTATAATTCGTCCGAATGGTCCGAAGATCACACGATAGCAGTTGTTACGTTTTATTAATTTTTCAACACTATATAGTATCAGTTCACTCTCAGTTCACACCTATACAAGCTGTTTCTTCCCGTTCCTTTGTCTTGTTTGTGTGGTTCCGACGCTTTTTGATGTTGCGCCCCTTGCGAAAAATTGGCGGACTACAGATTTAATGGAATAGATGCAACACACATGCACACATACCCGTGGGCGAATGACGCCACTGTTGCTGATGTTCTTCGGGGCAATTCGGAAGACTCTATTTTTCGCATTACGAATGGGCCGAGTATTGCGAACACGCGATAATTTAAGGCGTCTCAATTCTTTCCCCTTTCTTATTTTTCCCTATTTTCTTTCTTATTGTTATTCTCACTTGCGGCTGTCCCTTGACGCAACAACGGATCCGTTCAAGCTCTGTATCCGTTAGATATTTTTTCGTGCCACTTCATTTTTTTCCTATTGCGGGGTACTGCTCAGCTCGTGTTGGAAATCATTCGGCCGAGGACTAGAATTATAAGCGTTCTCTCACCTTTATCCGTGTCCCCTTCATCAGACATCTGCGACGCCCCGAAAATCCCCCCCCCCCCTCTCTCTCCTTATATCCATTTTTGGCTTGAGCTAGGGTAATTTGAATTTTGACGAGTGACGAATATCGCCGCGATGCTTTCTCTTCTGGAGTGTGAAAACTTGCGGGGACACGCGTCTAACGAGTTGACACTTCGACGTGACCACGTAATACCTTTCGACTCCCTTTTTTGTCCTATTCATAATATCTTAGCCCTTTTTCAACGACTCACCACGCAATCTCATGCACACACATCCCTTCTCCGAATCTCGCTCGCATAGAGTAAGCATGGGCACCATGCTAACGACCCGTTAAGTGACGTCTGTTCGTGTGCAAAGTTAATAATCCTCTCGTGAGGTCTCAGTGCAACGTATGCAACGAATTTAATGGATTCCTTTCACGAACCCGAATATTATTTAACAATTAACTGATTTTCGTCTATAATCAAGTAAACATACATCTCAGAATACTGGTAAATTTCAAGCCAAGTTACCAAACTTTGAACGAAAAATTGCGCCTCTAAAATTCGTCTCATTTATTCGGCGCTTTATGGAGATGACACGCTGGCCACATTTCTATCTACACTGTAAAAAATTTCTGTATGAAAATTAATATACAAGTGTAGGAAGTTTTTATGCGGATACCGCTTATGAAATTTCAGATACGATTTTGAAAATTCCAAACAGGTTATTTTAAAAATGAAATTGTAGTTCCGTAATATTAATATACTTGTGCGTTTGAAAAATAATGCACGTGTAAAGAAATAATCACATCCAAGTATATTGAAATCAAGAACCATTTGCTGATATCAATATACAAGTGTATATTAAATTCAAGAACCATGTGCTAATATTAATATACGGGTGTGTATTACAATTACTGATCCTGAGTATTAAGTTTATTTCAGAAATTGATAATTGCAATATGTTTTTATGTAAAAATTATCAAATTAAGACCACTCAATTCATATACTGTTTGATGCTTTCGTGATACTTGTGTATATGATTTTTTCGCAGCTTTATCCCATAATTAATATTGAATACTTAAATAATAAAATGTAAATGCAGTGAAATCACTGCACGTATGTATTTTTTTTCTTTATATATGTATTCCTCAGAGGCACGGGGCCTTCTCCTTTTATCATCCTCTCCTTTATTCCGTCCATCATTCACAATCCTTCCAGAGTTCCCTACATTCCTTCCAGCGCCCCCCCCCCCCCCCCCCCCCCAGAGTATTGACCGCATCCACTCTTTCCTAATGCACTACTGTATCGCATTTGCACGAAGGCCCAGGGAAACTGCGGAAAACCTGGGCCGATACAGGCGGCCATATTCGGTTGAGTTTCAGTTGTATTACCATCAATCAGAAACTCAGACAAACTGTTTCCCACTCAGAGGTTGACGCGAAAAAACCAGTGCACGGGCAAACGGTCACCGCTCCAAGTATTGGCCGCGCCCAATGCTGCTTAACTTCAGTGACCGGCGAGAGCCCGCACACCGACCGCGCGCCCATCTCTGTCGACTGCACGCATGTATTTGAAATTCATGTGACTTTCAGATATCGTCCGGGTCAACAATTATGAAAATCATAAAATGTTTCTTCAATATTAATATACGAACACATTATATTCAACTTACCTGTGATTTGTTTTTGACAAACAATTGTTAATCTCAGTGGCTTTTGTCTTGGAAATTTCTGAATCGAATCACAGTATTCATTTACTGGATGATATTATTCCGAGAAGTATATCATCGATATTCCTAAAGATTTGTTTTATATTTAACTCAGCGTCGATGAGAAATAATATCAGATAGGGGTACAATCGAGATACTTTCCATTTCCAATTCAGTTCCACATGTATTATATTTTTCAGGCAGCCGTAAATAAATTTCAAACTTGTTTTGTATTTTCAATACTCTGTTTTTTATAGTTGATTTATTATACATCTGTAGTAATTTTCAATTGAAGACACGGGTTAATACAATACATTTCCCACAAATTTACAAACTTGTCTTTGAAATTTCATGTTGCATCTATTAAATTCTATATCCACGTTAGAATTTCATGTTCCTGTTTTAAATTTACGGTACAAGTGTTTTAAAGTTAATTTCATCTACTGAGTTCGTAAAATTCAATTCCTTTGTATCTTAAATGTATTGTAAATTTCATATCACTTTTTACAGTGTAATCAAGAGACGCGACAGCGTCTTGACGCCAAGTGATAAAAAAGTAAACCTTTATCCCATGGATGAATACTCCACCGATCGACCCGACCGACGAATACGCCGCGTACTCTTTATAAACTAAGGTGGGATTTTATCTGTCATTTTTTAACTTTAAATCAACGCCACGCGTAAATGCGTCGACAAATCGAAAATCTGATGACGTTTGACTGGTGTTGTGTGATTTTTCCCTGTCTTTTGGTTCATGTTATTTTTCAATTCCTTTACTCAATCGCGAGATCTCATCATTTTCGGCCGAATTTTCGAGCGATTTTCGCCCCAAAAAAGTGGACCCACAATCGCGGTTTAGTTGAATTGAATAAAGTCAATTTGACATGGCGTTAAACATATCACATACGCCCTTTTTAGGGTTGCTTAACAAATAGTTTAACAGCGCAAAGAACGACGTGTTTTAGACTCGTTTCGACAGGGGACTGCTATTTCGCCTGCTATATACACATATAATATAATATGGTACCGAGTGAGGCGTTTTGACAGCTCTAATCATGGTTGGAGCATTTCTAAGCGTCAAAAGAACGACCCTTTTTCGGGCGAACAACGAGTTCAACGAAGGTTCCTCGTACTACATAGTCCCGTTTCAAAGAACTAATCGAATACGAAGAACAAACGGCCCTCTTTTATAGCCAAAAATAAATTTGATAAAGGTTCATTATGTCTCATATTCAAAACTCAAAAAATTCTTCGCAATTGGGAATATGATGGCGACGGTACGTTGAGCTCATACGATACACTCGAAATAATGCAACGGCAAAAACATGGAATCGTCTTGCATTGGACATAGGTAAGAACGAAATGTATATTTTCAGGTATGAAAAGTCTCTTTCAGGTACTGATTCAGAAACTAGAACTAATTTTCAGGTAATAATAAGTGTGAGCACTAAAAAGAAACTTTTCATTGTTAAACATAACGAAAAACGTATACCTATAATAAGGCGCTAAAATAGGAATCCATGATTTTGGCTTCGCAGTCTCAAAAGGAATAAAATATTAATTGTTTTTAGTCAATGTAAGACGAATACATATTTTTCGCTTTCCAGTTCCTAATGATATGAGCACTTTATCGTTTTCAACATTATCGTTTTCAACAGATAATCAACATTTTATATCTTTAGAGACTGCGACACGAAAGTAAGGAATTTCTTCGTCACAATCGGAGACACTGAAAACCTCAAATTTCTAGATATCGAGGAGCCACTCTATGAATTTTGCTCACATCACCCAAAGACAATTAAAAATGTATATCGCTACGCATATACATTTTTCATGGCCTTCAGTTGACGTGCAAAAAGTTCATGAATTGGCTCCCGTATACCGAGAAATATAATTTTTTTAACGTCTCTAACCGCTCAAAAAAAAACCATGTCCTTCGCTTCGCAGTCTCTGAAGATATAAAATGTATATTACTTTCAGTTAATGTACGTAAAACAATAAAATGCCCATATAATTAGGCACTCGACATTAAAAAAAAATGTATATCTCTTACATTAACTAAAAGCAATCAACATTTCATATCTTTCATTTCATATCACATATCACATTTCACTTCTTCACAGCGATCGGAGACATCGGAAACCTTAAACTTCTAGATATAGAAGAATCAGTCTATGAATTCTTCCCGCATCAAACAAAGGCAATAAACAAATATATATTTCCATGGATCCACAATTTTAATTCCCTTTAGTTGAAGAAAAATGTAATAATTTGATTCTTTATACCGAGGAATATAAATTTATCAATGTCTCCGATCGCTGCGAAGGAATGTTTTTGGCTTCACAGTCTCTAAAGATGTAAAATATTGATTGTTTTTAGTCGAAAAGCTAAACACAATCAACATTGAATTCAACAGTAATTGTTTAATTCAATTGTTGTACAATTCAATTGTTCACTTACAGTAATTGAAAACAATCAATAGTGAAGTTGACATTCACCTCTATTTGGACTGAAGTGAAGGAAATAAGAATATTTTTCTTTCCTAAAAGATATGAAATCCCTTTTAAATTTTTTTAAAGAAGTAAAAAATGAATTCCAACTAATAGAAATTATTGGAAGTGGATTTAACGTAGCTCCGGCACTGTGACCCGAATTGAGTGGTTCTACGTACACACCGATATATCAATGTTGTCTTATCCGAATCACACTAGCGCACAGTGGTTCAGAACGGCCTAATCCCTAGCCAAAAGTCGAAAACTGACAATAATAATTCAAAAATTTCCACTATTACGTTTTTAGGGTCGCTGATTACGAATTTGATATCAAAATTATGAAATTCAAAATGACGGACCAAAAATGGCGGACATTTTGGAAAATAATCACTTTATCGGTCCGAAAATTTGCACCATTCGCGGAAAAAAGAAACAGCGAAAATCACAGTATAAACCGCATAAAAAACAGGGTGCCATATTTCATTTTGCATTAAAACACAGTAATGTAAATGCTGTCCTACAAAAATGACGAATTTTTTTGTACACACTCAGATTTTTACAGTTACACTGGCTTATTTACAGTTAGGTACTGTGAATACATCAGTGTTTTCAGTAAAAATATTCAACTGTAAAATTTACATGAGATCACTGATTTTTATAATGTACGCAAACTGCAAGGGTTACAGTGTACACTGTATTGAGTACAGAGTGATTCATTAAATTTCACAGTGTGCCACGGTAGTTTTACTTTTCTTTCGACAGTTCGTGACATTATCTGTGCACTCTGGGATTTTTACAGTTACACTGGTTTATTTGCAGTTTGATATTGTGAATACAGCAGTGATTTCAGTAAAAATATTCAACTGTAAAATTTAAATGCGATCACTGATTTTTATGCTGTGCGCAAATGAGGCACGAGGCCAGGACACAAACGATTGCCAGTTAGTAGTGCGTGGTTGACGTGACGCGGACATCGAAATTTGTGCCTCAGAATTAAAGAAATTATAAAGCAAGAAAAAATATATTAAAAAAGGTACGTTCTTGTCTAATTAGGACTTGTCTCGCGTGTGGGGTGAGGCACGTGGCCAGGACACAAAGGATTGCCACTTAGTAGTGCGTGGTCGATAGGATGCGAACGATAAAATTTGTGCGACATCATTCAAGAAATTATAAAAAAAGAGAGAATTATTTACAAAAAGGTACGTTCTTGTGTGTGTGACTGATTTTTAAATATTTTCTACACATTTTTCTCAAACTTCTTTTAAGGATAAACCTTTTTTTGTGTCTCATTCACTTCATTATATTCTTCATATATATATACATTGTGAGCAAAGGTTTCGCCGATTAAAAAAAAAAAAAAATTATAATCAAATTTACAGTGTGACGTTGTGAACGGCATTCACTGGTTAGGACTTGTCTCACGCGTGGCGCGACCAGGACACAAAGGACGAGCAGTTCTTTCAGCGCTATCTAATGTTATTTTTACCCCTAATTTTGTATAATATACGATTTGTGGCACCATAAAATTACGGGGTTCATCAACTTTGAATTACAGTATTAAAACTAGAACGTTTCCCGTGTTTATACTGTAAAAAGCAACGATTGAAAACTGAAACTATATCTGTTGCTAACCAGTTTCTAGAACAGAGGACTTCACTGTTAAAACACCTACATAAACTCTGTCGATATAACTGGCGCATTCATTGTACATAATACAGATTAACCAACTGTCAAATTACAAGTTATGTTAAATTTACATTACAGTGTTGAACTGTCGAAATTTACTTTTGTTACATTAAATTAATGACATTTGAAATTCCAAAATGAGAAACAATTTTGTAGAATATGTAAATGTTTATTTTATCTCACGTACATAATTACATACAATACATTAGATTAACTAAAAATCATAATCTGGGTCAGATGGATCCGTCGTACATGTATCGGTTTCTGCTAACGGTGAGCTACTATTTGTGACATTACCTTCTGGTGTTGCCAGTAGAAGTTCTATTAGATCAGAGGGTAATGGTGCACCAATCTTCATTTTTAATTTTTGAAAATTTCTTATGAGTGGGTCCGAGGATGCAAGAAGCCGATGAAAAACGTCAGACATTGTCTTCTCTCGCGTACATTTTCGAGCAAAATTTTCGCGGTACCGACGAAAGTCCTTGTTCCTAGCTTCTTGAGCGTCCTCGAAAAGTTGTTCTACCCGTGTGGAAATATTTTCCGGGATGTCTAAAGGACCCAACTAATTGTCCCCAATTTTATCCAGGGCCTGGTTTGGATTCCGACTGGTACCTTTATAGGATTGTCCCGCTTTTGAAATCGGGCCCTTTAGTGGACATCTATTCGGGGCCATACTAGATTCCCTGATTGCGCCTGAACTATCCAATTTCGTCCCTACTATACCCCTGCAATTAGCCCTGTTAAGTCCCCACGTTCACCCCGTCAGATCCCTATGATTCCCCTGTATATCCCTGTAATAAAGAAGATGCATATTTTCCGAGAAGATTTATAAATATATATTTATTTATTTATTTATTTATATATATGCCAGCAAGTTTACAAATATTCTTATAATAGAAAACAATATGCTGACATTTTAAGGACAATGTGAACAATATAAAACGTTATATGTTAATCATGTAGATAACGATTCAGAATACTTCAATGGCTAAAAATACTTTTTAAGACCAATCTTTGGGGAGGATGAAAAATGCAATAAGAACACTCAATCATCCATTAGAGCAATATTGTCGCCAACAGCATGAAAGAAATCTCATTCCATCTAATCCAACAGAGATCCCCATTCAATTTAAAATCATTAGCCGTACTCTCAAAGACGGGACAATATTTGTAAAATCAATGATATTTAATTCCTCTGTTTTCATCACAATATGTACGCCGAACAATGTTGTACTTTTGAGCGATGGTTGTATAATGGAGATAAAAAAATTTATGGCGAAAATGAATCCCAAGAATCTCTCTTCATCGAGGGGAAAATTTCAAAAAAAAAGTTGACATGTACAATTATCCACGTAAATCATCCAGTATTGGAGCATGGAGAATCCCAGAACAAACTTTAAACGATGCAGTTTACACATTGGCCAGCATCAAGAGAAAATTGGTAACATTGCGATTGTCCCTAGAACCAAACGGAAAACTCAATACTTATGCCCTGACATTGCTTCATGTATAAGTGATTACTTAAATAAAAATGTATATATTTTTAAGTTGTAACGTTTTCTTCTTTTCTTTCAAATTCATTGAAAATGATAAGCGAATTGTTAAGTGAGTGAGATATTTGCATGAGGCAGTTATAAAACACTGATAAATTACTATTAATTTTTATCGCTTATTAATATTATAACTTTAATTGATCTTTGTGATGATCCCTGACTATATCTGACCAGGCTTTTTACTGGTGAACCAAATGAAACCGTAATTTATTTTATGATGGAAATTGTGACTGAACCACACTGGGCCCACATTAGTCTGCCTGGTCAAGACCCGATTAAACTCATTGTAAAAATTAGCCAGTGCCCTGACAGCACCTGGTCGGGGCCTTCATTGGTGCATCCATCGTACCCCTGTTATTTTGTATCATGGAAACTAATGAGTACCTTTCTAGGACCGTTTATGGCAGTATTCTGGAAATCCCTGTCAGGGATTCCACTTCGAAGCCGTAACGGGACCTGTATATTCTTCGGGTTTCCCGGACTATTTTCCACACGGGTATTGGTAAAGCACCCATGTCTATTATCGCGTAGCCATGAATTAAAGCCGATTTAAAGTACCGATGTTGGCATCGGGTACCAGGAATACAGCTCACCATATCGTTTCGCGACGTCTAAGCAATAAACCCTGAACTTGTCGATATGTACAGCGAAACCACTCGCCATTGTCTGTAAAATTACTTCGCAACTTGCTATGCATATTTCGTCCAAATTCAAAATTTCTGCTGTTAGGGCAACGTTCTCAAAAAAACGTCGGGCCGTCTTTTGTATTGCCAAATCCTTGCTGAGGCATATCAATATTTGAACCTAAAGCAGCTTTAAATGTATTTTGGATTTTTTCCTTACGATCGCTAACTGCTTTCTTTTCGTCGACGGATCGCCCCTGCCATTTACTCGTCCCGCCATTTAATTTATACGCAACATGAAGCATCCATGTCATAAACCTTATCCACGCGTGTAAAGAAGAAATTCCAAAATTCAGTTTAAAGCTGTCACATTCTGTTTGTTCAACCAATTGTAAATTCTTGAAATTTTTCGACGTCAAATTACATAAATAACATCTTTGCGCAGATTTAATGTCAGTAATAGCATTTCTCACCTTTCCATCTATCATTGTAAACAATAATTCATATTTTATCCTCCGTTGAAATGAAAAAAAAAAATCGCTCTTCCATCCAAAATTCAGTTGGTTTAACAAAATTGTATCTTTAAATACGTTCAACTCGATTTTTGATTGTCATAACAAAACAGTATAATTGGGCAGTAACCAAAGATAAATGTATCTATTTAGCATGTCTGAGCAACCGTTAAAACAACAAAATTTCGAGACAACAAAATGCATTTTGCACATTCAACGATTATTTTTTCTCAGTGTACTGTATTGAATGTGACGGGAGTTGCTATCTGCTTATCAACGATATTTTCTTCATCAACAGTTGACTGCACGGTTTCTTTAACATCCCGCGTAGAAATTTCGATGGGGCCCAGATCAGGGCCCGATCAGGTTGCCTGACTGCCCTGGTAGGGCACTAATAAGGCAGCCTGAAAGGGCCCTACTAGGAAATGTAACGTTGTGTCACATATGGGCCCGATCTGGTTGCCTAATCAGGCCCCTATCAGGTTGCCTGATCAGAAAGAAATGCATATAATATTTCAAAAAACCAAAATGGAATGAACCACTTAATTTAGAGTTCCACTACAATGATTTTGTATCATAATTCGTCATTCCCTGGCCTGCTGAAACGTTTTTGTTCGAAGAAAATATTTCGCCTATATGGGAATCGAACCTCGTACCTTCCTACCCAAAGCTAGGCACGCTGCCCCTATGCTACCGAGTGCTTGTAACATCTTGGTCCCAGATATGGCATAACAGACCAAATGAATTCCTATAATTATTTGTTGTATCACATAAAGTATATCAATTAGTTAATATCATTGTGACAATTAAAGAGGTTTATCGAATAACATGCTATAGATTTTTGAAACTTAACCTTATATATATATATATAATAAAAATAATTAAAAGATATATATATATATATATATATATATATAGTTCCTCTCTCTCTCTCTCTCTCTCTCTCTCTCTCTCTCTCTCTCTCTCTCTCTCTCTCTCTCTTCGCCTTACAAAGCTGCCGAAATCTTCTATCGCGCATCCGAGTTGCATAACGTTTTTTATCGTGACAGTCTATAGCAGCACCTTTTTTTTAAATAGAATTCAGGAATGCATCGAAACTCCGAAGCTACGATGCTGTAAAATCGAAGTTTCCATGTGAAAAATGAGAGGTTATGTGCATCTAGCGACTGCTGAGGCAGGGATAGGGCAAGCCTATTTATGGCCTCATCAGGGAAAGCCATAGTAGGGCCTATCAGGGCAAGCCTTGGTAGGGCCCTATCGGGGAAAGCCTTAGTAGGGCCACATTAGGGACAGCCTTAGTAAGGCCCTATCATGGAAAGCCTTAGTAGGACCTATCAGGGCAAGCCTTGGTAGGGCCCTATCGGGGAAAGCCTTAGTAGGATCTTATCAGGGACGGCCTTAGTAGGGCCATTTTAGTATAGCCTGATGTAGGGCCTAAATACTTCCAGCCCGGTCGGGGCCGGATCAGGATGTCCGTAATAGGTGTTACCCCTATCACACCCCGATCGGGGCCTGATCCTGGTCAGGCTAACCCTAAGAAATTTCTACTCGGGATGTTGCTATCTCAACGGTCTGCAGTAACGGGGTGAAGAAGGCCTTGGGATCTTCCAAACGACAAGTTGCAGCTCAGATTTGTCGTCTGAAGCTAGCATTCGCAACGGAACCACGGACGTTAAAAATACATGAGCGTCAGAGCTGTCGCTTTCGTCAAATTTTTGCTTATACTGCTGCGACGACGAATCATCGCATCCCCACTTCAAAATTAATTTCATATTATTCGTGACGGAACTATCGAGTGTTTTTATGACATCAGATTGTACTTGAACCAATCAAGCTGCGGTATGATCTAGTAGAGCCTGCAATGATACTCCCGCGCTTGTTTCCGTTATACTTATTGAACACTCTGGTGGGTAACAACGAGATTTAGCAGCTAATATTTTATGATACATGGGATAAACCGAGACGTCGCTGTTTTCATTCGTTAATTCCCGGACCATATTGTACGTTTCTTTCGTATTCTTACCGCTTATTATCAAGTTCAAAGCAACATGTGTGCTAATTTCTTGACGTACTGGTCTAGAACCTTGTGCGAATGCTAACTGATGCCGAGAGGCCCGCGTAGGAGAAGTGGTTGTAATACCCTTGAGCATCTTTGCTGCAGCGTGGGACCCAGAAGCATGAAGATTCATTTCCGTTGCGAATGCCAATGCCCTTGGACTTGTTGATTTCCGAAGATCATAGACTTTTCGGCGCTTACTCCGCTCGCTGGATGACGAAAAGTCTAATGAGGGTCTACCAAATTTGTGGCTTTCATCAGATCCTGTTATGTCAGAATTAGGAGTTGGTACATCCATGATTTTGAAATTAGTATTTTACAACAAATCGCAATAACGTCAGCTCGAAAGTGAAAAAAAAACGTTTAAATGAAAATTTGAATGATATAAGAAATAGGAAAATAGACAAACCGTGATATTTACGTCCTTGTCAAGCCATTCTTCATGAACGGCATAAAAGCGCTCGAGAATTCTGCGGCAATCTTGCCATTTTTTCTTTATTGCAAATAGAAGATTCCTTAAAAATTTCCTTCCATCGATTGAAATTGCGAAAAGACATCCTTCCAATTCATAAAAAAAAAAATTCGAGAACTTTTACTTGTTTATCAAATTTCGAGCTCCATTCATTATTCAGTGCCAAGAATATTCATCTGCGTGTACAATTGATTTGTTTGCATGTATGTCCTGTTAAAATTTAAAAAGTTGTATATATTGTGCGTAACTTTAATTTTATTAATATACTGCACTGTACTGTTCTACTGTTCTTTAAAAATGAATAAAAATGTTATAAGCAATCCTGTAGTAATAAATAATCGATTGAAAAACAATATTATTATGTTTTACAAATTGTGTTTGTTGTTCATGAACTGATATATTTCGATATGTTCGTAAAAATGGCCATTACGGTTGGAATGTTATTTTAAATCTTTATTCACAATGTTACACCGTTGCAATAATATAACGTACTTATCTCCAGAATACTTGCAAAGAGATAGAAAATATCTACGAAAAACCCTCTATACCTGGGCCCTTTTAAGCCTCAGGGATAGAAAGTCGAGCGGAGTATCGCCATTAGCCATAGTGCGTAACGCGCACGACAGTGTGCACGGTATCACTAAAATTGTTATTATTCAAAATGGACAACATTCGAGCAGCTAATTCTTGTACATTTCATTAATAGATAGTTCAACAAACATGTCCCTGTCAATGTCAGCGTTAAAATGTGTCAACATTTTTTTGTATAAACACAAATGTATTTTTTTCAAAGCGATAAAATATGAAAATCACGACTACCGTTAGCATACCGTTCCATAAATAACAACAAACATTTTCGAACATTGAAGTACATAAAATGTTTCTACATACCTTTATTAACATTTTCCATTTTGGAAAATTGGAATCAGACACGTCGTTTTAAAGCCATTCACTATTTTGTGGAGCACTGTAAAACTGAGCAGTGAAGTGTCACGCGCGTGTTCCTAAGAGAGGCAACTTTCGACTGTCGCAGGAAAGCAGGTACACAATATTTTGACCTCAGCTTATGCTATCTGAATTCCCCAAACCCCCCGTCTACAAGAATCCATTTCAAAAACATCGATATTTCAACCTTTATTTTTCGACTTTTGGCCAGGGATTCGGCCGTTCTGAATCACTGTAGACTGTAGCGTAAGAGACCGTAGATCCCATTGCTAGAAATGCCAGCGGTTGATGCGACGCTTAGAATTGAAAATAATATGTATATACTGTCGCAAAAGTCAATTATGCGGGCGGTAGGAACGGAAAATTGTATATCTTCCCGAGCTTTTTTCTTAACCACGCACGCCAAGTCTTTGCACATCATTCCCAGTGTACGTGTGTGGTACATTCGTTGTATTATTATATAATGGTGATATTAATTTTATGTTATAACAGTAATATTATTTTTTCAATAAAAATAAAATATTTGGAACAATATTATTCTTAACGTTTAACAATTTTGTGTACGAGATTTCTAGTCAACTGGCTTTGCTAGTTTAAAAAATTGTGCCTCACTTTTTTATACATTTGATTAATTTAAAAAAATATTTAAACCATCGCTTGAATTAAGATAAAAAATAATTATAAGGTAAATCAGAATATTCTTGTGAGTCAAAACAAGCAATAATATTTTTGAGGGTTTTTTTTACCACTTGGCGTACATTTTTTACTTTAAAAAATTTTGTTACAGGGTAATTTATACACAAAATAACTCTAGATCTAAAAAATCTAAAGATTCCGTAACAAAAATAAAAACAGGGACTCGCCGAATGTTAAAAAAAATATTTATGATAAAACTTAGAAAACTGTGACTAGCAGAAGAATTTTCAAGCCCCAACTTTTCAGAGAAAATTGTAAAAATATCTAAAGCTACTAAATTTGTGCGAAAAATTTTATTCGGGCAAATAATTCCAATGGGAACCCAATTGGATGAGCTTAGACTTAAGCTGTGGCAACGTTACACAATATTCAAGGAATTTGCCACGTTTAAATATTTATTCGAGCTGAATCGAATACGATTGCACGCTTTTTAACTGCCTTCATCGGACTCATTGTTACTTCCTCAAAGTAAAAGTTTTAACAATAAAAAACCTATTTTTCAGACTCGAATGTACTCGACATCCGCGTGCAAAAATCAGAAAATACGATTGCTAAAAAACGGGACAACGTTTCTGACTGGAGGATCGGATACGAAAATATATTCCTACGCGATTTCGATATTTATGTTGGCCTAATATTGTTTTTCGAAGTCGATATACCTCGGGTTCCCAGAGTAAATTAAAATGTTTCTTTGTCGGTTCGTTTCTCTTTGTCGTTTTCGTTCGTCCAAAATTTCGCTGCGACTTGCCAAATGTTGAAAGTCGGTCCTACATATCCTCATACCGGATTGTTTCCGAAAGAGTGGCTTAATCGTTTTAATTCGACAGCAGGTGAATGGAATCGCGCAAAAAGTTGGATAGAGGGAATTGACTTTTCTGGATGTTACGAACTTCCTGTAATCGCCTCTTGAAGGTCCCTCTGTTCCCTTTCCTCCCTGCTCTAGGACTTCCACCCGGCTAACACGATATTCTCGTTACGGATATCGGTACAAAGATGAAAGATCTAATTAATTAAAGGCTGTATCGCTCCTAGCAATTTTACCGACTACCCTCCTTCCATGAAAAGGATATAATGGTTTATCTCTAGCACCAACGATGACTCTATTTCTCTCTATGTGAGCGCTCCGCTCGTCATACCAGAGAAAGAGCGCACCCACAATTTGTTATATATATAGATACGAATAACGGGCTCTCGCTTCCCAACATGCAGTTTTAGCTTCTGGCTGAAACTAT
>OY723387.1:18279327-18284327 GCA_963210295.1 Ophion ellenae | reverse complement strand
ACGATTATAGTTTGTCCTCGATTATTCGCCGTGTATGTGCCGTTCTGCCCTGTACGCGGGGTCCGCCGCGTTGATGATGGGTACTCCCTCTCAAACGAGATCCTTCTCGGAAGATGTGCGATTTTATGCTAATATGTATGTGTAAAAATGTATTACATGTGTCTGTGTGTCTGTCTGTGTATATATATATATATATATATATATATATATATATATATATATATATATACATATAAGAAATGAGAAAATAGATGCCGCGAGAAATCTTGCAGGCGCAGCATTGTCCGTTAATAACACCGCGAAGAACACTCACATTTGCTCGATGTACAGAGAAGGGAAGGGAAAAAGTTACCTCCACAGCTTGCCTTGGTCCACGAAAAGTATGAAGGTACCTATAATAAACATACACAAAGTAGAACCTCACGCACACACGCACACATTTATACATGTGAGGTATCCTCGCGCGAGAGTAATAATTACCGGGTTATGCAGCGACTGCGGGGAGAGAGCGAGAGAGTGTGCGTGTGTGAGAGAGAAATGTATGGAGAGGATCGACGAAGGAAAAAAACGGAGGGACGGAGATGAATAAAGGGAAAGACTGAGATAACCATGACGTTGGCATATACCTACGTGATGAGAGAAGGGAAAGAAAATTGCAGTGACCCGTGAGTCGCGACGACGAAGATACAACGTGGTACAATATATATATATATATATATATATATATATATATATATATATATACATATATATATACCTTTCCTCGCTCGGCATCGATTGCAATTGACGCGAAACCTACGTGCGGCGTATTGTACATGTACGGATATCATAATAAACATAATGCGCGTGCACGTAAATAGCAATGGATACAACGAGAAGAGGAGGGACTTTAGCGGCGTATGGGAATAAACAAAGAGAGAGAGAGAGAGAGAGGGAGAGAGAAAGAGAGGGAAAACACGACGAGAGCGTAAAAGCAAATGCGAGTCAAAGGAAAAAAGATAGATGACGAGGACGGCGACCAAACCAAGAGCCTATTGCCACGAAACGCGTGGGCAGTAACCAACATTTTCTTGTCCCTACCTTCGTTCCGTTCGATCTCGCCACGTCTGTCTCTTTCGTATCCCCTTTCTCATGCTGCAGACGCGATCTCGGTCCACTGTGAAATGCCTAAGGAAAAGGGAGGAGGAGAAGAAACGTTGAAACGGAAAATTGAGAGAGAAAATGAACGAGCGAGAGGAAGAAATTAAAGGAAGAAACAAAAAGGTGGAAAAGAATGTCAAGGATGGTGAACTCTCTGGCTGGTTGACGTGAGAGCTGTGACGGGTGGAACTTTTGTCCTGCCTACTTTAGTTCCCCCTTTCGTCTAAGTTTTTTTTTTGTTTTTTTTTTCTCTCGGTGTATTTGCGTCGCCCTTGCGCCGCGGTTCGCTACTGCATCGAGATCATGACTTGAAATCTATCGGGGAAAACTTGACATCGGGCATCGAAACCTTTCTAGTGTCGAAACGGGGACGTAGTGATTTTTAGCGAAAGGGAAGGAGGGAGGGAAAGAAAGAGAGGGAGACTTGGCGAAAAAATGAGGTGTATTTCTCTCCTCTCTCTCCCCCCCCCCCTCTTGTTCTCGCTCGTTGTTCTCGATCGTGGATGCGAAGAAATATGAGAAACCTGTATTCGGTGTATGTGCACCATGCGCCGCTGTATGTTGAAGCGTCCATCCCGTTAAAGACAAAGTAGACTATTTAAATTTAAATAAGCGCGTCAAAGCTGCGATAAAATATAATTAAGCCTGGACGTAAGCTCTAGTTACCCGAGACTCGCTATGAGAGCGAGAGAGACGAAGAGATAAAAAGTCATCTAATAAGATGGCGAAAGAGCTTCAAGCAGACCAGCGAGCGAGAGAGACACAGATACATGGGGAGAGAGAGAGAGAGGCATCGAGCGAGCGCAAGGGTAGTTTTCTCATCCCGCGGCCCTGGCTAACGGATGAGAAGTGGTCGCTGATACCGTTTATATATATATATATATATATATATATATATATATATATATATACACGGCTAAGGAATATAGGATAAAGTAGAAAAAAGGGAGTTGGAGTAGAAAAGCCGGGAAACGGCGTTACAAGCACGCAAGCGCGCTTTCGAGCTGTGCGGAACGAAGAAGAGATAAAAAATGCATCAATGGTGCAGCAGCTCGAGGGAAAACACTTTTCGAGAAGTGCTAACGTACATACTTTAAAGCACTCCATAAAAATGTATATTCACTCGAACCTTTTTTAAATTACACTGCTACACGTATGTTTGTGATTGGACAGGAAATTGTGCAAGCTATACACGAAAGCTCGTGCTTTATTTATCCGTTGGATCACCTAGAATTTCGCAATACGCACATATGCCTCGATACCTTGCCGCTTTGGAAAAGTATCGAGGTATTCTTACTGCCTTTCTATTGCCAGGCCATATTCATGCTACACCTTTGCTTATTTACTGCAATCAATATTTCGGGCTGTCTCCATTTTGCATTGGGTTCCAGAGAGAGAGATAGAGGGGGGGAGAGAGAAAGAGAGAGAGGGAGGGAGAGAGAGAGAGAGGAGGAAGCGGAAGGGGAGAAAAGGAAGGCAATAAATTAAAGCTAGAGGTTCATCCTTGAAGCAATACTTTAAGGATGAACCTCGCAACGGAAGTGTAGGAAAACGTGTCTTATGTATTCGTACTTCTCTTTCTTCGTCTCGCTTCGTCTGCCTCTCCCCTGTCACCTAGGGAACTGAGTCTCCCTAGCGCGCGGGGGTTGCCCGATAGGGCTCGGGTTTTCTGACACATATTGGCCCAGTTAAGTTTTAGCAATCGAGGTGATAGAAAACTCACGGGTAAAGAGCTGGCAACCGGCCGGCCCGTCCATTATCGAGCTTTCCATATAGCACTCGGATAGACGAGGAAGATCGGGTAATTTTAAGGATCGACCGGAGGACCTACCTATACAGTAATGACGTGTTGCTGAGCCCATCGAACCAAAAAAGGGACGTATGCGGAAGAAAAAACAAATCAGTAAAATTCTTGGCGTTTCGGAGTCTTGTTTCTTTTCAATTCGTAACTGATGCCTCGTTTCTCTCGCGGTGTGACTAACTTTAGGATAGGAACGAGTGACAAATGTCCATACTATTTCTGGGAGCCGACATGTATATAGAAGGTGGATCGGCAAGAGCTACAACTGAGGGTAAAAAGCTCTGCAGCACATAATTATTATTGTTGTTGTTGTTGATGCTGCTGTTGTTGTCATCATTATTATACAATATCAGAGCGTCGATCGCGGTATTATTTGTTGTTGTATTATTATTTTTCTTATTACGTTATCGTATTTGCCAAATACGAAACGATTCGTTTTTCACGTACTTGCGAGAGAAAATGTTTATCGATAGGATACCAATAAGTATAGTAGCGAAGAGATCGACAGCTAAGAAGAAAGAGATTCATGACAGAATGAGCGACGTCTCGGACCTTTTAATTTGCGCCGCGAAAAGGGGCCGAGACATTACAAGCGGTACGCACACATAAATAAGTGCGACAATTATTATAAAATGAATAATTGAACTTTCTTGTATTTTTTTCTATCCATGACCATGCCTGCCGGATACAATGTACGCGATTTTTGAAAATTAGGTAATTCCCTGGATCGTTACAGACGAAAAATCAGCAAACGTACCTTAAGATAGGTCATGCAAGAAATGGTTCGAGACCGACAGACTTGTAATTTAATACTTACGTTGTCCAGGGTATCCTCTATCCGTTCGTGCAACTTTAAATACATTGACCATCCTGCTATAGAGATATTCGCCCTTAAAATTGTCTTTTTTAACACGCGTTGCATAGACAAGTCCCGGAGAACATCACATTTCTGATGATAATTTTTAAAAACGACGAGACGGCAGCTCATAAAAAAATGGTGGAACGATACCCGAGTCGAAATTTTTAGCCTCCTCTGAAACCTCGCAGGACCCATTTCTTTTGTAATACATACGCCGCCAGCCTCCGTTGAACCGACGGAACCTCATTTGTCGAGTTCAGTGCCATGAAGAGACCTCCTCTTGGTCCAGGGTAGCCTCTGCTAGACCTCCCAAACCTTCTCTCGACCCCCAGTTTTAGTGAAACGGGCAGAGCACAGGCCTCCTTAATCTGCTTTCAATCTCAAACTGTTGCCTCGACCCTACCTAACCCGCTTTCGGCCCAAATTCGATATCTCCTCCATCATCATTCCATTGTGGCCTGATCGGTAACCCGTTCGATGACGAAAATAATACGAAATTAATAAAAATACATCGTCCCCTTATCAAATTATTAGTGCAATATTAATATGCGAAAATAATCAAATTTGCTCAATATCGATTTATTATTATTTTATAGGCAATTCATAAGAGAATGCTTGTATATAGTCTTACTCCAATTCTATCGGATTAATGGGCGTTTTCCTGTGAGAAAAAATCTCACAGGAAAATTCTTTAAAAATGCCAGTCTATACAGTATACGCTTACGCGACGTTTTTCGTCCTTGACATTTCTTCTTAAACCCTCTAGTTCTTGAGTTACATTGCATTATCTAGAATTAGTCTTTTTGAGCAAAAAAAAATGAAATAACATTGCGAAAAAAATCGTACAAAACTTTATAAAAAACGCAAATGGAGTTCCTGCTACCCCGTTCAAGTTTATCATGGATAAACGTAACAAACTTTTTTTTCATAAGTCATGCGCTCAATTCTCGATGGTCGAAAAAAAGCCGAAAATCAGTCACATATAAAAGTGCGTACCGGGTCGAAAAGAAAATTATAAAAAAATATTTCAGAAAAGCAGTATAAAGCTGAATTTATTCCCGTCAAAACGCCGTTCGGTAAATTTGGTTATCTTTTTTTTTACGAAGCTGGTTATTTGGTTATCTTTTTTTTTACGGAATATCGACTGGTGTATCCAAACTTTTAAGCGACGGTATATATTATATAATACTATATATATAT
>OY723387.1:18254327-18276827 GCA_963210295.1 Ophion ellenae | reverse complement strand
GCAACATGAACTGATTGTACTATTTTCAGATGTAAGTATGCGAGCATCCGTATACATACAACCATATTCACAAATGTTCCTTGAGGAATGATAATTCCTCAAAGGACATCTATGCATCTATGCATACAGGTCATAAACTTTCTGATGTGAGTGTTGGCATATGCTTGGGCAAGCCATGCGAAAAATTTGCTACCATAGACCATGACCGCCCTAAAGCTTATTGTCAATTAATTTATCGTGTCACTTTTCAACTTTTATATAGTACGATATTCTATGTACCGTGAGTAACGAAAATATTCGGACACCACGATATGCTTTAAAAAATTGATATGTATCGCAAGTATTTAAAAACGGAATATTTTTTTTAGTTGACGAATTACTGCTTGTATTTAAGAATAAAATCCCATTTTTTTTTACAACCGTTATATCTTGTTTCAAGTATCGAATGAACTCAATACTATACATGTAAGAATTGTAAGCTCATTGTAAGCAATGCTTTTTAGAGAATGAACACTTGGGTTCAAATGAATTTTTAACAAACACAGTCAAACACAACAAATAACGAACGAAACCGTCTAGCTTTTTTGAGAAACAAGAGTAAAATATTACCCAATATACCGTAGATGATTATCATTAAACATAAGAAGCTATGTTCCCACTACAATCAAATTGAGATCGAATTAATAACTATAAAAACTTGTATAAAATGAATTTCGTTTTAACCGTGGTTTCAGTTATCCGGACATCGTTTGGGCCCGAGCACCCCGGTTAACCGGGTGATACAGTATGTGTATCATGATCTTACAATGCTGTTTTGCTGATTTTTCACCAGTATAACGGCTATCGCGAGCAAGGCTGGGTCGCAGAAGTAAAAACACCTTATTTGATGTGAAGCAACTCGTTATTATTCATCATGCACGGGAAAAATCTTACCGCAAAGTTGGTGCCTTGCTTCATTTGGGTAAAAGTACTGTTGCATATGTTATGAAAATTTTGACGCATTGAATCTGTAAAGCAAAGTGGCCGGCCAAGAATATTAAATGATTCAGATGGAAAACAAGAAGTGCGAACATTTTTTAAAACATCCACGATGAAGTGCTAAAAAATTAGCAGCTAAAATTTCTCTGTACGTGTCCAAATATTTTTGTAACATCTAAATCGAACGCTATTTCATTCAATGTTTAATAAAAATATAACGATCTTTTATAAATGGAGTATTATGGCACATTATTGTGAACTACAATCAGTAATTAATCAAATAAAGAAAAAGTTTTATCATAAATAATCACGATTCACAGCGGTTTATTCAAATATACCGTGGAGTCCGAATATTTTCGTTACTCATTGTATGTAGTTCGAAAGTGGGTAAATTTATTACTTTTTCACTATTATTGCTAATTTACAAACGTAAACGTACGTTTGCTTTTAAATGGGACTGTCTCGCATGTACTACCTCAAATCTATCTTAGGATTGTATGGTGCAACGGTGTCACAGGGAGAGGGAAAGACGAATGAATTGTTGCTGAGATATTGATGATTCGATCGATGTGGCCTCAATTGCCCTACGAGTGTTTATCGATTACACGCATACACGCGATGCACACGCATTATACTTATAAATATAGCGTACATTCGTGGAGTGAAGCACGGAAGTGTTACCGTAACGGAACATAGTGGGAAGTTGTGTATCGAGGAACACGGCGAGGAAGGCGTGTGCGAGACCTGGTAGACTCGCGCGAGCGCGCACTGCCGCCGCAGAACATTTCTCATCGTAATGTGATTTATGCGATATATTTTCGACACGGGGGTAAAATCGTGTACCAGTATACGTCAGTATTTCGTTTATACGTGTCTTTTACTTTCCCGCCCTCTCTCTCTCTCCCCCCTTTCTCTCCTCTCTCTGTCTCGGTGGCTTTCCTTCCCTTTCTCTTGTCGCTCTTCTTACTTTATATCACGATAGACGTGCCTGTAACGAAGTCGCAGGTTAAATATTGGGGCGCAACCGAGGTGAATCTTACTTGACAAACAGGCTTCAGTCGCCGCTCGTTGTCGGTACACTTATGTTCGTTGCACATATACACCCGACTAGAAATGTTCTTCCGGCAGCCGGATCACTGATGAGGCAGGTCTCAATATACGCTCCGGAATACCGTAAAACTGCCCGTCTGATCGGTGCCAGATATCCACTGAATCGGTGAATCCGGAGAACGGGTGTGTCTTTATTACACCTGTTCTCCGGATTCAGGCCTGAACCAGGTAAACTTGTGAGGGCCATGTAGGGTGCCATTACAGATTGCCTGACTTGACCCTCAACAATTTGCCCTTCTCAGGCTGGTATATGGCAGGCACAGATCCGGTGGATATCCGGCGTTGTTCAGGCATGAAGTTCAAAGTACGTGCCTGATTTGCGCCATATGTCTACCAGATCAGTAGTTCCCAGATACCGATGTGAGAAGGCAGCATTAATCAGGCCCACATCAGGCGAATCCTAACGCGATCCTCACAAGGCTCTGGTAAGTTTACCTGACGAGGGCCTGTATGCCACCGTAATATGGCGTCCATGAACGCCGTGTTACGGCACGCCTGATCTGTGCCCGATGTCGACCGCATCGGTGGAACCGTACTTCGCAAATCAAGATTTTGAGGTTAGGTTTCATTGAGGGCTGCGATATAAACCGCGTGAATTCGAATAATTCTCACTCTGCCAGCAGGTAGCAAACATGTACTAATTGTTTATATACAAACACTTACAGTGAAAAACAACTACGAGCTCGGTGTACACATTTTTCACTCCCGTACGACACGGTTCATCTGATCCGGTGGATATACGGCACAGATGAGCCGTTCCTTACTACGGCATTCCGGACCGCAGTCTTGGCGGTATATGCCCGCGATATTTTAATGAATTTCAAAGTGATTTGCAAAGTGATCGAAAGCTACACCTTCGCGCCGTTAAAAACATTGAGGTGAAGAAAGTTTTCGCGCATACACACTTTTTCGAAGAGTTGCAGTGTGTGTAAATTTGTAAAATTTATATCGATATATGCTTACGCCAATGGCCCCATAATGAATTAGCAACCTTTTTTTTCAATTTATCCATCCCTATTAAAAAATGTGAGGTAAATAATCATCGTCAAATAAAGTTTTATTGGTACAACGGTGTCAAATGTTTTTTACGCAATTATCATCAGAAGCCTTTTTTGCAAATTGAGCTGGTAACATTAATGAGAATACATAAAAACGTGAATTATTTTCACGCCTAGATGAGCAAAAAAAGTTTAGTGGCAAGAGAAAAAATTATTGTTGCATTCCATCGATACAAACTTCAACGTCATAGATAACATTATTGGCATTCTTTAAATTATAATTAGAATGATAAAAATAGGCAAAGAAAAAAAGAAATTTCCCACAAGTGTTAGAATGGCTAAATAGGTAGCGCGCACAGTACTAGAATTAGAGGACGAGTTTCAAATCCCGAGGGTAGGTAAAAACTTTAAGGAGGCAGAATACGTTTTAATCCAATTATCATATAGGCAGAAACATAAAGAAAACATATGGAAACAAAAAATACGACCAGATTTTTTTTATTCAAATATTTTTCATTTATCACGCCGCGGCAGGGCCGACTGTACAAAAGCGTTTCACGCTCGGTAAAGCCCTGCTCCGACGGCCTGAACCGTGCCGTGGTACGGAATACGGCATGCCGGATTCCGCCCTAGTCTGGCCCGTAGCAAAATTTCTAGTCGGACAATCCGACGAACACGAGCTGCGCTTACGAAGGATTTCTCAACACGACCATAGAGGAAACATTGCCTATACACTTTATTGCCGATGGCCGTGTGATAATAGGGCTGAAGTTTCCATCGTTGGAATGCAACGAACATGCTTTGTTATTTTTTGTTCTTATCTAATGTTTATGTGATTTTCGTAGCTTACTAAATAGAATTCGGGAAATAATATTTGTTTTAAATTTCGCTGCATTTCAACGATGCAAATTTCGTGTATGATATGCGGTTGCGGACATTTTTATATGAATAATTACGTAGTGGTCTTGTATTTCTCAATCTAGTATAATTATTTTTATTATATCAATTACTTTTGGGCGATATATTTTAATCGTGGCCGTACGTAGAAAGAGTTGTTTGGCCGAATTTTCCTTCTTTGACGGACAGCTTCTTCTTTATTAATTGAACAATTTATGTATATGTTTGTGTGTGTGTGTGTGTGTGTGTGTGTGTGTGTGTGTGTGTGTGTGTGTGTGTGTGTGTGTGTGTGTGTGTGTGTGTGTGTGTGTGTGTGTGCGTGCGTGCGTGCGTGCGTGCGTGCGTGTGTGTGTGTGTGTGTGTGTGTGTGTGTGTGTGTGTGTGTGTGTGTGTGTGTGTGTGTGTGTGTGTGTGTGTGTGTGTGTGTGTGTGAGCGTGCGCGCGTGCGTGCGTGTGTGTGTGTGTGTGTGTGTGTGTGTGTGTGTGTGTGTGTGTGTGTGTGTGTGTGTGTGTGTGTGAGCGTGCGCGCGTGCGTGCGTGCGTGTGTGCGCGCGCGCGCGCGTGTGTGTGTGTGTGTGTGTGTGTGTGTGTGTGTGTGTGTGTGTGTGTGTGTGTGTGTGTGTGTGTGTGTGAGTGTGTGTTTGTGTGCGTGTACAGTATCGGTTAAAAGTTTTCGATCACTTTGGATAATTGCAAAATCATATGATTCATTTTGTAGAGCTATGCAGTATCTTCGTGAAATACGAAATAAAATGAATAGTAAGGTTCCGAAAACCCCCAACCTTCGGTTGAGCTGGAATTTTGCAAAAACTTTTCTTTTAATATTTTAAGACAACCCCTGAAGGGATTTTTAACGAGTCGCAATAGTTTTCGAAATATTGAGTTAAACATTTATTTTTAACGCGCGCCCTCTACATCTATATCTGCTACGTCTCCATTCATACATATACATGTTATCGCGCTCTCCGTTTTGTTCAAACAAAAATACCCAAACAAACGCAAATAAAACCAAACCCAAAAACTATTGCGCGTCGCCAAAAATCCCTTTAGGCGTTATCTTAAAATATTAAAAGGGAGGTCTGTGCAAAATGTTAGCTCGTTCAGAGGTTCAGGGTTTCCGGAACGTTACCCAAAATGAATTATATTGTTCTTATTTGATTGTGCAATTACCCATAGTGATCGAAAACTTTTGACTGGCACTGCATGTGTTGCTCGAGAAAAAAAACAAAGCATTTTCATTTTAATAATTCACTAGAAAAATTGCTCTTCGAAAACTATCTTTCATTTCGACTAATCACAAAACTGACAAGTTTTTATTTTCTGCCTTTTTTGAGTTTTGTTTGCGATTCAGTCTGGTTCACATGCGATTTACACGTCTAGTATTTCGGTTTTCATGAGCAAGCGAATCCCCGCGCTAAAATATCCAATATCGGAGCATATCGTCGGCTGATCGGGTTCTTGAGTGCCAATGATATCGAGAGTATTCGAGCGTCCCTGTGTTGAAACATCCGGCACGAAACTATATTGTTTCCTTTTCTGTCTATTTTTACATACACATAAAGGAATATTATCGGGATATTACCGCGCGCCGCGCATCAAACACATTGATCAACGATATTATTTTTCAGTATTACGACGAAATAAAATTACATGGTCCGTCATTCTACCTCCTACGGTGTCATTTTCAACCTGCATGATCACCGTTCGTTCTCTTTCCTCTGTTGTCGTCATTTCTCTCGCACCCGTGCTGAGCGCATTTTCATCGCGCACATTTCCCAGCTTTTTATCAGTTTTTTAACTTCCCTTTTTGTGATCCCGTGTTCCGACAGTACCGTTTTAATAGCGCGCGGACATCGAGCCATGTCGTATCCCCGTGACAATGATCCGTCAACGAAAAACAGGGTAAGTATCCAATATCGAGAGGATTTTGTTTTCTTATTGCGTGGCAGCTGCGACACGGTCTTGCTCTGCCATGCATTCGCGAGACACCGCGAATAAGGCTGCTCATAAATGCCAATTCTCGCGGCCCCGTCCATTTTATCCATGTTAAATATGTCCGTTCAACGGGTCTGCATAAGCTTGGGCCGAAAAAACAGGTCGATTTTCAATATTTTTTGTGATGGAAGTATTGGAATGATGAAGTCGAAATTTTACACACAATTAATACATGGTCTTGCCAAGCATGAGTTTCTTTTAATACAAAATATTTATGAACAATGTAGTTATTATTATTCCAATAAAGTGCCGCCGTTGCTGCATGGTAAATCAGTGTAGGTGGTTCTAGCGGTGAGGGAGATACAAATAAACGAAAAAAGAGTTCGGTTTTAAACAAAAAGCAACAGCTCTGATAATTTGTTACTAACAAATAGATAAAAATATAAAAGTTATTCGGTCGTACGATAGAAAATGTTATAAACTATAGTCGGTGCGAATTTGAAGTCAATTGGACGAATACATTTTGAAGTTCGATTTGCACCGTTTCGTAAAATATAGTTTCGAGAAGAACGCAAAATACGAGTTGTAAGGGTAGCAGGGCGGTGACTGCAAAAACATATTTGCACATCGGTCAATTTTCGAAATTTACAAAATCTTTGTTGCAAATAAATGTGTGACCCTTAGCCATAAAACTTTCAAGCTTATGCAGGCCCCTTAACCCAAGGATGACACTCACGGGTCTCCCAGGCCCATGTATGTACGAATCGATCGAAATTACAAAACAAGTACAACTTTTCTTTTTCACAAATTCAACTTCAAGAAAGTCATACACGACTTTTTCTTTCAAAGTTAACCATTATTTTTCAATTTATGAGTGCGATTTGCTATAAATGTACTACAGAATACGTATACTCGCTGGCAGGTGCATGTGAAGTCACCTCTTAACGAGCGAAACTAATCATTGTTTAATACCTAATCATTTATGTCAAATTAACGATTTTTTCCAAATAAAACTTGTTCGTGCCATTTACAAACGATAGCGTATTATTCTTGTCCAACAACTTATGAATATACGTTGTTTCTGCTTTTATTCAATAAAATCTTGTTATGTCGATACTTTTATGAATGTATAAACATATTCATTCGATAATATTGGATTTTCACAATAATAATTCGTCAGAATAGACCATACATCGATTGTAACGGAAAATGACACCGAAAATCGACCTACTCGATCACCGGAGGTTTTGTTCATACACTAAGAGAAAAGTCCATGGTATTTTCAACAAACGCCCATGGGAAAAGAGGGGATAGTAAAATTCGTTAAAGTTTATTGACACCGCAGTCATAATATGGTTAAGACGACTATAAGCGAAAAGCATACCTAAATATGCGATATGGGTGGTGTGTTTGACTATTTATTATCCCCGAAATGATTATTCACTATTGTAAAAGGCTCGACAATGTAGATATGGTTAAGTCAGTGCTATGACAAAATCGGCGTACTAACACTAATGCTGTATATTGTATGTTAAGGGGCTAGTCCACTTTGAAAATTAAAAAAAATCGAAAGCAAGCAATATTTGAAGAAATCGACGATGATGAGCAATCAGAAGGGATTTTGTACGGTGCAGGAATTGCCGATTGAGTTAAGGTAAGAGTTTTTCATAGTATAAACTTCAAACGCGTTTTTCTCGAAACAACGTTTTCAAAATCTAGCTCCATCGTATCTCTAAAACTAATAAACCGATTCTCTTGAAATTTGAACCACATATTGTAAACATGATTCGTAACAAGATGACCCTCAATGGTTTTAAAATGTTGATTTTGACTCTTTTTTACGAAAAACTGCGGAAAAAAAACGGTTTTTTTTTACTTTTTTCGTTTTTCATCTGCCATTTTTTTTTGATAAAACTTTATATCGGAGGGTCATTTTGTAGCTGATGTCATACTGAATCTAATGAACTTTGATTTTTTGTCTTCAGACATGCCGTTGCCGAGTTGTGATGGAGCTACCTAGCCCACCTATTTTTGAGGCGTTACGTTAAACTATAGTTTTTATACTTAAAAATGAATTAAATTTTTTTTTCCATGTATTTCAAGACTTTATTTATCAAGCCCAACAACTTTTATATTCATATCTTTTATAAAATCCTCAAAAAAATCGCGGAAATAGCCTTTTTTCGTGGCTCCAAAGTGGACTGGCCCCTTAAGTTTTGTTCAGTAAAACTTCTTCTATTCTTTTCAAGTTTGTACAACTTGTATGGTTAACATTGACGTTTTCCGAGTATAATTTGTAAGATCTTATGAAAAGTGACCATGCGAAAAAAATTATAGTCAAGTTTTAGTTTTAAGGCTTTCACGGCTCTTTATGTAATAAGAAGAGTATGTGGCTTCCGGATGGAGGCCGTGTTGAGGATCAGCGTTGTGCCGACGTTTCGCAAACGTTACAGTCTGCATCATCAGGGCTGAGAGCTCCGATACTGAAGCTCTCGTATCTCAGGCATCCCTTATATAGTTGCAGTCATTGTTCCAAAATGCTGCACCAGCCAATCAGATGTTTTAATTGATCAGCTGGTCAATTAAAAAACCAGGAGGACGGTGTGCCAAATAGGATTGACGTGATATCCTCCATCTCTGTTTAGATTGTCCGGATGTTTTCGGATTTCCAAGCCTTCTCGGTGTTTCCTGGAAAAATAGCTGTTTGATGGGGCCAGACTTTGGGCTTTGTCGAACTGGATGGCATGACCAGTCTCCATCCAATGTTCGGCCAGCACTGATTGTGTAATATGGCCATATTTGATACACCGTTGGTGTTCTTTGATCCGTGTACTGATCTTCCTCCCGGGTTCTCCTATGTACACTTTACCGCATGAGCAGGGTATCTTGTATACTCCTGGTGCACTTAATGGTGGTCTTTGGTCTTTTGCACTCGGAATCACTTGTGCTAGTTTCTTCTGAGGTTTGAAGATGACTCGCACGTTATGTTTTCCAAGGACCCTGCCTATGCGATCGGTTATGCCCTGAATGTATGGAAGAGAAGTTGTTGCGGTTATTTGTCCTTCATTCTCCCCATCAGGTGCTGTAACCGTTTTCGGATCAGCTATTTTTCTTTTTAGATTTCTGATCGTTCTTTCGATGTTCCCTGGCTTGTAGCCATTGTCTCCTAAAACTTTTCGTAGGTGTTCTAGTTCAACCTCCAGGGAGTCTGGTTCGGAGATTGCTAGAGCTCTGTAGACCAGAGAGCTTATGACCGACTGTTTTTGGGAAGGGTGGTGATGGGACGTAGCGTGGAGGTATCTATCCGTATGCGTTGGCTTCCGGTAAACTTTATGGCCCAAAGTGCCATCGCTTTTCCGTTGAACCAGTACATCCAGAAAAGGGATTTGATTTTCCTGTTCTATCTCCATGGTGAATTGAATACTGGGGTGCTGGGAGTTGAGGAAAGCTAAGAAATGATTGAGGTTTTTTTTGCCGTGAATCCAAATGACGAAGGTGTCATCGACATATCGGAACCAGGTGGAGGGTTTAAGGGAAGATTCTTGCAGAATTCTGTTCTCGAAGTTCTCCATAAAGATGTTGGCGATGATGGGGGAAATAGGGGAACCCATGGCTGCGCCTGAAGTTTGTTCATAAAACTGGGATTGAAATTGGAAGTATGTAGAGTTTAGGCAATGTTCTATGAGAGGCAGTAGGTTAGGGGCAACTTTTTTGGAATTTTTAACTATGCTTAGGGTTTCATTTGTTGGGACGTTTGTAAACAGGGATACAACATCGAAACTCACTAAAATGTCTTCTGGTTGTACCTTGATAGACTGGATCTTGTTCACAAAATCCCGGGAGTTTTGGATATGGGAGTTGTTGAGGCCTACGAGTTCCTGCAAAGGTTTGCAAAGGAAACGTGCCAAATGATATGTAGGACTGCCTATGTTGCTAACAATAGGCCTTAGTGGGATGTTGTTTTTGTGTATTTTTGGTAGACCGTAAAGCCTGGGTGGTAGGGATTCCTTAGGTGTAAGGGCTTTGGTTAGGCTTTCCGATAGACCAGCCTTCTTTAGAAGTATTGTTGTTTTCTTTTCTATACTCGACGTGGGGTCACGTGATAATTTCTTGTAGGTGTTGGTGTCCTCGAGCGGGTTCATAATTTTACTGCAGTAGTCCGTTTTATCCATGATGACAGTTGCATTCCCTTTGTCAGCTGGTAGTATTAAGATGTTCTTGTTTTTCTTCAAATTGTGAAGAGCACGGTGTTCTTCCTTCGTGATATTCTGCTGCGGAGGTTTTGCCTTGTGTAGAATATTGCTTATCCGTTTCCTGATGTCGTTGCCAGTATCCAGTGGGAGACGATAGATGGCAGTTTCCACCGGGCTGATGATTTCTCTGGTCGGAATTTCTGTCGGTGTAATGGCGAGATTGTGCCCTTTTGCGAGGACTGATGTTTCAGCTGCGGAGAGTGTGTGGTTACTTAGGTTTTTTACTGTGTGGGTTAGGATGGGCTGCTTCGTCTGTGGACATAGTTTCCTGAATTTTTCTATTTGATTCTTGGATCTTAGGTCTGCACAGTGGAGGGCTTGTTTGTGGGTGACACGGTCACCAGCCAATCAGATGTTTTTATTAATCAGCTGGTCAATTAAAACATCTGATTGGCTGGTGCAGCAATCTGGAACAATGACTGCAACTATATAAGGGATGCCTGAGATACGAGAGCTTCAGTATCGGAGCTCTCAGCCGTGATGATGCAGACTGTAACGTTTGCGAAACGTCGGCACAACGCTGATCCTCAAAACGGCCTCCATCCGGAAGCCACATACTCTTCTTATTATAGTAAAGTTTACTTATAGCGAAGACGTAAATCATTTGTAGCTCGAGCAACAGCAGATTAATAGTTTTAAGAACTACGCATGTCTCACAAACTGTTACATACTATGTTTGTTGCATTGTACAAAAAGTATATCAGTTCAACACTTCTTGTGGTCCACCTTCTGTTCTTTTCGGGCACATATTATTATGCATTTAGCAGGTCGTATCATATAATGTTGTATAAATCACTATTATATGGTCCAAGACTATTACGAAGCGCCAAAAATCCGTTTAAACAGTGAATAATATTATAAATATAAGATGTGTGCAAAATTCACCTAAATCGCAGGTAACAGCTATTCGAAAGTATCGCCCGAATTAGCTTAGTCTCTTATGCCATATCTGTGCTCAAGATGGCAAAAGTACTCGGTAGCGTAGTGGCAGTGTGTAGGATAGGCAGAAGGTAGGCAGTAACGTTCTAGCTTCGATTCCGATTGGGCGAAATATTTTCCTCGAAATAAAGAGGGAAGAGAGAGAATTTGAGATTATTACCGATATAATTTATAAAAAGCGAAAATAGTAACGGGCCAAGGACGGAGCCTTGATGAACACCAGATTTAGTGTGAAGCCAGCTAGAGCAGTGCCCTTTGTCGTCGATAACAGCTTATGACCTACCAGTCCAGTACACTGTGGGAAAAACCTAAGCATTTCAATTTGGAGAGCAAGAGCGAATGTACCACTGTGTCAAATGTCTTGGAAAAATCGAACATAATTAAGATAGTGATTTTCCTCTTATCAACCGCTTTCCTTATATCATGACAGACGGCCGGAGTAAAGTGGTTTGGGTCCTGAAGAAAAAGAGAGAGAGAGAGGGGGGGGGGGGGAGAGATGACCAAAAAAACGGGAATGAAAGTCCATTCCGTCGGGACGTTTATTTACTGCACTTGAGTCAGCGGAGTCTCGCCCGCGCTACCTCGTTAAAGACTTAAGGCCCACGTCGTACGTAACTCAGCGCACTAACGCCTCTCTTGCACTTTCTTTATTATGTTTGTTCTTTTATATCTCCCGCGCGCACCCTGCCGCCGCGAGGGAATAATTACCCGTAGTTGCAGAAACGCTGTCGCGTCAGGTTATTAATTTTCGGTCTTCGTGTACTCATACTTAGATACGGGCATTAACTTGTCAACAGACGTGGATACATTACCTACGTATAAACCTATTTTACGGAAAAGAATTTGAAAAAAATTCACAATGCGTTACTTCAACGCAGTACGAGGACCCCGTACTTCGGCAATGGAACAAACGTGTTGTCCCGCAATCATTTTCTTCGTGTTTTTTCGTTAGTTTTCGAAAGAAATTAAAATGCTGAATGGACACGAAGTTGGAGTTGAACTACGTTGGAATGAAATGAAAATAATTATTTTGTGGTTGCTCCAATTTCTTTTGATAAATCTTATCTACGGAAATCTCTCAAGAATTGTTTTATTTGCTTATTTAAAGATCTAGAATCTAAGTTTGCAATAAATATTTTCTCAAATAACAAAAAAGAAGAAAAAGAAAAATATAAAAAGAATTTTTGTTGTATTCCACCAATCCAAACGTCAAGAGCATGCGCGGACTCGTATGCATAAATTATCCGAGAAAGGGCAGCGATGGTCCTTTAGCCAGCATTCTTTTTTTTAACATTAATAATTAATAACTTTTTTTTGCCCCGCGCATCGCGTTTCAGCTTTGCTACTCTGCTGACGACGTTGTATCTTCCCTACACCACACACACACACACACACACACACACACACACAAGCGCACGTGCGCGCACACACCCACACACATTCCCGTATATGCGAAGCCTAAGCGTATTTATCGGGAGTCACGGAACGACATGTGGCTTACTTAATTAGTTAATCCATAGATATACCGATGCAACGTCCGTTACAGTGCCGAAAGTCTCTGCCACGTCGTGTGGTTCACGTCCTAGGGAGTCACGGTAACTGCGCTTAGTGGTACTCTTCCGCTACGAGAGGACTCCTCCTCAGAAACTGTGCGTTGCGACAGCAAATGCCATCTACCTCCATATAGGTATAAATGCATTAGCCAATCAATGAAACACATGTATGTGCATACATACATATATCCGTAACGATATGCGAAAAAAGCGTTTCATACTCATGAGTAGATGATGGCCATTTATACATTTATTGACATTTGATCCATGAGTCTCGTCTGATACTCTATCCATGATTGTGAACTTGTTCAATTTCTCAGTAAAAAATTGTTATTTCCTCGACAAATTTTTTGAAGAGGTTGAGCGTTGGGCGTGTTGCAAGCCATACATGTATTTGGTACATATATATATAATACGTATTGGGAAGATGGTACATGCACCTTGGCCAGATACAAGTTCCGTCGTGTTACGTCGAACGCTCATTAGTATCCGACATCCCATTACTGGAGCCCCATCATAAATAGTTTTCGTACGCTAGCGAAATTCGCACAGGCAATCTCTCTGTCTCTCTCTCTCTCTCTCTCTCTCTCTCTCTCTCTCTCTCTCTCTCTCTCTCTCTACGTCTCATAAGCTTATTATGGTTTTACAGGTTATTGCATTCATGTTCCAGTACATTCTCGACAAAGAGAGTACTCTCTTTCTTTCTTTATTTCACACTCTCGCATTCTATCTCTCCTTCTCTGCCTTGTCGTTAACGTCATGAAGTAGTCGTAGAAACGTAGTGGTCGTTTTACAGAGCCATACGCACACATGTATAAATATATTTCTTTTTCGCGCTAAGAATGAATATTCCCTTGGAAAGACCTTGGTGCGAGTACGAGGCGCCATAAACAACACAACCTTTCCGCACACACAAGGAGCTGCCGAACAGAGTTATCAAAGACCAAGTCTAACACGCATTCCAAATATGAGTTTTTATTTTCCTGTCCTGCTGACGCAAAACACGTTTTTTCTCGCGTAAAACACGTTATTAGTGACAAAGTACGTGGAATATATTTATTTTGTATAGGTTTCGCTTCTCTTCGAAAAGATAGAGGTGACGTGATGCCTCAGTAATAATATATGTAAGAGTCTCTATCGATCTGACCACGTTATCATATACCTCGCTGTATGGCATATCTTCCAGAGTTATCCTTTCTTGGTGGAGAATATCGACGCGTTTGTATATACAAATATTTAAACGGAATGACTCTGCGGTATTCTTTCTTTTATGTATTTATGCATATGTGCGTATATATTATCATACGCGTATATATGATACGCGATATCGAGGACTGATGAAGCCATCGCGAAATTTTACGAGCGGAATCGTTTACCGTTCAACGAATCGATCGTAAAGAGCGAAAGAGAGGGACAAATTTATTTCTCCCTTGCCTGCGGCTATTGCAAGTGTTCATAAGATCTCGTCCTTGGGGCTGTGTGTGTAAACGCGTGCATACGTGTAGATACTCGAAGATCATTCTCAACGGTGGAAAAACTTGATTTTTTTGCTCGTCTCGTACTCTCAAAATCATGCGAATACATAAACCTCGTCCCTCGTGTAATAGAAATATGGATGTACTTCTTTGTTTTTCTTCCACGTGCCTTTCTCGAAAACGCGCTAGCGATCGGCCGGGGCTGTTTTATTTTCCTGTACTACCTCTATGGTGCATTGTTATTTCCCTACATTCTTGAATTATTTACTTAACACACAACACACACACACACACACACACACACACACACACACACACACACACACACACACACACACACATATATATATATATACACTACCGGCCAAGAGTTTTCAGACGCTTCAGATAATTACAAAACGTTCGACCACTGGATAATTGGCAAATAATGTTAGAATAATATAATTCATTTAATTTATTACTCTAAGACGATACTATATAGCTCTGCATACTGAATTACATTATTCTAATATAATTTTGCAATTATCAAAAGTGATCGAAAGTTTTGCAATTATCTGAAGTGTCCAAAAACTTTTTGCCGTTAGTGTATGTATGTATATATATATACACACGAGGGTCGTTTGATAAGTCCGTGCAAAAATGTAAACTAAACGCCTGTCATAGTTTTTCCTTTCCCTTTTCCAGATAGTCGATGAGGATTATTCCTTGCGAATCCCAAAAGACAGTCGCCATAACTTTCCCGGCCGAGGGAACTTCGCTTCTGCTCATGTGGTAACTCCGAAAATTCTGAAACCACTTATAAACTGTTCTAATCGAAGGTGCATAGTCACCATAATGTTTATCTAGCTTCTCTTTAGTCTCCTGAGGCGTTTTGCCTTTCATAAAGTAATGTTTAATCAACACACAAATTTCTTTTTCGTCCATTTTTTAAAAATCACTCGACTTCCTCGGTTCAAACGAATGCCAAACACATAGAAAGACACCGATCTGGTTGAAACTTGGTATGTTTTCTTTCAAGAGATGCTACTAACTGAAAATAACCTCAATACGCACCAATCGTGCCATCTCTCTGACTTTGCACGGACTTTTCAAACGACCCTCGTATATATATATATATATATATATATATATATATATATATATATACAGGGTGTCGTTATGAATGTATAATTCTGCAACTGTCGAAGGGACAGAACATGTCCTACTATATGCTGGAATTACAGTTTAATAAGAGTCCCACGGTTTTTTTTGATCATCTGCTTTTGGTTTTTCTCGCATGCCATTTCTACAAATGATATGAATCGACAATAACTAAGCAACTTTTTTAAGTAATTGGCACGATATGCGTAGTACTTTTTTTTTACACTGCAGGCTATCAAAGTCGGATGTTCGAATTGGTTTGCATGGAAATTCTGAAGGGGCGCTTTGTCTGTAAGTTTTGTATTTTTACTAAGGGGTCGTCCATTAATCACGTGAGGCTCAAATAAGGGGGGGGGGGGGTCGGATAACATCACGATTGATCACGCTGGGGGGGGGGGGGGGGTGTGACATATCACGTGTATTTTTTTGTAAATGCGCGGACAATGCCATTTAAATATGCTGACAAAATATATATATTATTTCGTTTGTCATAATAAAATACCGCACTCTCCATCGCTTGTGTCAGACGTATCTTAACAAAAAAATACACGTGATGTTGGGGGGCTGGCTTGAAACCTCACCACATATCACCATGGGGGCGGGGGGGTTCAAAAAGTGGCCTAAAAAACCTCACGTGATTAATGGACGACCCCTAAAGGTCTTCGTAGATCGTTTATATTAACTACACCAAGCAATAGAATCGTATATTGAAAACAAAATGCCATTTTGTCTGGCTGTACCGACATTCGTACGTTTGTAACCCGAGGACTACCGAATCGAATTTTATGGAAAATGTGTGGAAAATGTTGAACGCTATAAATACAAACGCAATAAACAAGCATAAACATGAGCAAATAAACAAATAAACGAAGATTGAGAAGTGATGATGCGTATTTAAGAATGGGAGGAATGAGGAAGATAGAGAGGGAAATATTTTGGTGGGTAAGAATTCTACACACGTTCACGTCGTGCAGATACGACTTGGTCGGCAAAATAAAAAAAATTAAAAATACAAGGATAAGATTTTCTGTAAAAATACAAGGATAAGATTTTCATGATTCCAATGAGGCTGAAGTCGAGGACAGTCTAGTGTATATGTATATATATATACATACACACGCACACCTGGATATATGAAAGGTCTTTTTCCGTATGTTTGTTATAATACTATTCCGACTAGAAACGTTGCTACGGGACAGACTAGGGCCGTATCCGGCATGTCGTATTTCGTACCACGGCACTTTACAGGCCGCCGTATCAGGGCTTGAACAGGCGTGAAACGCTTTTTGCGTCCGGCCTTGATGCGGATGCCGGTTACGGACCTGATGAGTATATTTTTGCAAGCTCTGATCCGGCTGCCGTATCTGTGTCTGAATGACTAAAGAAACAATCCAAAAATTATGAATACACAAATTCTGTTAGTATTTTTTGTTTCCATGTACCTTATTTATGTTCCTGCCTATATGATAATTGAATTAAAACGTATTCTGCCTCGTTAAAGTTTTTACCTACCCTCGGGATTGAACCTATGCCTTCTTATTCTCGACCTGAGCGCGCTACCCATTTGGCCATCCGAACACTTGTGTAAACTTTCTTATTTTCTTTCCTATCTTCATTAGTCCAATTCTATTATAAAGAATGTCAATAATGTCATGTATAATGTTGAAGGTTGCGTCATTGCAATGCAATAATATTTATGTTTTTACCGCTGATGTTGTTTTGCCGATTAAGGACCTTTGCACACGGCGTATTTTCTACACGCAGACCACGCGATACAAACGCGATACACACTTGATCTATATGCGTTTTTCAGTCCAAAAAGCGTGTGGATCATGTGTCTATCGCGTTTGTATCGCACCGTCTGCGCGTAGGAAATACGCCGCGTGCAAAGGCCCCTAGGCTGTGACAACAACACATTGAGAATAGTTTGAATTATGTATTAGTAAATAATATCGCTTCAGTTTGTTTGTATATAAACAATTAGTCCATGTTGATGACCTGCTCGCAGAGTGTAGATTATTCGAATTCACGCGGTTTATATCGGAGACGTCAATTAAACCTAACCTCAAAAGCTTGATTCGTCAACTACGGCTGCACTGATCCGGCCGACACAGATCAGGCGTGACGTAACACAGCGTTTATGGACGCTATATTACGGCGATATAACAGGCTACCGTACTTCGGCCTGTTTAGGGTGCCCCCTCGCGCCCCTACTACGGTTCCACCGATCCGGTCCACCCACGGCACAGATCAGGCCTGCCGTAACCTGGCATCCATGGACGCCATATAACGGCGGCATACAGGCTACCGTACTTCGCCCTGTTCAGGGTGCCTTCTCGCGTCCGTACTGAGGATCTGCTGATCCGGTCGACATCCGGCACAGAGCAGGAATGCCGTAACACGGCATCCGTGGACGCCATATTATGGCGGCATACAGGCTACCGTATTTGGCCCTATTCAGGGTGCCTACTCGCGCCCGGACTAAGTTTCCACTGGTTCGGGGGACTTCCGGCACTGAGCAGACGTGCCGTACCACGGTATTACGGACCGCAGCTTGATAGCGGCCTGATCAGTTTTCAGGCTGCCGGATCAAAATTTCTTGTCGGGATGGTGTGAATCCCCAGGTTAACATTCTACGCAAAGATTCTTTCACTCTCTCTCTTTTTGTCTTTGTTGATCCCTCTCTGATTCATACTTTCGTATTGCGGATTTGTTTGTGTAGATAGGTGTAGTGTAGTTTAGGTGCGTCTGCGGTAATTACTCACGGACATTGCAGAGTAACTCTATCGCGCGCGACTGGTTGCATGCACGCACGCACGACGCGCACACACAGCATGCGTTTTGTTGTTTGGTAGAAACGGGTTTAGAATTTGTTGCATGAAGAGATAAATTCTCGTTGACTTGAAGATGTACATCTTGAGATTGGATTGTATGGATTGATTTGGTTACACCGGTATGCAATCGTGCATGTATATAAATATTGTTTTATGTATGCATATATGAAATAAGGTATACGATTTGCTGGCGTCATTAAAATTGAATTCAGTCATGTCTAATTGCGAAAATTCTTGCAGATAATTCATTTTTGCAGGGATTTCGCAATTGGGAACCACAAGTACGGAATGGGTGACAAATTATTGCAGCGAGGCGTGAAGCTTCAATATAATACTTCTGAATTCTCAGCGGGTCTTTCATTAAATTCTATTTCACTTGCCGCTGTCGAGATCGTTTTGTTGATTTTTTCTTCTTTTCATTACGCGGATACTTTTTGTTTTGCTTCTTCGTTCTATTTTTCCGAAGAAATTCTTCCGCGCAATGCATGAAATTCTAGGAACGCGCACACGTTTTACCCCGAATCTTCTCCCGACGCCCGGATGGCACATTTTTATCCAATTATTTTACTCCAGTCCGTTAAGACAAGCATTCTGTACGAAAGAGAGGGCGAGAGAGCGAGAGAGTGAGAGAGAGAGAGAGAGAGAGAGAGAGAGAGAGAGAGAGATGCGAGGGGAGACAGACGGGAGTTGAGCTCGCGCAGCCACCGTTCGCCATCCAATTAACTTCGTAATTACGCACGGGGGCGAGATTGTTCTCATTAGAATCCACGGGACCGGGACCAGGAGCGAGTGAGCAGGAGTGTGTGTGTGTGTGCAAGTGTGTGTGTGAGAGAGAGAGAGAGAGAGAGAGAGAGAGAGCAAGGGATGTGCTCCGGGTCGAGAGGGGAGTCGAAAGGACGTTTAATGCGCGACCCGTGTTCTTCCACCATGCCGAGACGAAACTATCCCTCGTTGGCAAAGCACGGCAATGTAAAGATGTTCGAACGCGAATATTGAATCCAACCTCTCTATCGCAGCGGCTAATACGGCTCCGCGTGAAATGTATGATAATTAGTTCGGTGGCGCACAAAACTCTCAGTGTTATGAGGCAGTGATAAACCGGAACACGCAATACTTGATCTTCCAAGTGATTTTTAAATTGAAGCACGGGACAAATTTCCGCGCATGCACTATTGATTTTCATCATACCCGTTGTTTAAGACGATTGATGCGTCGAAAGACTACGGTACATGTGAAAAAAGACAACGAGCGACGATATCTTTCTCACAATGCAAGCCGGGTCTCTGGTCAAATTGCCATAAGAAACGTCGCTCAAACGCGATTCTGAAGCTTGCCAATGACTTATTTTTTTTCGACGCGCTAGCAAACGTCTCCTTTTCGCCGTTTGTTGGACGCTTTTCACGAGTGTCTCGTAAACTCGCTCTCCCTGCCTTATTCGATTGCATGGAAATCCATCGCCAGTTTGCACAAAAAGCGTCTTGTTGGTCACTCTTTCTCACTGGACAGATAGTCCTTATTAACGCATGAGTACTCGCACGCTTCGTCGAGAAGAGATGAAGTGCGCGACGAAACGAAGCAGAACATCGGGAATGCAATTTTCATTCGTTCTGACCTGCACGCGACGTTTTTGTCATTTTCGTCAGTTTTTTAAAATTATAAACAATCCACCTAAAGCTACAGTGAACGAGTTTCGAAGCGGAAAATAATCGAATTACTTTGCAAAAGTGATTCCGACGGTAACCCAATCACGGATAAAATCCATTCGAACCGGAAAAAATAAATTTAATACGGGCCAAAAATGAATTTTTCTATTTTTATTTAATGAGGGAGTAAAAATCATAGTACTGAGTCAAGAGTTCAACTGCAATTTGATGATGATACAAGATACGTGAATATGCATTCGCGCACCGAGTATCGAATTCAGGAATAATAAGAATGTTAATGAGTATCGACGACAATCCTACGAATTTTTTTCATATTATTACCCGTGAGAGCATTCTTCGCACGCGTCAAATATACGTGTCGTGTAACACGCGCATAATATATTGGACACCGGATTTACCAGTACATATATTAGGTATCGGACACATTTGGAAAGGACGGCAGGAAGGTGTGACTCAGGAATATATGAATACAATATGAGACTCGGAATGTCGAAATCGTGTGTCCGGCGATGTTCGATCGTTTCAGATGATTTTTTTTTCGTCTTTTCTCCTATTAGAACCGACTATTCCCGTACGCCCGTGAGAGAGAAGAGACTATTCCCGTACGGGCGTACGGGAATAGTCCTTCAGTGAGGAAAAAACGGTTTTATCAAGTGGAAATAAGTTGAGGAAAAAAGATCGATACGATACAGGTACTTAAGGAGGTTCGGTGATTGGAGCGAGTCCGAGATAAAAACCCGATTTTTTTTAAAGCGTTGTAGAGACCTTCGTCCATGCGTATGCGGAGTTCTGACGAGATTTACCGTACAGTTTCCGAGTTATTAATTGTTAAAGTTGGTGAATTAGTCACACGTAGACAACAAAATGTGGCTGTCCTCTCATATATCGATTTTTTGTGCTACTCGGAGCCAAGACATACGTAAAAAAAACTGACGGTTGCGTTCGTTGAATCTTTGTGATTAATAAAGCACCTTTTATTGGAAAGCTCACCGCAGAAATGACCAATAAATTTAGAAATAAAGTCGCGAAAAACCGAAGTATTCGGAGAGCGAGAACTCTCGCGACGTAACAGCCGGCACCTTGCTCGAGGTGTGGCAACGTCGGCTACCCGCGCAAATTTGATTCGTTTATCGGATATTTTCAACGCTAATTGAAAATATGATTGTGCGAAGCTGTACATTTTTTAATGGATTATAGAGGGCCTTTCGTTGATATTTACTAAAAGTTCTTTTATGTATAGCCAAAGCATCTCAATTTTTCTGGCAACATGTATACAACGCATCTATATATAAATTCAGCATTACCGAACTGTCATATAAAATAAACGTTCCTTTTTATATATGCAAATGTTGTGAAAATTGGGAAAGGGAAAGATAACATAACAATCGATGAAATATGTTTTGACTTTGAACATTGGACATTGAGGTTAACCTCAACGCGAGGTTTTTTATTTGCAATCGCAATATCATCTTTTCATGTTCATAATTCTTGTCCGACCGAATCTACCTTCGTCTCTAAACTGGACTTCAGGTACAATGCCGTTACTCGCTTGATAAACATCAACAGTATTTTCATTTTCCATGTTTACCGGCTACAAAAAATAATAAGCCGCGCGCGTGGGACAGCCATCGAAAATGCGACGATGCTAAACGTCGACGATATGGCGTACTACTGAAGTCGAGTAGTAGATTATTACGTTTGTTTCCGTATTATAAAAATAATGGGAGTCTCGAAATTCAATACTTAAAAAATATTTCTCGAAAAATAAGCCAAATACATATGTCTAAAACGTGGCGGTATTGCGGCGCAAAATAGACTCCAAGTTTACTAGCGTGGTCATCACCGTACCACCTTAATGGCATACCTCGATCGTTTAAAATAAATTATTGTTATCGCCGGAATGGCTCGTCTCTTTTTCGAGTGCAGACCAGATGACGCTTCAAAAGAGGCTTTTAGATCGGTGCATATCTAGATGAATAATGCATTTTTGTACTCGATTCCCTGCTCGACGCGTATCCGCGAAAGAGATCCAGGCCACGAACTGCACGTTTGTATGCTGAAATTCTGTATTATTGAATGTCGGAGTTCGAGATACACGAAAGGACGAATAGAATTTCGAAAAGCAAAAGTATAGTTGACATCGGCAAACTTATTCTTTACTTATTCTATACTTACTCTTTCCATACTTTTCTATACTTTATCTAACTTATTCTATACTTTATTGTGTACCCAATGATAAGAGCAGCAGCCCACATAGAAATTTCAATTAGGTACGATTCAGAACGCTTTTACGTAGTCCGATTGCCCTGGCAGGCCACTTATAAGCCAATCCGATAGCGCCCTTCTCGAAAGTGTAACGTTCTGCCACATATGGGCCTTACCTGGTTACGTGATCAGGCCGCAATCAGGTTGCCCGATCAGGCGTTTATGATGTGGCCTGATCAGGTCATTATAATGTTGCCTGATCAGATCCATGTAATACTGCCTTAGGTAGCCAGTCCACATACATTCTCGTGCATTGTATGTATCGTATATGCACACTCTGCAATATATGTATGTAAAGCCTAGAATGTATTCGTTACTATATATACTTTATTGAATACAGTTATGAAAAAAGTTCTCATTAGATTATTTAAAAATAGTGTACAGATAATTATAAATAATGACCCGTCTCTCCTCGCCCCACCCCCCCACTCTCTCCTTCACTATGTATCTCGTACTTGC